>CM055763.1:4553002-4953252 GCA_029465975.1 Dallia pectoralis | reverse complement strand
ACATCCATCGAAACACTGGAGATGTTGCTTTGCTGCCTCTGGTTTTAGGGGACCTGAATGCGTGAAAGGGAATTATGGAATTATCTAGATGTCTTGACAGACAATGTCTAACCCAGTTTCCTGGTTCTCAGCGGAAACTCAGAGAATCTTACCGCAGGACAGCAACCTTAAATTCTGCTTTTTTTTGTATTTGGAAACCGAGAAACACGTGGGGTGAAGACGTGGGGTCATCGGCTCGCTTGTGACACGACCATTGTAGTAGAACGACAGATGATTTTCAATTAAATTTCTACATAGGCGTATATAGGTGCATTGTTTGCGCACATCAGTTCTGTGTTCTAATTGTTCTTTAAAAGCTATTTGATCATTAGAAAACCCTTGTGCTATTACGTTAGCACAGCTGATCTTTGGTTTCCAGGCAATTTAGTATTTTGTTTCGGGCCATTTTGAGCCTGTAGTTGAACCAAAAACCGCTGACGCTCCAGATACTAAACTGGTTGAAACTTTGTTTATCAAACCCAATTTGCTGATGGAACACAGGAGTGATGGTTATTGATAATGGGCCCCAGTACGCCTGTGCAGATACACTATTGAACAGTAGTAATTTACAACAATCACAATGTCTGCTACTTTACTCTCTGATCAATATGATGTTGTTTATAGGACACAATATAAGTAAGTATCCTCAAACACTAACGCATATTCCTATATAGGTCTACGCGGCCCTGTCATCTTGATATCCCAAGATCAATGACAGAGATGAGCGTGTAGACTACTAAGTGACATTAGTCTTTTCTACCTAGCATTGGAGTGGATTCCCGTCCGACGTCCACTTATCATGGTAATTTGAGTTCCACTAGAACAGACCTGGTTGCTTAACTGAGGCCATCAGCTGACTAGATAATTAGCACATCCAGCCTGAGCAGTTTCCGCTAGACATGTGAATTGAGACATCAACGTTGGAAAGCCTCCTGTGGGTTTTGTCTAGAGGAGGCTGAGAGGACGGCCCGTGTTAATCCCTTGTGTTGCTTTTCTATGCCCGGAGGATGCCCTGATGCTTGCATGTCAAGCCGAACAACAGATACACAGGCTAAAAGCGCAGGTCAAACTGAACAGGACCGACAAAAAGGAGACTCGGCCACGTTCCCTGAGGTTAACTGTTGTTATTCTGAAAGGTCAAGTGAACGAAGTTTTATGTGTGAGAATTATTGAATGTGTGTCGTTATATGGGCAAGATAACGTTTAGCAGAACAAGCAAAGGTATTCAGGGATTGTCCCTGTTTGGTTGCCATAATACACAGTAAACACACCAGGGTAGATGGGCTGTTTTTGGTTGTGACACATCTACATGTTTCTGTACAACGATGGAAAAGGGGGAATTAATTCTTCCTCCTGGAACACAGTTTACCATTCAGCAATTCCTCCAACAGACATCGATTTCCCTAAACCTTTTAAGAGATGTTTCACACACAATTTTTTTGGGGCGAATGGCTGTAACATTTACATTTAGCGGCACAAATCCCGGGCCCAAACAAGAGTTGTGTTGACAATAAAGCCACCCGACTGGTCATCAACCAAGGAAGGATCGTATAACTTATCAAGTTGATCGCCTGCTGATATGTTGTACTTCTTGATTTGTGTTCGTGCGGAGCGTAATTACTTCAGCGTGGGATGACTCAGTTTATTAATGTAACTTTGCATATTACACGTCTGGCGACTTATATATGCGCAGATATGATAAAGCGTTTGTATTCGGAAGGATAATGGGTTTGATAAACGTACGATATTCAAAATAATACGATCCCTAGATACGGTGTCCAGGTCCAATCCACAATACGCATGTGTTGCCTCGTAGTTACACGCTATTTATAATGAACTCTTACCCTGCAACCGTAAGAGCCGACGTCAAGAAGCTAAAGGAAACTGTCGACTGAACACCTGGAATAAATATAATTTTTTGGACCTTATAAAACCAGATTTTCCCACTCGGGTTATGCGCGTGAAGGCGAATTCCACATACCGAGTAGCGCGGTGTGAGAAACTGAACACGTTTCGAGTCGGTTGTCGATCAGATACCTTTCCTGACAGACGTATAGGAGTGGTGGATGGTCGTGCTAGAAATGATAGAAGTAATGGATCGGTCCTTTTGATTGAAAGCAACACAATCACTATTCTGCCTAAGTTCTACTCTCTACATGATGCGTTTCGGAAGAGTGGGGCGATACAAAGAAAAGGCTCTGCGACGAATCACTCGAGTCTGATGAGCAATAAATTGAGCTGCGATACACAGATTTTACGGTGATTATATGGTGAGATGAGAATGTTCAGATTTCAGAACTCAAAAGGGAAGACACAGATAAGATGTATGCCACTGTGATGGGCTTTTATATTGTGTTCAAATGAAATATGTCAAGCTGCTCTTTCCCTAGACCCTTGGAACGTATGATATGCATAAGGAAAATGTTTTTCGAGCAACATTTGTTCAGAGTTATTTCATAATTTATGCATTTGAGCATTTTTAATTAGTATTACCACCTGCAGTTAATTGTTCGGTAAAGTGTTTTATTCGCACTTCAGCGTTTGCATCATTTCTGTGTCAGGTCACGGCACGGGTGAACCTAATTAGTTAATTGCACGAGCCACAGCGAAAACGGCGCGTGCCGAGAATGCTCGAGGGTGTTTTGTCTGAAAGTTGGGGCTGAGTGTGGACCTGTAAACGGAGAGTCTCTTCTGTCGTTTTATCTTGCCTTCAAGGTCACAGGCGACATCTGGCGTCGTCACTGCCTGTCAATCTCCCAGTTTGTCGAGCACTCTCGTCACCAGGGCCATATTAATGTAAGAGCTGACCTGAGTTCAAACTGGCAGGGGCCCTCAGGCATTCGATCCTTATATATAGAAACACAGTAGGGGCCCTGGGCAGTGTCTTGGGATTGACAGTTGTTCACATTTTAATTTGAACCTTGATGACCGCCGAGGCGGCTTCGAACGAGTCGCTGGGGGAAAAACTTGATGAATGTTTGCTCACTTACTTGGCATAACGTCCTTATAATGTCACGGTGAACACCAAAAATAGTTGTGTTGAGTGGATTAGGGGTGATTGGTGATTTTGTAGTGCAGTAATTCAGACGACCAACAGGAAGCAGTCTTTTTTGAGGTGGGGGGGGAACCACTGAGATCGGCAACACACAGAAAGAACACGATCACAATTGAACGTGACATTGATCTTCCTTTGTGGATTTCAATTGACCAATGTAGGCAAATCAAGAACTCTTCATACTAGACAAATAATAAAACCCGTATGCAGTTAATGACATATAACGTAACCTGCTCGTCTTATATCACCCTCCGCATCTCGTATTGTTCTAGAAGAGGAAGGCGCTGGAGCGATAAAGGGGTTAACGGAGAATTGGCGACGGCACCTCCGAGCTGTTTTCTCAGAGTACACAAAGACACCCCCTCTCCCCCACAAACAATGACGTGACAGTACAAACTGTGTCTGCCAGCGTTGGCGTTTTCTCCTGTTTTTTTTTTTAACCTCCCACAGAGCAGGAACACCCTGTTCATGGCTCTCACAGGACTCCACTCGTTCTTTCACTTGCAAATCGTTCATTTTTTTTCTTTGCCCTGTCCGGTCTATTCTATGTCCACGTTAATGTGTGTGTGCGTGTGTGTGTGTGTGCGCGAGTACAGTACACTCAGAGAAGTGACGTGCCATACGTAAAACACCGCTTTGTCACAGAATAGTGTCAAAAACTGTGTTTGCAGCACTTCTGTTCCATGTCTATTTTTATAAGTGCAGTTGTTGGGAGCAAGTTGTAGCGGGTTAAATATGTCGCATTAAAACAGCTGAAAAACACACGTGGCGCCGTTCAGAAAGTGGCGTTGGTTCGATAGGCAACACTGACGAGGCACGGGTTATAAACAGCGCGTCATCGTTTGAATTCGTCTGTCTGACAATTACGACATGATAATGACACCATCTAAGAATTTGCACGCCTTCATTCTGTCCGGTGTGTTTCCGCGTGTGCGATCGATGTTTTCAACCGGATCTCTAAATGGATTCCTGAGTCGTGGGACTGTGCTGTCAATGCGCCAAAGCTTCGCTGTAGCCGGGAGACAAATCCCCTCATTCCTTTAATCTGATGTTCATGTAGAAATACTTAACTGAACCCTGTGACTGATGCACATCTGTGCAGAACGTTCAATGAGAACTGTGTTTCTATCCGTTTCTCTCGCCGATCATCACAATGGTGGCATCGAGCCAGGACCTACGTGACCCCGACCTACGTGGCCCCGACCAACGTGACCCGACCTATGTGACCCGACCTACGTCAGGACTAAGGCTTAGTAGAGGATTTCAACGTCACCGGTGTTAAATAACAGAAAACACAATATTTGGAATGAACCACCCACACACAGTGTCCTTCTCCAGCAGAGACAGGATGTCAGCAGGCTGCCTTGACCTTGTGCACGACCTGGGCATGGCGACAGTGAAGCATCCTGACCGTACACCACATGACCACAGGGTTTTCAGTAACCCTTGTTAATGGAGTCCCATGGAGTCACGTTCACTGTGAACATGAAGCCGGACCAGGTCAGCCAGAAGGGTTAGTGAGGTGAACAGTGAAAACCTGCTCCAGGTCTACAGCTCCAGGTCTACAGCTCCAGGTCTACAGCTCCAGGTCTACAGCTCCAGGTCTACAGCTCCAGGTCTACAGCTCCAGGTCTACAGCTCCAGGTCTACAGCTCCAGGTCTACAGCTCCAGGTCTACAGCTCCAGGTCTACAGCTCCAGGTCTACAGCTTCAGTCTAGTGGCATGCATCATGTTAGTGTACTAGGGTACAGTGTGTTAGTGTAGTAGGGTACAGTGTGTTAGTGTAGTAGGGTACAGTGTGTTAGTGTACTAGGGTACAGTGTGTTAGTGTACTAGGGTACAGTGTGTTAGTGTACTAGGGTACAGTGTGTTAGTGTACTAGGGTACAGTGTGTTAGTGTAGTAGGGTACAGTGTGTTAGTGTAGTAGGGTACAGTGTGTTAGTGTACTAGGGTACATTGTGTTAGTGTACTAGGGTACAGTGTATTAGTGTACTAGGGTACAGTGTACTAGGGTACAGTGTGTTAGTGCAGTAGGGTACAGTGTGTTAGTGTACTAGGGTACAGTGTGTTAGTGTACTAGGGTACAGTGTGTTAGTGTAGTAGGGTACAGTGTGTTAGTGTACTAGGGTACAGTGTGTTAGTGTAGTAGGGTACAGTGTGTTAGTGTAACAGGGTACAGTGTGTTAGTGTAGTAGGGTACAGTGTGTTAGTGTACTAGGGTACAGTGTTAGTGTACTAGGGTACAGTGTGTTAGTGTACTAGGGTACAGTGTGTTGGTTTAGTAGAGATTGGCACGTTAAGCTACAAGAAAAATAACTCACAGTAAATGCTACACACAGAGATGTGCCATGCATGATTAAATAAGCCTGTGAAAATGTGAAAATAAGGCAAAGATCAGTTAATAAAAATACAAAACAACTTAAATGGCTTCAAAACAAATAAATCTGGGATCTCAGTGGGATTTATGATTGACGATCTTGCGACTGTCGTCAAATAAAGGTCAAATTAAACCGAAAGAAAAAATCTACTGACCTTTATTTGGAAATCATGTAATTTAAGAATGCTTGCAGTGTTTGTCTGCAATATAGATTTTTTTCTTGGATGTCTTTTACCCAAATGAATATAATCCCTCTGTCCACAGTGTGTCTCAGTATCTCATATGTACAGTATGTAATTAATATACTGGCACAATCGTTAAGAACTGTTCAAATGAAGAAAGTATGGGGAATCACAATATTACATATATTAGCCAATTAAAAGAATTGCTCAAATTACGAATTACATGAAATAGTGTAATGAAATATTCTAACTACACGAATGTCTCTGCACCCAGCGTTGCAAAGAAAAAGCAAGGCTCATAACTGTAATATCTAATAAAAGCTGCAATTAGCAAAAGTAAAGCAATGAACTTAGAGGAAGCAGTACTATCATGAACTTAGAGGAAGCAGTACTATCGTTTCTACCATTTTATTACCTCAAGTGATAAAGCGTAGACTTCTCTTTTTTTCTCTGCCCCAGTGGAATGTTGAAGGGAGTTTTTTTAACGCCTCAGCTAATGTCTCAAATTGAAGAAAAACTCAATACTATCGAAATATTGTGAGTGGACTTGATGCTGACTTTGCATACAAAAACGGTTTTGGCACTTGTTCCAAAGGCACTTGTTCCTCAAACAAATTACCTAAGTACATTATCTATACCTCGTAACTAAAGAAAGAAACATCAGTTAAAAAAATAAGAATGGTATATATGAATTAGTTAATTTAATGGAGATCAATGTTTTCTATGGACAAATGTGTTTGAATTGTAAGAAAGGGGATGCACAAAATAGATTTTGATACAAAACCTTCACTTTCAGAAGCATTTAAAATGAAAGCATATAAAAGATACTCTAAGATTACTATAAGATTGTAATTGTGTTTGACAGTTGTCTTTCAAAAAAGCTTTTAGGGAAGAAATACTTAGCCCATCCGTCAATATCTGTTTTTAGAAAATAGCTGAATTGCCCTAGCCAAGGCTGAAACAATTAAAATGAATTAAATGAAGGAAAAACATATCCGGAATAAAAATGAAGGCCATTACCCTTTCGCCAATGTTGTTTTGATTGGTGGTGTAAACAACAAAATGTCCTCCCACCCATAAAAACTCAATACATTTAGATTGTTTGTGTTGTGTTTTTTTGTTCCAGTTCAAAAAGCTGCACTCCAATGATGCTTATTAGAATAATGCGGTTCTGGGCTGATCTCGTGGAACAGAGACAACTAATATTGATGGACCACATGCTCTGTTATGACCTTCATTTCCACTTTAGCTGCTATTATATAACGGTTTGAAAAATAACTGCAGTAAATGTCTTAATGGGCTGCAATTAAGTGAAGTCGCCATATGCTTTGATCAGATTCGATTGGTGTTTACCAATTTACCCTAACATCACCCCAGCTGATTGGCCAGTCGGTATTAGCATTTTGTCAGTGTTGGAATGTATGCTAATGCCATCACTGTGGAAATGCGTTCAGTCCTATGTTAGGACTAAACACATTACCGTAGTTATTTGAAGAACGACAAAATACTACTGGGAATCTAGCTTTATCTCTCCATCGCTTGATCAAGGTACAAACACAGAAATACCATGCAGCAATTCTTCTGCTAAATATTTTATTTTTGATTTATTATGTATGTGTTGAATGGTATGGGACAGTGTACATATCTTAAAGCATTTCTCAGATCATGCACAACTTTTAGCGGTTAATTCCTTGTGTCACGTCGGATATTAAAGCATAGGAAACGCTACATTACCACGGAGTCCCGGTGACAAAACGGACAATGTGTGCCATTAATATAGATATCACATACTTCCTCCGTGACTATTTTAATATGTTTATTATATGACAGGCCTAAATAATGATGCAATCTGTCATTGATTGGTTTATTCTTGCTATTTCAGCAAGAAATGCACTGTCACTTTTTAATTGCTCATTCAATGGCCCAGGAGGTTTGAAAGTTAACTCGCCAGTAAACTTCACATTATTTGACCGTATGAGTGGTTTTTAGATTAGCATGTTTCTATAAAATGATTACTCCTAAACAGCCGTGTGTCAGCTGTGCACAGCAGTAGACTATAGGAGTCTAGTACTCTGACTCAACACCTTATATAACTGAACATATCTATATACTGTATATTTTAGTTGTACAGTATAATATATATATGCACTGACTAGCCAACCTTTATGACCACAGGTGAAGCGAAAAACATTGATCATCTCCTAACTATGGAAAATGTCGAGGTCAGGGTAGATTAAATGCTACGGCAATTTTTTCATTTTGAATGCAAAATATAGGTTTACACTCATGAGCCAAACATTTATATAATAATATATATTATTATATTTCACAATATAACCGCCCATTTATATTCTCCGTTTCTAATGGCAGTGGTCAACAGAATCCTTTTGCATAAATGTGAATGAATTGTGACTACATACAGGTTGAACTGGCCTCATATCTTTCATACTGCAGAAAATGTACTGCGAAAGATTAAAACATTTTGCCCTCACGCCTATAAATATATTGAACCTGCCCACGCGCCTTTACAGGACTACCCAGCTCTTTTGTGAGCTTTACAGTCTCCATAAAAGGTGACTTTGCAATACCGTCCGAATGGGCTTGTAATGGTTCTCCACAAATAGTGTGTGTATGTTGTGGGCGTGACATTTAGAAAAATCCCAGTCGTTTGGTGCCCATGTGAGTCCCACATTCTCCACGTACGCCATCGTTTGAACAACATGTCTGCACACTGTACGCCTCTGGTCATTAGGTTCTGCATGTGTCATCGCTAAGCGGTCATTAAGATCCCATAATTAGTGTGTACTTTTCAAAATCACCTCTGGCATTATATCCTGTTGGTGGTCGGGATTCGAATACGTTTTGAGATGCGTCTTCTCATAGCGGTGGTTTTAGCAGACAGGTTAGCCGAATCGCGGCTCCTAGCATGTGGACAGACGAGGAACACCTGATTGCGCCCGTTTCGTGATCAATCTACGCTAATTAGTCGAGTTGAGTACAATCACGACTCTTTTTGTTTGATTCATCAACTTTGATTTGTGATCTGTCTCCCTATTGGATTTCGATCTGGTCTGTTCAGTTTTCCACTAAACTCTGAATATGATGTGTTGATTTAGCCAACCATGCTAATCCTAGTATGCTAATGCTAGTCTAGTCTGGCAGTGTGTTGTATGCCAAATTGCTCTGATAGCTCTGGGTTAGCATTTTATTACATTAATGTTACATGTGTACCAAACCATTCCACTGCGGGCCTCTATTTCCGTCCGGTTAGCCCTCTTGGCAGATGCCCGCGTGGCAGAAATGCCAATCAGGCTTATGTCCCGGTCCAATCTGGGCAGAGTGTTATCAGAATCGGTGCCACGCTTTGTTGAACGCTCACCGTCAGATAAGCAAGCGCGAAACACTGACGGCCGCTGTCTACAATGTACCCTAGGAGTGAGAAAAACATATATTTGGTCCACGGGAGGTTTTGCAAAAGAAAGTATCACGTAAACACACATTTTTGCGCAGGAAAAATCTCCACGTCAAAATGTTGATTACTAATAAATTTGCAGTATATATTTGAAGAGGATCAGCTCTGCACTGAGCTTGTCTAATGCATTAAAGACTAAATGATGAATTATCACATTATGACTCAGAATAATAATAATTATATTACAAGCCAGATATCAAGTCGACTAATTCTGCCATTAGTTCCCTGAAGTTGCGGATCAGAACAGGAGAACACACGCACAAGTAAGCACTGTTAAAATGTAGGCCATACAGATATCGAATTAAAGGAAATGATCTATGTTTTCACGTACATATTTCTTTACTAGATTTCTAAACTTGATTTCGATAGATAATAATAGTATTATTATATGCCAGCCTGGGCAAAATGTAAGTGCTCATTTATCTCACTTATCGGGATTTGATCAGGCTAATTTGTCCTTTGCTGCATGTTCAGGACTCGAGCAATATATTCAAATGTAAACAAACACTCAAAACCAAAAATGCATTTGGACCTCTGGTAGACTCAGAGAACGACCGGCAGCATCCACAAAAAATTGTCCCACTGGTACAGAAGCAACTTAGACAGATGTCATTATATTACATATAATTCCACTGCTCTACTGTAAATATCCGGATTAATTTAGAGACTTCACGTGAGTCATTGCTCTCCCATGACGTTGAACGAAGCAGATCAGCAACCTGGCACAGAGGCAGTGTATTTTTCTCGTTCTAGTTTTTCCTTCATAACAGCACTACCTTCTTTAATGCATGCCGGCACAGCGGTGGCAGAAAACCTGTGCTAATCTGGACACCCGACAACACAGAAACGCAGCACCTAAATCCGTGTTGTAGCCCAGCTGCCCATTAATCATCTACTTTGTGAAATAACTTCAAGTTGCCGTTCGGAAACACGCTGTGATCGCCCGGAAAGTTTGACCTGAGTGGCCGCAGTTCAGGACTTTCTGTGATCCACACGTTGGATACTTTTGGTAATGGCTTTCTTGAGTGTGTGCAGCATGTTCACTTTTCTGTCACGGTCTCTGAGGTGCTGCTCTCGCCATGACTCTACTGTCACTCGAACGTGAGTGACAGTTAGGAAAAACACTATTCTGTTGAAAACTTTCCCCTGTTGCGAACGGAAGGCGGGACACAAAAAGCAGTCTCGTGAACTTCGTTTCAATTGCACTCTTTGGCTTTTGTGAGATTCTTTTTTTGTACTGTTGCTGTTTGGTCAAAATAACTGAATTCATCCAACGGACAGGTAGGCATTTCAGGTATTGAATTTTAGTTTAGTTTGCATTTAGCTCATTAAAAGGTTGGATTTTAGCTGTTTTCCAGCAAGGACTCCGCTATTCTAACTTCCGGTGGAGCTGAAGAAAATTGTCAGGGGCAGTTTGGGAATTGCCTTCATGTTAGTGTGGAATTTAGACAGGAAGCTGTTGCCACCATTGGGATGTTAGCCTTAGCCATTAGCCTTAGCTTAGCATGTTGTTCATGGTCTTTCAGTGCATGTTAGCCTTAGCCATTAGCCTTAGCTTAGCATGTTGTTCATGGTCTTTCAGTGCATGTTAGCCTTAGCCATTAGCCTTAGCTTAGCATGTTGTTCATGGTCTTTCGGTGCATGTTAGCCTTAGACATTAGCCTTAGCTTAGCATGTTGTTCATGGTCTTTCGGTGCATGTTAGCCTTAGCCATTAGCCTTAGCTTAGCATGTTGTTCATGGTCTTTCGGTGCATGTTAGCCTTAGCCATTAGCCTTAGCTTAGCATGTTGTTCATGGTCTTTCGGTGCATGTTAGCCTTAGCCATTAGCCTTAGCTTAGCATGTTGTTCATGGTCTTTCAGTGCATGTTAGCCTTAGCCATTAGCCTTAGCTTAGCATGTTGTTCATGGTCTTTCAGTGCATGTTAGCCTTAGCCATTAGCCTTAGCTTAGCATGTTGTTCATGGTCTTTCGGTGCATGTTAGCCTTAGCCATTAGCCTTAGCTTAGCATGTTGTTCATGGTCTTTCGGTGCATGTTAGCCTTAGCCATTAGCCTTAGCTTAGCATGTTGTTCATGGTCTTTCGGTGCATGTTAGCCTTAGACATTAGCCTTAGCTTAGCATGTTGTTCATGGTCTTTCGGTGCATGTTAGCTAGCTGCTTGTCTATTACAAGTTGTGGCTCACAAACGAGCTGTCCAAGTGAATTTCTGAAGGAACGGAGTGGGACATTGGGATGTTCCTTCAGCTGTCCAGAACGTTGCAACAAGCAAGAGCACGATAATCAGGCACATGTGTGAAACTCATGTCAGTCAACAGTTGGTAAAGCATTTATATGAAGATGAGGTACGATGAGAGTATGAATGTGTTTGTGTATTTGTCAAGGTATATTCCATGTCCTTTAACATCCCACATAATAGTTAAACCTAGTATGTGTATTGCTGATTCCCTACTAAAGAATACATGGTATTCCCAGCCTAGGGAAAAGGTTTTAGAAAAACATTGAATGTGCAAATTAAAACTGGTCTTAGTTTTACAGATTAGCTAACGTCAACATGGAATTGGTTAGGGTTAAGGAATAGGTTTTTCAATATATCTCAGGTCCACACAAAGATAGATAAAACAAGTGTGCGTGTTTCTTTATGCATCTGTGATCCGGATCCTCAGCTCTGAGAAAGGGGTTTCCCAACGGGAGGCCAGGGGCATATAGTGCGTTCTGTCCATTAGAGCACTGATGGTGGCGGAGAGCTTTGCTTAGATAGACCAATGAAAAAAAACAGACAGGATGAAACGGATGGATACTTTTTTATAGGGTGTCAGAAACCAATGCAGTTAGTCTGACAATGTTTTCTGCTAATTAGACGCTTGGGTTGAGTGGTAGTCCAGTTGAAAGATGTCAAACTGTCTATTCGAAAAACATTAAAAACGGTAATTACCGGGGAGAGGTTTTTGGGGGGACTTTCAGCTATACGCACGTGGGAGACGAATTTGAGATGAAGCCAGGGAAAGTTGTGCGCTATCTTAATTGGATGTAATTGCCCCCCTCCATCAGCGCCCAATTACAATTTCCTTATCGTGGCTTATTGAGATGGCAATTTCTTCAACGGGGTCCCCGAGTCAATATGCACTGCAACCTCGGGCGAGAGTAAGTGTCGGTAATTATAGTGACATAGTGCCATTTCGTTCGGGGACTCGCGCGTTGTTACACCTTACACCTTTTATCTTAATTCCGATTATACGCGGAGCGGTCCGCCGATAAACTCTGTCTGACGTTGACAAACAGCCACTCGCTCCAAGACCTATAATAACAGAGTTGACAGTCGCCTGATTGCGGAGCGAGGTGGTTTGATCTGACAGCTTACAACTGTAACGCTCGGACGCAAGGGTTGTGTTGTGGTTCGACCGCAAAGCTCCGGGAGAACGGTGTATAATTAATTCACATTACAGTCACTTATCTGACACTCTAATCCGGAGCGACGTGCATGCATTATTGATTGAATACGTTCAGTATACCTGCAGTACTTTAGACCTTGTTTTGGTTACAGAGAGGAGGAGATGAATGAGCCATTGTGAAGCTATGGGGATGATTAGGTGGCAACAGTGACACGGGGAACGGTTGGGAAGGTTCCACAAGGACAACTGGGACATTTGTATGTATGAAGCGGATACATTTATATGCTCTGTTTGATATATTGGCTGTTAGGCTTCAATGTCTCTCTCAGGCTTTAATCAGTGTGCCAAATATTTAACAGCTAGAGATTTGAAGAGAATAAAAGAGACTGTTTACCTAGAAGAAACATTTTGACGAAACCGGTGGTTGGGCCTGTAGAGGTTTTGTTCCTGATTGGCAGGCACACACACACACACACACACACACACACACACACTTACCCAAACATAGTTTAATTACGCATCACTTGCTTCTGTCATCAACCCTGTCAAGGACCACCGGTCAATTAATTTGTCATTTGGCATACTGCGCGCTACACGAACCATGGACGCAGATCAGACACCAATTGTTTACTTCTTCAAATCAGAATTATAAGTTATTCTACTTGTTGTTATTCACAATTTTGAGACATCCAATAAATAAATGCCCCGTTTCATTGTCGAAACTCCGTGAGGATTTGAAACAGACAATGTCGAGTTTCGTGCTATTACCGAAAGGATATCCGATGCCTTTCTGTTTCTCATCGTGCCTGAAAGAAGGTGCTCTGTGGAATTATTTCATAACTGAGCTCCACTACCAGGTTGCCAACCTCAAGATGCCAGAACACAAGGTGCCGTGATGGCGTGAGGAGTCTGGGCAACACAATTAAATTACTGGTTAATTCCTCCCAACAGGCGTTAGTGATTACATTATTATCCCTTCACAAAACAGCACAAACGCTCTCTTACCAGAATAGAAAGAGGTGATAGAATATGTAAGAAGTAATCATCAAGCCAATCCAACTTGTGGGGAGCACTGGGTGAAATCCTTTGAGATTACCTTAACTCAGGGGTGTCCAAAGTTTTTTTAGTGAGGGCCAAATACAGAAAAATAAACAAAGGGCCGGGCCGCACACTAGAGGTGACATTAACACATGAATACTGTGTGTATTTCTAACTCACCTATAATGTGAAGAACTGTGCTGTCCTCTAGCTCGAATTATGTTGACAGTTTTTACGCCCGTCATGGCCGGAGCTCCATCCGTTGTTTCTCCACAGAGTTTGTCCCATTTAAGCCCCATCTTTCCAACTGCCTCCGACACAGCTTCAAAAATATCTCTGCCCGTCGTTGTGCCTTTTAGGCTCCTCATATCATGCAGCTCCTCCGTACAGCAAAAATGACCATCTACTCCCCGCAAAACATTAACAGCTGCGCGGTGTCTGTGGCATCTGTGCTCTTATCGCTAACCCTATCCATAACCAATCGCATGCTATCGAGTACAAATCAAAAGCACTAGCTTTGTCTCTCAGCTGAAGTTTCCAGTTAGCTGACAACAAGTCCTCGATTCTCCACACCACTGTATTTCTGGATAAGCTCACGTTGTTGAAATCCGGAACTTTTTCCGGGCACATTATTGCTGTGACTTTGGGGCACTGCTTTATGAAATCACCGTCTGAGAACGGTTTGCCGTGCTGGGCCATACGTTTAGCGACCTTATAGCTTGCTGTTGTGGCGTTTTCCTTTATTTTGTTAGCACAAAAACACCTGTTGTTGAGCTTGCATGCTAGCTGCCATTTGCTTGACTTTCTGCGTTCGTTCGGCACAGGTGTACTGATGTGTAGCTCTGATGTTTGGTCTCATAGTGCTGACGGACATTATACTCTTTCATCACAGCAACTCATTGCAAATCAAACAGATACACTTTACGTTGATTTCTTTGAAGAAATATTCATGTTCCCACTGTGTTTGAAATCTTCTACACTCACTTGCTATTTTGCGTTTCTTTGGTGCTGCCATTTCTGGTGACTCGCAGTAAAAGTTTTTGTTTGCTTAATTTTGTTTAGTGGAGAAGCACCGTTTCCATGGCTGGCTCCAACTAGTGTTGAAACTGAGAAGTGCAACAGAGTTGAGCTCAATCTTATTGTGCGGGCCATATTCAATTATATTTTCAGAATTTGCTGCGGGCCAATAAAAACTGGGGCCGGACTTTGGACACCCCTGCCTTAACTAGTCGACTACTGAAACGCCAGGCTGTAATGTAAAAGGACACAGTTATTATTTAAATAAAACATCATTATTCCTAACTTTGTCAGTGACTATGCGTCCTAATTTTTTATGTTCATATTCAAACGTATTCAATGTATTGTTAATGTAAAACAGGGACATTCTTAGGTGACCCCAAGTTTTTAAATGGTAGTGTGTAATGTGAACTGTCTGATTCTCATCTTTATTCATACAGAAATACTTTGTCAACACTTCACATGGGGAAATGGACGCACAACCACTAGTTTGTCCCTATAGACTATTATGTTCTGTGAAATCGCATTCTTAAGTCTCCTAAACAATCCTGAACTTGGTTACATGCTGGGAATTTTCCGGATGTATGTACGGATTGGTTGTTGTTGATATGCCATACGGACGGAAATCATTTTGACCAGTAATATTTGGAGATTAGGCCGTGTCATCATTCCAGCTGTGATCTCATCTCTCTCTCTCTCTCTCTCTGTTTTTCCTCTCTTCCATAGAACGGCGAGGCGTCTCTCTTCGAGGTGAATATCCGCTATGTGGGCGGGCTTCTCTCTGCGTACTACCTGACTGGAGAAGAGGTGAGTGTCAGCGAATGCCGGTTGTGCCTCTCGACTCGATGAAGAACCTGTCTCTTCCTCTTCCTTGGTAGATGTTTGGCCCTCCGGTTTGAATGACAACGAAACACAGCAGAGTGGTGTTGTCAGAGAAACGCAAGAAGGAAACATCATTCCGTGGCACACGCCCTTTTCTCAGCATCGCTTTAAACTGATTGGACAATAGCTTTTGTGGGCCTTAAGCAGAATTGTATTCGGTGTCCTTTCTCCCCTAGCGGTGCCTTATAAGCTTGGGACTGGCCCTGGTCTCCATAAGTCACCCAGGCACACAAAGATCCAGTCTATCACTGGTGTGAACTCAGCAGAGCACCCCTACCAGAACCATACGAGACGAAGCCCTGGCCGTAGTCTAATGAATGTATGGTCAACCCAATGGCGTGCCGTTGGAGCGCGTCAGCCGTCCTAACGGTTATCGATATATAGAGGTTTGCTTGGGTCGCGGAGAGAAATCTCGGAACTTGTTTTTCTCGGACCGCCTTGGAACTATAAACGCAGGTGTGGATGATAACGGCTAAATCCGCATGGTCACAGCGTCATACACCGCCAACGCAACACTGATCTTAGAGTGTGTGTGTGTGTGATGTGTACGCCTCTTGCCCGTGCTTGTTTCACATCATGCAACCGCCGTCGTTGGTTAGTGAGCTCAGTGAGCATTCCATCACACTGCCTTTAATGCAGTTTACTAGTAAATCGCGTGCAATGAAAGTCCGAGCCGTGTTGAGGCGGTATAAATCGGCCACATAAACGTTGGTTCGTCTCGTTTTTGACTCGTCTCGCCTCACACTCACTCACGCTTACGGAGGAGTTGGATATCATCTGATCGTGCTGTGCGATCGTCGTTAAAGGCTGCGTTTTTGTCGTGGTGTGCCATCCCGGCCCTGGTAGACGGATTGCGTGTCGTCTCTGTTTCATAACGAGAGCATCGGTGTGCTTCGACCCGTCACCCGGCTCGCGCTGCCGCGCAGGGCGCCGCGGGCCGCCTTCGCACGACGACTCCGAGAGGAGGCGGAATAAGACGCTGTATTTCCCTAGAAACATCCCCAGCCGGCAGGGAACATTAGTCACCTCAGACAGCGTGAACAGGAACCCTGCGGTGTGTGTGTGTGTGTGTGAAAGAGTTTGACTTGTCCTACAACTGTTCCTGCCTGTCTGTATGTGTGCGTGTATACATCTCGCAGTACTGCCAGTTTGACTGCAGGCGAATTAGTTAGCGTGACGGCAAATTCATGCCGGAGAACAATGACTCTTCGCAGGATTGAGGTGAACTGGGAAGTGCTCGGAGCGGCCGGGATGGCGCCTGACCATTAATAACGCTGTTGTTATGATTGTGTCTGTTGCAGGGCAGCTGGAGGCCCAAGGGGGTGCTCGGCTCACAGTTATAGCACCGCCCGCGGGTTAAGTACCTGACATAAAGCGGAATCCGGTCAGCACTCTAACCACAGCGCTGAATTGCTGCCTGCGCGTTGCGTTCGCTTAAGTCCGCGGTGCTCTCGTTTCCCATCGGAACCCTCTGCCGCTGTGGCGTTCATCTGGAAAGTTGATTGTACTTTGTGTTCAACATGGCCGGGGGGAAATCAACCAAATGTCCCTGTCGCCAGCAGACTGTAATTGACATAGCTCTATATTGTGTTGCCTCCCTCGCGTGGGTACGCCGATTTCATTTTGAAACCCGCGAAATGGCTTCTGACGGTGCTTGCCTGTCTGGTACCGGGCAGCGTGTGCATTGGATTGGCACCGTCTGAGGTCGACGGGGTGTACCTCTCGCTGCACTCCGGCGACTGTTGCGGTTGACCGGGTAGATTGCAGGCTCCATGGTAGACGCCAGGCCGGAGAATAGGCCCTCCTTCAGGCATGTAGGTTGCAGCGGTATAGTCCTGGTTAAGTGAGCTGCCAGATAAGAGGCGGGAGAGCTCGGTGAGATGCCCACCGGAGATATACTTCTCTATCGACCCCTGGGAACTTCGGCTTCCGATAAGGCGCGGTCACACTGGGGCAGTGAGAGTCTATTTCACCTCAGGTTCTTTATTTACGATCTAATGTTCATCTACATGCTTGCGCTAGTACATGTGCACGCACCTGTGTGTGTGTGTGTCTGTGTGAGTGTGTGTGTGTGATTTATCCTGAAGCGCTCCGTTCCCATGCTAGCAGGAGTAGGCTGCGAAAGTGAGGGCGCGAATTAAATCAGCCTCGTCTGAACAGCGCCGTGGGCAAAGTGGAGGACAGGCAAGCAGGCAGAAGCAGCCAGGAGAGAAATGGGAGGATTGAAGTGCATTCATATGTGCGTGACAGAGAGAGAGAGGGAACGTGTGAGAGAGAGAGAGAGAGAGAGAGAGGGAACGTGTGAGAGAGAGAGAGAGGGAACGTGTGAGAGAGAGAGAGAGAGAGAGAACGGGAGAGAGATAAAGAGAGACTGAGACGTGGAGAGAACAGTGAGTTCATATTCCCCTGTAGTATACACCGTAGCTGCTGATAAGAGTCTCCATGCACTTTTCCTTGGGTCTCTGACCTATTAGCACAAAGTATTCTTCCGTGTTGATTTGACTTCCTCTCTTGTGATTGTCTCCATCACTCTACTGTCCATCAGCAGGGCCTCTGTGCCTCTGTGTCATATTGTTTATTGTTGTCACTTTTTGTATTGACTGTCTGAGTGTCTGTCTCATACTGTTTCTCTGTGTTTCTGTCTCATACTGTGTCTCTGTTTCATACTGTCTCTCTGTCTCATACTGTGTCTCTGTGTCTGTCTCATACTGTCTCTCTGTCTCATACTGTGTCTCTGTGTCTCTGTCTCATACATACACTGTGTCTCTGTATCATACTGTGTCTCTGTCTCATACATACACTGTCTCATATTCCAATGCCACCAACATTTTTATATGTATTAAATATAGGGTAATGTGAGGTATCCAGGTGACCCGGCACAGTATAAGATTATAAGTGTGATGTGTCCTCATTGTTTCTCGGAGAAATCATCCAGAAATTGTCTCATCCTTCTGGTGACCTAATTTCATTTTCATTTTCTTCTCAGAAGTAGAGTTGTTAATATCAGGATTTGTCTTATCGTCAACACTTCAAACCCGTTGGCATATTCAATGGCAATGCCCCATTAGGAATAAAGCCCATCGTTGTCAAGTCAAATCACACTTATTTACTACAATAATGCGATATGATGTCATCAAGGAATCCTGATTTGTCTCTTGCACCATGAAATCCATACAAATCCATTTAGACAAAGACTTTTAATTCACAATACTCTTGATAGTTTAAACCCGTACAGTGGCGGATGGTGTGTGGTGTGTCTCTGCCTTTGTTTATGTATGTGCAGTTGAATTTGGATCTTCGGATGTGCGGTAAATAGTCATTTTTAAGTACATTTCCTTTTCCGCAGATCAAAGTGAATCATTGTAATCACTCTGTAACCTGCTGTGCTCTGGTTTGCGGGATTAACAGTAAAAGGAAGCTTCCAATGTTATTGGTCCAAACATCTCGTTTGTATGAAAGAATACAATTATTTGTGATAACGTCGTCTTAGGAACTACATCATTAGTAAAAAAATAACATTGGACCGTGGAGCAAAGTGTTGAACTGGAAGAATTATGTATAATGCATTATGTTCTCATGGTTTATTCATTACAGTGGGCATTTTATCTTGGCTAAATTGTGTCGGCTAACAGCTCGGCGGGATCCTCGAAACTTCTCGGTTCAATTTCTGCATTTTCGAATGAGTCTGTCAATCACAAAGTGACACAGCGTATATTGTCTAAGAGCATTAGCTATGTTAACCACCCACATATATTAGCATTACATTGTCCTATTCAAGCATAAAGGAGAAAATAATTCAACTAAACTGACTGAGTACCCTTTTGATATTGTACACCCCTAAAAGTGCTTTGCCTTTCTCGTCTTTCTTTCCCAGTACTCTTTATTCACTTTATTCTGTCTGCTTGACCTCAGTATAGTGCACTGTTAGCCTTATGTTAGATTAGGTATACATTACATAGCTAATACATTGAACTGCAGTTCAGGGCAATAAAACACAAATTACCCAAAATTTCTATAATCTTTTAGCCAGGTATTTTGGACATGGTCGCAGTAGTAATAAAGTAACCTAGAAAATGGTCTTAACAACCAAACGTTACAAGCTATCTGCTATTGTGCATTTGGTTAAAAACAGTTTTTTTGTGATCATTTGTTGAAACATTAAACACAGGTTTTGTCATGCGTACAAATGCCTGGTGCCCCACTATGTGATGTTATATGAACTTGAAATTGCATTGCCTTGCGATTAAATCCACGGTCTCCACAAGCACAGGTCAATTCCAAACCCCTACTGCTGACTGAATTTGATGAATTCTGGTTCATTGTCCGTCGCTCGTCATGACATTTACAAAGGACGACGACACCAGCAAACAAAATTAAATCTTTGAGATCATTAAGCTGCTTTTAATGATGTGAGCCTTGAGACGACCGGCTCTGCGTAGCTGACATAACATTCATGCGTTCCATATTCAAGCCATCATTAGGTAAATTAACAAGCAGACACTGTCTCTCTCTCTCTCTCTCTCACCCTGCCTTCAGTGTCTCTCGCCCTTGGTGGTGGATACACAGTTCACATGCTAAGCTAAAGTTAGTTGTTGGCTGGTTGGGAAAGTCCACAACCTACCGTCTAGTCTTTCCAGATACACGGTAACCTCTGTCGTGTTGATGACAGGTGTAGTCTGAATTCCCTCAAATTAAAAATCTATTAACATGTCTAATGAGCAGAAACTCTTGGTCTGAGAGGAATAACTGTTCAGAAAAGTCTGATTCGAGCTTTACACAAATAATGTTGAGGTTGAACTTAGGGAAGCGTTACGTTTAGAATAGCAAGAAGACATGCTGGAAAAGCCTCTTGTGAAAAAGCACTGTAGACCCTTTCTGAGGCGATAACCTCATTCATAGTCTGGCCCCTTAGCTTTGAAAATTAACAATATGGATTACAATCTATATGTTTATGAGCTATGGTGGTGTGCTTTATAACACTAGAGCTGGGTTAAAGGCCAAAGCTTTAAACGGTGAATTAATTATATTGATCCTAGTGGCATTGGCTAGTGATCAATGTCTTCCTGGAATTATGCTTCGCCGTACTGGGATGTTAGTGGTTGATTTATGATGAGGGTGATGAGGTGCTCAGACGCATGCAAATTTGGACAGGCAGGCAGACAGACAGACAGACAGACAGACAGACAGACAGGCAGACAGGCAGACAGGCAGACAGGCAGACAGACACAAACAGACCAACGTTACCCTAATCATTTTATTTAACAGAATAAAATAGAGGGGGATACCAAAATGTGTTAATTGTGTTGTGTTTTATCCTACACATATGAATATGTAAATGAATATATCAATATTAACAATGTGTATGTATACGGTATTTGTATACGTACAAAATGTATTGTTTTATTGAGTTAGTATAATTAATACAACTGTTCAGACATAAATCTACACAAAATAGATGCGTCCTGGGTAATTTGATCATCTTTGAGTTATGTCTCTAAAACTTGAACGGAGTACATCTGTAGAAAATACAAATGATTGGACATGATTTAGAAAGGCACACACATGTCTACTCTCTATTGAGTCTTGCCTGAAGTACTTGAAATGTCACCTGAAGCATGTGACATGTCACCTGATTAGCCACAAAATAATCCAAACCAGAGATAAGAGAATGTTACAGTGGCTTTGGGACAAATCATTTAATATCGTTGAGTGGCTCAGCCGAATCCTGGTGTTGACCCCAATTGAACATCCGAAGTCTGAAAGTGCTTGAGAGGATCTACAAAGACAAATGGGAGAAACTGCCAAAATCCAGATGGGCATTATGGTAATGGCAAACCTTAGAGGACTCAAAGCTGAGGTTGTATTTTAGAGATCAGCAGAGATCTTATGTTTCCACAAAGGTCAATTTACTCACGTACGTGAATTTTCTTTCATATACACTCAATGATGACTTCGTGCGGAAGCAGGTGCAGACCTTCTTTTGTACATAATTGCTTTTTTTCAACAGCAACCGGGCAGCGGGAAACTTCTCTCGAACACAACGAAACACAAACTGTCTTAAACAGACACAAACTTAAATAGATTCCCCAATCAGGGAAACACAATACCAGTATCTGGGAAGCAAAAATGAAACACATAATACTAGAGGGCTGTAATTTTTGGTCCATATTGAATTATTGAAATTATAGCACCATGCAGTTGCTGCAAGTTTGTCGCCTCCACATCCCTGATGTAAGTCCTCCGTTCTACCTGAGGGGATTGGATTGATATCTGGTGACTGTGGAGGCCATTTGAGTACTGTGAACACACGCTGTGAACGTACAAATCATAAAATAAAGAACCTCACCTGGTCATAAACCTGGCAAAATTCAGAGAGCATGAAAATATAAACTGACTGGTTACCACAGCCCTCAATAAATGACCACCCAATTTTAGACACAAGTGCACAGGAATTGTACATGTTTTATATAACAGAAATCTGGGCTTTGGCTATACTTTTTTAGCTATTCTGTTGTAGCTATGCTTGTGTGTTTTGGATTATTGTCCTTTTGCACACTGCCATTTATCATTTGCGTTTTGGTGGACAGCATTCCATCTTTATGGCACATTATTGGCAGGGGTGTACCAATAAAAATGAGGTCTGTTTATTTCTGGTTATTTTATTTTTTTATTAAAATTTTCATGAAATTTGTTCAATTGAATTACCTTTATTAATGAACGTGGTTGGAATTAACTCAAATATTAATGTGTCTAAATATGTAAAGATAATATACAACCTTCCGGGGGATGTGCCTAAAGTGTTACACGGCTGTACACAAACATTCCAGTCCACGTGTGTGAAAGCAAAGCTGGCAGAAGATTGTTTTATTTTACTAGAGCGATTTGACAGAGGCGAGATCTCTCGTGTGTTAGAAGCGAGATAACATAGTTATTGATATTCCCCAAACTGCTAAGCTGCACGCAATATCATTCATTATATATCATCTAATTGATTACTGCACCCAGACCTTCAAACGTGCCTGGCAATTAATGTGTTTCTCTAGATGCTGGTAAATGAATAGCTCAATGGAGCTTAATGAAAAACACACAGTCAATTATAACCTAAATGATTATTAGAGAATGGCTTCGGCCCTTGGACAAAACCCCACTCCATAAAAGTGATCAGTTGATAGGCGGTAAGCAAGTCAATAACTGCTCTGCCGTTTGCTGTCGAAAGTTGTTAACCTCGAAACAGAAGCCATTTCGCGTGTGTCCGCTTTTTTGTTTCCGCGCGGCAAATGGAGTGGCAGACGGGAAGAAAGGAAAGCTTTCGTTTGCTTTTCGATTGAAAAGAATGGTCTGAACATGTGACCATAGCAACTGCGTGAGTGACATGATGGTCCTTGCTGGCACGCCCTCTTGGACTTTTCACTCACCGCGTCTAGAGTTTCAAACGATATTGGTGCAACAAGCGACGTTTTTTTTCCATTTGAGTTTCACTTGAGTGGACCGTGCCGCTTTCGTACCTCGACCCAACAGAGCGTCTTCGAGATGTGTTGTAATTGTTTGTTTGCAGCGTGATCGCACGGCCGTCAGCGATTGCGTGTCATCACGATCGACTTTTCTTGCCTTTTCCCGTTCTTTCTCCTCTGTGCCATGTGTCCATGCCAACCGGATGCGTGGGTTCCCTTGCTCTTCCTTCGCTCCCTGGCATCCCAGCGGCTTCAGCTTCGAGGTTGACCAAGCTTAGCGCACCAAGCTGTCTGCAGGACACAAGAGTCTATTCACAAAGGCACTGTCTAGAGAGAGTAACGCTTCACAGCGTTTGAGAAGGGAGCACATTTAGGCCCGTCCTCTAGGACGCTGTCTGGACTATGTTCCTCTAGGCAAACAAGCTCAGACAGCGCTATACGTCCTCTCTCCATCTACATCACCATCTCTGATTTGAAGATCTCACTGTTAACTAAAAGCAACGCAATGTCGTATGGAATTTAACAAAGCATCGTCTTAGCCCGCGCGCCCAGTTTTGGGCAACGATTTATACTCAACACCTTTACAGGCAGATTCCACAGCTCAGACAGCCATCAAACGAACAAGCGAACCACTAGTCTATTTAAATCTGTGTTCTTCCACTAGTGCACATATTTCAAGTCATTAGCATCTAATATAGCCGCATATCTGTTGTGAACTCTCTGTTGTAAATGTCAAGCCGAATCCAAGCAGCCTAGTACGAAGCAATCTCCCGATGCCTCAAACCTTCTTCATCCCGTTCGCTGTGTTCCGCTTCGCATCTCAGACACCGTGTAAGTCCCGTGTGTCGGGGAGGTGTACTGTCAATGCCTGCTGCGGACGGTAACAACAAATATGACCCCAAACCACTGCTCTCAAGACGTCAAATAAAGCGGCCATCGGATTATACGACGTGCCATTATCTTGATTCGCATTCGTAAACGTGGATGCGACTTGTTTCACCCCAACTCCTCCCACTTTTCACTTCGTCATGAATATTTATGAATTTTTTCTGGATGTACTGTACGGTGGTGACCTCCCCCTCTCAGGGATTACATTACCCCCGCTTGGTGGACTGCTCAGGCTCCATGTTCCTCGCTGTTTGACAAACGCGCCCATTGATTGATTAAAGGCTTCCTGCGAAGCCAGCGTGTGTTTTTTCTTCTGTCTGTTTCGCTGCTCGTTCTCTGGGTCATTCGTGTGCCTACGATCTGAGACGTAGCACTGTCATTCAAGACGGTATGACTTAATGGCTCGAGGCAGCTAGCACTTTAACGCCACGAGAGGTAGCCAACACAGCTGGAGGCGGTTCTGTTTGAACCAAATTACTCCCTTGGAAAAATAAAAGTCAATTTTCGCCGCAGTGGATTTTCAGCAAGGGATACTTAATTAGAATAAGACGATTTCCCTGCATTTTTCCGAAACATTGTGGCTTGTCCGTCCTCAAAAGCTGATATTGATTTGTTTCATTGTCTGTGTAGCGCAGTGCAAATCTCCTTCCTCCTTAGTCAAGAAAAAATCCTGGGTCAATGTCCTAAACTGCACCCTTTCCTGACTAAATCAGCTTGTCTCTCAACATCTCTGAAGTAACTTACTGGAGCACCTACATCTGTGTGGCTATTCCTTTAGTTTTCTAATGAAAGACACTGTACCAACGCCTGCACCTTTTAAAGCAGATCAATAAACTTTTATAGAACACATTTTGCTTTCTTGTTTTAAATTATGTTGTCTCCTAAATCGCATCGGCCTTTCCACCGAAAGAGTTTGCTAAAGCAGTCCCCCGGAAAATAATCTCCATTAGTTACTCGTATGTAAATGCACACGCGCAACAGCGCTAACTAGGCTTCCTCGCCCGCACGAAAACAAAGGGAAACCTTTTCTACATAAACCCTTTCCCTCCCTTTTGGTTGTGCGGTACGCAACCAGAACAAAGTCCAGATACGTCGGCGAGATCAAGAGAGAGGTGCTCAGGGTGATCTAATTAACACAGTGCCTATAACTTTGCGACCAAATAAATGATTGTGCTACGTCGAAAAAACATGCTGCTGTTCGATGCACACCTTCGGTCACGGTAATCGCTGACCTAAAACAAAAGGGTTCATGGTTAGACGTTTGCCATTGTAAGGCTGAAATAACATCCAGCTGGCTTCGATTAAAAAACACCAGTAGATAAATGAGTCCGTGGCCTTGTGTGTAGAGCACAGTAACGCTCAGCAGAAAAGCCAGCCTGGTGAGAGAGCGTCTTTCATAATCCAGGCCAGCTGCAACCCTCGTAGGGTGTTCTATCATGGAATGACAAGAGCCAGGTGGCGGACGTCATATTTAGTGTGTACAAATGTGGTCCTAACAAATAGAGAAGCAACGTATAAGGATGTCAGGACATGCCTGCTCTCTCGACACATACACACACACACACACTCAGGTCCTTACCCGACCCAAATGGGCACATTCCTGTGGGTCCTCGGAAAGTAAGAAATCAATAACTCCCGCCCCATCTATCTCTTTTCGGCGGCGCCTCTCGAACCCACTTGCTCTCCCCGCTCCGCTCACTCGTTGCAGCGGGCCGACAGGTAGGTTGGGCAGGGTGCCTGTGACTTTGGGCTCCATCTGGAGCGGGCCTGTTTCGCATGGGGCGGACGAGCCGATCCATCACTCCATTAGAGACAGGGGCGACCGCTGATTGGCCGCGCTCAGCCTTGATGTGCCACCGTCACGAACCCTTCACCGCCCCCCATGCCAAGGTGATGGATGAGCTGCAGAAGAGCTGACTAACACACACACACACACACACACTGCCAGTTAAAAACACCCCCGCACACACACACGCAAAGTGCCATAAAGGCTTCCGTGGCCAATGCTAGCTAACGATTCGGCAGGTGTCAGTCACACAGGGTTTTAATGACGAGGCGTCATTTCGGTACCTGTGAGAGGGTGAAGTACGGGCTTCCTCTTTCGATCGATAACTGGCTGTACACCCGCTCCATCCCAAAATAACCACGAGAACAACATTGAGACGCGGAACGCAACGTGTCGCTTATTCTCGCGGATGTTTACGGCCTGTGTTTCTGTGTCTGGGAAACGAGTGATTGAGTTAATGGCAGGTACGGCGTCACGGCGGACACACTGGTCAAGAGCCTAGTTATGAAGCACATAGTCTGATTACCCGTATCCATGGCAACTTTGAAAAAGGGAGAGAGAGCCGAAGACAGAGACAGGAATAAACAAAGCCTTGGTGTATTTGTTTAGATTTCTCCTGCGTGTCTTTGGATCTGACGGCATCTCTCTGGCGCCATCCTCCCATAATGCACTGCGACAAGTCTCTGCCTTTCGCCAGCTCTCTCCTTTTCTTGTCGTTGACATTTGAAAAAGGATCAAAACGAATCAAAATCGATGCCTGCTACTTCCCGCCCGCAATGTCATCTCTTTCCGCTCATGTTCGGTATCGTTGTTTGGCGTCCTTGAAGTAGTCCGTATTTCCGACGCTTCGGCGCTTGTTGTTACGACAGCGATCCCCTGAGTGTTCTCCAGCAATTGCCGACTGCCGACACGTACCCGAGAGTAATTCTCGCAGAGCCAGTGCAGGTGGCCCGCAGAAACATGTCAAGGACATGCTAGCCAATGCTAAAGGGTTCGGCCGTCAATCACCCATGAGCTCAACGCTTCGCTAGACTGCAATTACATTTGGCCTCACCGGTCAGGAATTGTCATTGTTTCTTTCCCAGTCCACTTCCACACTCGTCTGCTTCCTGTAAGTTAGTCCAACGCACCTCAACCCTCCGCGGTCAAGTCATCCGGACAATTGACTCATTCGTTATTCATCATCAAACCAAACAGCTTTTGTAGGCAGCAGAACTGTATTAGAACTGACCCCATCATGTTTGCGGTACCGGACACATCCCTCTTACCGATCCCTTTCTATTGTCCTTTCTCAGCCCGAATGGATCTTGTTCAAACCCGCCCCACTGATGATTTCAATCAGAGCCAATCTGAGCGCTTTGTTCGGAGGGCTCCTGCCAAACGAAGTCTTCGCGAACGCGCTGTCAGGTTAATTGTGCCTTCTCGCCGTTCCCCCAGTGATCGCGCTGATTGAGTTAAGCTGTCGGCTCGCGCACCTCAGCGGGGGACTTGTTTTGATTGGACGTCCTGGCTGCATCAAAGCCTGCAGCCTGCCGAGGATCTGAGGCGGCGGCAACAAGGCACGACTGGGCATCGTGCCACCCCAGTGCACAGGGCTCGTTCACTCGCATTCAGGTTCGGCTCTTTGCTGAAGCCTAGCAGCCTATATTCTGTGTCCAGGCCGGGAGCCCGGAGCGATGTATGACGCGTGGGGGGATCCAGGGAATAAAGTGCCGTCGTGTCGGCTTAAGACCCCATACGGTCAGGTGTGTCACCGCGCCGGGACACGCCGGCTCCATAGATTCCCCTTCGCTGTCGGTCAAAATCGCGTTAGCATCAAAGCGTGGCTGGTCCAACGACGTAGCATTCACGGATGGCAGTTCGTCACAGATGGCTGTTGCGTATGGCGCACGTCTGAGTGTTTCGTGTGCGTTCATAGGAGTGCGACGTAAAGTGTCCGGAGGAGCTTTAACTCAATGAAATTGTAACCGCGCCGTTGTTTACCCAGGTAGAACGCCTGTCCTGCTGCCAGACCATAAGGACACTGTAATTGCTACTCATCAGTGTTCTTGTAAAAGCGACACATTTTTCACTGCACTCCGTTTACTCCGTGAACGGATAATCATTCTCTCCGTCCCTATTATAGTTTTCAGTTTGAGGCGCCGGTGTTGTGGTTTCTACGTGTGCGCTAATTAGAATGCTGGGACAAATGGCAGTTTAGAACTGAGTTTTTCTGGATTGCTGAAACACTACCAAATGCGCAGTGGCCTAAACCCATTTGTCAAATAAATCACTCGTTTGGCAAAACCATAGACACGTTTAGGGTAGTTAGACACCACTTGCAAATTGCATTTACTCCGTTTGCGAAACTCTACACGCGTTCTTACGGACTAAAAGCTGTCGCACTGTCATGCACTCAGTGTGGCTCAGTTGTCATCGTTTGCGCACAACGACTCAACATTGTTCATTTTTGTTTTTCAATAATGTGATCAAACCAATAGAACCGAATATAATCCGGAGTCAGAGTGCCCAGGTGGCACAACATTCACAGGAAACATCTGGAGGCAGAAGAGGAAGAGTATGAGGAAGTGCAAGAACAGCAATTCCCCATTTCATTAGAGCATCTGTGACAGGCGTTGGTTTTCATGACGATGGGAAGCAGGTCAAACCCAATCCAAGCAGGGTCTCCGTGGCCACCACATTCAGAAAAGTAAAGAAATCATCGTTTCTATTTGAATTTTGGCCATTCAAAGTTTATTGTATAAAGGGGACAGGACAAATAAGAACATCATTCATACCATACAATGTTACGTCAATACATGTTTGTATTGTGTGTGTGTGTGTACGTTTGTGTAGTAGGTGTATTTCACCTTTTTAAGGACAGACTAGCGCAAGAGGCATGCTCCTTAGACTAGCCGCCGTTGGGAAGTGCAGTTGTTTGTTGGCAGGGAGAGGTGGAGGGGGAGTAGAGTGGACAGGACGCAACCTTGAGGGGCGCCAGTGCTGATGGTCAGAGGGTCAGACAGGAGTACTAGTACTGACCATGTCACTCTTTTCGTATTTCTATAATTATAGTGGGGTTCTCCAACGCCATGGGAGCCGGGAGCCTGGTAACACGGACCATGTTAGAACCTCATATTTGCGAGTGGTTCATCTACCAGCAATTCATAAATGACTGCCTTCCACCGAACAGCCATTTCCTCAATCCAATAGAATAGTTACTTTCTGCGTGGCGGTAGAAGGTCTATGATCGAAACCCATACATCAGGGCGACGGAATTGGCCTGTCGTGAAATAGATCTGGGCTGTTGTCAAGCCTGGATCTGGCACACCAGAGTGTTTTCCCCCTGTTGATTGGCGATGGACAACATAGCCTGAGATGTCCTCAGAATGGACCCAGTACAAAGACATACTGAAGCAAAATAAATCTCGTGTTTACTTTGATTTTGCAGTTGCAGAACATTTTTGAATGTTCTGTAATGTGCTCCTAATTTAGAGGTTTCTTTTCTACTTTTGGCTTTTGCAGTTGGATTAATGTATTGTTATGCACAAGCTGAGTACAGAAAGACATTTAATACTATATTTCTTGCAGTACTTAGTCAAGTTACTTTACCCAGTTGGAATCATTAAACTTATTTATTGAATAATGCTTTTACTATATACAATAAAACGTTCTGTAACAACGCTCTGTTGGTCATGTTTTGATGTACTGTGTAACAGCTACTATGCAGAGTTTAGATATTGACTGGTTGTGTGTATGATCTGAAAGAAATGTTTGATTATAGCACAGATGGGATGTTTTTTTTTGGTGATTGTTTGATTTTGCCAGAAGATTTAAAAAATCTGTCTTAGCTATTGTAGACATCGGTAACAGTACTGAAAATGAAGAGAGAGAGAGAGAGAGACAAGCTCAAATGAGGTAGTGAGAGGAGGAGAGAATATGAGGTTGTGAGAGGAGAGGATAGGAGATAGTGAGAGGAGAGGATAGGAGGTAGTGAGAGGAGAGGATAGGAGGTAGTGAGAGGAGAGGATAGGAGGTAGTGAGAGGAGAGGATAGGAGGTAGTGAGAGGAGAGGATAGGAGGTAGTGAGAGGAGAGGATAGGAGGTAGTGAGAGGAGAGGATAGGAGGTAGTGAGAGGAGAGGATAGGAGGTAGTGAGAGGAGAGGATAGGAGGTAGTGAGAGGAGAGGATAGGAGGTAGTGAGAGGAGAGGATAGGAGGTAGTGAGAGGAGAGGATAGGAGGTAGTGAGAGGAGAGGATAGGAGGTAGTGAGAGGAGAGGATAGGAGGTAGTGAGAGGAGAGGATAGGAGATAGTGAGAGGAGAGGATAGGAGGTAGTGAGAGGAGAGGATAGGAGGTAGTGAGAGGAGAGGATAGGAGGTAGTGAGAGGAGAGGATAGGAGGTAGTGAGAGGAGAGGATAGGAGGTAGTGAGAGGAGAGGATAGGAGGTAGTGAGAGGAGAGGATAGGAGGTAGTGAGAGGAGAGGATAGGAGGTAGTGAGAGGAGAGGATAGGAGGTAGTGAGAGGAGAGGATAGGAGGTAGTTAGAGGAGAGGATAGGAGGTAGTGAGAGGAGAGGATAGGAGATAGTGAGAGGAGGAGAGTGCAGGAGGCCTTGAGTGGAGGAGAGGGACAACTGTCTACACTACCATCTCTGTCGAGTCATTCATGCACGTTCCTGTTCCAGAACTGTTTTCCCTGTTACCCGGTGTCATATTCTGTGCATACTTCACACAACAGTGAACACGTCACCGAGCAAAAGAGACAGCATTAGACACACCCCTCACTTTTACACCCTCCTGTCAGTTTGGTGTGGTTCTCTGCTGGAGAGAAGCTCTTGTTTTCTCCCTGACCTGTCAACCTGGAGCATATCATCCGAAGAACTCCTGATGCGACAGACAGCTGTCTCAGAGTCCGGTAGCGAGCTGACGGCCTCATACTGCGTCCTCGCTGAAGCGTAATCTGTCAGGGTCCGAGAACACCTCACAGACAGAAGTGCCCTGGCTGCCCTCACTTCCCTGAACCTAGAAACACAAACACGAAAACCCCATTTCAGAAGAAACGCACGTCGTATTCGATTAGCCGGCGCAGGCGGTGTGCCGGTGCTAACACGCGGGCTCGCTAACGCGTTAGCTCTGTTAACGGGTGATGGATGCAGCATCTGCGCACCCGACTTTGGTTGGATACTTATGTAGAATCAGGCTAGCGCCAAATGCCTCATCTGGAACGACGCGTTAATGTCGTGAGCCAGCATTTGTGCATCTGACTTCGGTAAGTTTCTTTGTAACATCACTCATTTGCCAGAGGGAGAGATGCGAGTGATTAAATAAATGTGTTGTGACGGTTGATATTTCATCTGACAAATGAGTTTCGTTTGAAAAAGATATTGATCTCGTGCATGAAAGAGTGGAAGAGACAATTCGGAGAGACATCCCTGTCCTCGCAATGACGCAGTTGCCTTTGCTCTAACCCAACCCACCCCCCTTGTGCATCCTGTTAATCTTATCGCTAGGCTAGAATTAACTGTTAATTAACATCAAAAGGCCTGGCTCCACACAGCAACCGCGGGCTGGGAGGATTGTTTGCATGCATGGGAATACTGTGGGTAATCTAGGGCTTCGCGGTGTGCTTCTAAGAGTATCACACTACATTACTTACCGGAATGTTAGCTACGCTAGCGCTGTTTTGTGTCACACTATGTTAGCGACCAGATGTCAGCGCTGTAATGTGCTAGGCAGCAATCACCGTTCCAACCCGGTACCAGGTTAGCCACTATATGTAAGAGTTTTCACTTGACGTTGCTGATGCCTAACAACAAAAATGATCTGAGGTAAGTGGCTAGAGTTAGCATGCTAGCATGCACACACAGGACCTTGAGTTCCTAAACATTTTTCTCCTTAATTATCTCGCTATTATCCTCACAGACTACATAAAGTGTGCTTTCTTCGACAATAAAACCTTTTACTTTACTTACCCCACTTTCCCCTTCTCTGTGTTTTAAAGTGACACATATCAAATTAGCTGGAGGGGTGTTTTAATAAAACATTATGCCCGCAAAAGAGCTGCAGTCATTCAAAGCAATGGTGTTTTGGAGCTGTTCGAGCCGTGGGTTTGTACCGGAGTTTTGACTGGGAAATTGGGTCGGAAATCCCTGAATAAGAATAAACTGAAATGTAATGAAAGACCTTGTCCACGGGCTACTGACCTCTGGCTCCCAAGCTTAGATAAGTACAATTTGAATGTAGCGGTATGTTGACAGGGAAATTGAGTCAGAAATGTCTGAGGAGGATTCAACTGAAATGTAATGTCTGGCATTGTCCACGGGCTACTGAACGCAGGCCCCTAAGCTCAAACAAGTATAATTTGAAGTCTCTGTCCTGTAAAGCACGCCGGATCAGTTCCTGCGTATTGACAGAAGCAGCACAGTCTTTCCTAGTCTGGCTGACACAAGGTCTCTCGTTCCACTGAAAAGAGAGTCGTAAAAAACTGAGCTTTGACGTGTGTCTGCACAGTGCCGTTAACAAGTGATGTAGTAATGTTTTACATATTTATGACTGCTCTAGGCTTTCTGCTCAACCAACCAGTCTTTTCGAGTTAAGTAGCATGTGAGCTAGCTAGGGGTAGGACAACACCTCTTTGACATGTTTTTAAATAATCTTATGAACAGGCTGTCGTCCCCGATTAAGGTTTGCAATGAAAAAGCAGAATGTTTCCATACTGTAATTACATATATTACTGTCAATCTCGATTCTCACAATCAGGAACAGTAAAAACCTTAATGTTAAGATATCTGCAAACGCACGGATTAAGATTGGATTAAGAAATAGCCATTGGAAGTTCTTTTTCAAATTCAGACTTTCAGAGTTGTTTATCTTATATTATAGGATTTTGCTGACACTAATCCATAGGGATTTACAACAGTAGCCTACATGAATATGTTATTTTTACCCCCCCCCCCGCCCCCAGTTCAAACTGAGCTACTTAACTCGTGTTTATAGTACTTGGGTGTCAGTGGTAGTTGGTCTTAGTTAGTTAGTTCCCTGGGCCAGTAACCAAAAGGTTGATACTTCGTTGGAATCCGCCATCTGTGTGTTTGAAAAAGATTTCCTTCAACACGATCACTCATGGACGTTGCTTTGGACAAACGAAAAAGGATTTCCTGGATGGCTGAAACAATCTACGGCAGTTTCGGAGTTTTAATGTTGTCACACACCGATCAGCCACAACATCGTGACGGCTGACAGGTCAAGTGAATACCACTGATTATCTCGTTGTCATGGCACCTGTCAGTGGGTGGGATATATATATATAATGCACCCTGTCACAAAGCACAAACTGGTTCAGGAATGGTTTAAGGAACACAACAACAAGTTCAAGGCGTTGACTTGACCTCCAAATTCTTCAGATCTCAATCAAGCAGCGCTGGGATGGGCTGGACCAACAACCACCTCACAACTTACAGGACTTAATGGATCGGCTGCTAATGTCTTGGTGCCAGATATCACAGGACACCTTCCGTGGTCTAGTGGAGTCCGTGTCCATGCCACGGGCCAGGGCTGTTTGGGCGGCACGAGGGGATGGAGACAAAATTCAGCAGGAGATCATAACGTGGTTGATCACGTATGTTTTAACAACATGTTTCAAATTATAATGTTAGTATAGGGATATAATGTATAATAAGTCAGTACATCCCTCAATTTATAATTAATTCACATTAAACTTTAACTTGGGTTAAATGATCTAATTACAATATACATAAGGAACCTAATTGGAATTAACAATAAACTCTAAACCTGCTATGCATATCAATTAGTTGTTATTCATTTAACCACAGATGCCAACTGCACTTGTGATTTCTTCAGGCAGGAAACAAAAGGTCCGCTCTGCTAGGTAATCACCTACAGGCACTCATCTAAAGGCATTCACTTATAGAAACAGGGTGCATTGCGAAAGACCTGCCTGTTCTGTTGATCTTTGTTGTCCTTGGCGACAGAGGTGCCAGGATACGGGTTCTATCTGCTGCGGGGGGAAAAAAATAAGTGGAGTCACAGAACTTTACCCAGCCGACGACTTTGAAGACAGATGGAACTAGTGCACGCGCTGCCTGAGTCGAAACCATAGCAACAGCTTGCGCTCGGCAACCGCAAAACCTCTAGAGCCAATCCGTAGAGGGCACATGTTTCTCACATATGGCGCGTTGCCTCTCAAGAATGCTCACCGAACATAACAGTGGCTACCTGCTGTGAGGATCCATCACTTTAGTAGATCACTGGATGGAGTATGTTCATTTGTGTCTGGAGGGCGACGACTCTGTACTTTGTGAAATGACAGAGAACCGTGGAAGTGTATAGGTCCTTGGCAACACAACACCTCCATGGCAACGACCGTTCGTTATGTGGCAAAATGGAGTTTGACTGACAAGGAAAGTTGAGGGTATTACTGACTGCTCTGAGGAAATGCGCTCTGGTGGGAATGTGCTGTTCAACTTGACAGGAGAAATATATGCAAAAGGGAAATAAATGGAGATTATGGTTCTAGGTACCTTTAATGATCTACCCCTCCTTTGGTTCTGTGTGCCGAGTAACTGATCAGAAAATTAAAGGCGTGAATAAATATGGGCGCGGCATTCAAATAGTTATTTTTCTGGACACTTCGGCACATAGCACTGGATTACTAAAACAAAGTCAAGTTATTTTTAACATGTTTCTTTTTGACTGTGTTAAATGTTCAAACCAGTGGTCACACACAAGTGATCTCTCGGTTTCCCCCCAATAGAATCAGAAGATAAAACGGACCACAGGGACGAGGTCAGAGGCCAGTCTGCTGGTAGAAAAGAAAGGTCATCGTCTTTTTACCCAGCCGGAGATAACGGTAATGTCAAGCACAACATGTGCCGCGCTGATTGGGGGAAGAATTTGTACACGTCCAACCTCCGGCAAACACGATGCATTTCCTCTCCGGGGCCTTGTTTACCTCGTGCCGTTGTTTCCGATCAACCCCGGTCCACGGGTATTAGACAACGCGCGTTATCGAATCTCGACCTGTAGGGAACCCCCCCCCCATGCCCTTGGCTGTTCTCATCCCTGGACACAGATGTTTGCCTTCTATGTCTTCTGCGTTTTACAAGAACGCGTGCTTTTACATGTTCCGGAAGCTCTCGTTCATCCACATCACTTTTCTCCATTTCTTGGCGCCATCTGTGCCTGTCCCCGTGATTCTCGTAGCCTGAGGGAAGACAACGGTTAACGGCTTGTTACATCGCGGCGACGAACAAGCGTGTCGGCACCCACGCCCACTCCGGTTAAAACGATGCAGCTCCTGTCATCTGCGATTTGTATAATATGACAATGAGTTTTTGTTCGATAAGGTGCGCCGTGTTCTTATCATGAACCTATAAGGAGCTAAAAAATAATACCGCTAACCAGGGAGAACCTTACAGGTCGCGGTTTCTTTTGAAAATCTTTAAAAAGGTAATGTCACTTTGCCATTTTTTAGGGATTGAATTGTGGCTGTGGCATGACGATCAGTCCCAGCAGTGTACATTAAATTGCCTGTTGTAATGTCGATGAAAAGCGAAGTGATTTCAGTCGAGGGTAGATTACATTGTCAGTGAATTGTCGGTCAAACTGACGGCCATGACGTGAAACTACAGCGGCACTCTTTAAATCAGGTTACAGACACAGACAGGATTTCCTGATTTGCAGTCACAAAGATCATATAGAATAGAATGTGTTCTCTGCATTTTACCCAACCCTGAGGTGCAGGGGGCAGCCCTAATCAGTTACCTGATTTGACTTCCACATCACGGCGCCCGGGGAGCATTTTAGGGTTCTAGGGGTCTTGCTCAAGGACAGAACGACGTGGTTTTCACCTGGGTGGTGGGGGGATTAGAACCAGGGACCTTCCAGACACTTTCAGACCTTCCAGGCACTCTCACACACGTTACAGACTTTAGGAGCAGGAAGGCACAAACATGGCCACCGTTTAAAAACAACGTGCTAATAAGTCATACAAATGACCCACGAGCACACAAGGTGGCACTCTGAATCCGCGCTGACATCAGGCACCATTACCGTAAAGCAGAGCAACAGCTGTTCTTTTTCCTGCCTCGGTAGCGACTTTAATATAGACAGGAAGACACTGGGCTCCAGAGGTAGCCCAAATTGGATCTGCCCGTAATTGGTCTCCCAGACAGGCCTGGCCATCCATTTCCCCTCCCCATCTACCGCTTTGTGTCCTGGAACAGGCTTTTCCTTCCCACTGCCACCACCACAGCCCCACTCAATCTCATTACCGGTCATACTCAGTCCCCCCCCCAGCCAGACTCCTTCGGCATGATCCTCAGGGCTGTGTTCTCTGTTCCCTCGGCGGCGACGGCATGTCGAGTTAGTCATGCGGGAACCGCATGATGTATCGTCGATGTGTGTCGTATACTTAAGTGATAAGGCTCGGCGCGGCGTACCAGCGTGCGGCTTCCTTAGCAGTGATATATTGGCCACGTACCCACAATTCCCGGAGGTGTCATGTTGCCAGTGTAAAATGGTCGCCAACGTAATAAGAACAGTAAAAAATTCAAGCTAGGAGCGGCATTACAGGGTGCCAAGTGGAGCACCAGTAGTTCTCACTAGAGGAATGTTTGATCTTTATCCAATTGTCCGTGCTACCAACAATCCTGTAAATAAGAGGAAAGCGGCCAAAACCACAAATACAGTATACAGTGGATATAAAAAGTCTACACACTCCTGTTAAAATGCTGAATTCTATAAATGACTTATCTGCTGGACTAGAAAACAAAAGAGAATGTTTTAAAAGACAATGCAATTTCATACCAGTGTCTGCGTACAACATGGCTGTGGTATGTGTCACAATAAATATGTTGCTGCATGCAGCTTGGACATTGTCCGGGGGCTATCACTTTATGAAACAGACAGAGCTATTGGGATTCCTACGCAATTTGTGTTTCTCACCACACAACGAAGCCCGACTATTACGGCAAGACATCAATGATTCCAAATTGCTGGGACCTTCCTAGCCCTGTTCTGCGGTGCAGGCTACAAGTCGGTCCAACCAGCCAGTCCCCGCATTGGCCTTGGGCCGGTTGTGTGCTTTTGGTTGTGAGATGTGTCCTGTGTTGCTCTGGACCCGGTGCGGACCGCTGGTGGGTGCAGTTGCTGGATCCCATGCATGGCCTCCTCGATTCCCTCCGATCGTCGGTCTTTAGAGCCCAGCAGGCTCCCCCACCGCTCTGCAGTAGACTTCCTCCCCTGCTGGCCCACGCTGCCTCCATTCGCCAGTTCTTCCATCCCTGCTGCGGGCTGCTCATTCTCCCCGGCAGTTTACAAATTATCCCCGGAGTAGACATCTATCGCAGACTCTCATCGCATGCGCACAAACTTGAGATGTACCAGCTCTTTACCGCTCTGTGTCTGCTGGCCTTGTGCGAACAATTTGGAAGTGTCGACCACATTCACAGCCGATACCACTTCTCCCACGCCGCTCGTATCGTCCAAGGGTTTGTGGACCAATATTTCCGTGAAGAGGAAGAGAGACAAATTGCTGTCACTGGCCCTTCAAGCTGACCTTCAACTAACCATCGTGAACGCACATTGTTTTTTTTAGAAACCGCTTTAGCGTTTCCCAGGAGCAGTTAGTGACACCATCAACTTTCTTGAGCAAGAACGATCCCATCAAATTGGTAATTCTCAAGCTGCTCCCATCTGGAATTGTGTTTCCAAACCCCGGCACGCATAAAGTAAAAAAAATCTCATTTTTAAGACTCCTGCTGAATTTCAATCAAGAGCGAGGTTAGGTTGATTACGTTAGAATGTGCAAAGCTTAATTGGAAAAATGGATATGATTCTTATCTAGTCAAGTACCATGGACACTGATGTGATTGTGTTATCTGTGTCTTGGCTCAGTAAATCAGTTTCAGATGAGGATATATCCATAAATGGATATTATGTATATAAGACAGATTGATTTAAGAGAGGAGGGAGTGCTGTAATATATTCTATTATTCGGAAATTTGGGGTCACAGAAATGTCCTTATTTTTTTAAAGAATAGCAATTTTTTCAAAATAAAATCTCATTGATATTAAATACAGGGTAGACATTGTTAATGTTGTAAATGACTATTTACCCACTCCTTTTGCACATTGCCTGATTTGCACTACATTTTTGCTCTATTGCACTGTTGTTTTTTGGTATCTTATTGTTATTTTTTTGTACATACTATCTCTACCCCCTCATCCCTTTAGTTTAATTTATATTGTTCTATTCTTATGTTGCATGTAAGCACCTTCCTGCCACAGTCAATTCCTTGTCTGTTCACACATTCAATGGCGAATAAACACTTTTCTGATTCTGATTTAGCAGAAAACCTTTTTTTAACAGATTATTAACATGGACGTATAGAGGATCATCAACAACTAGGGATGGGAATTGATAAGAATTTAACGATTCCGATTCCATTATCGATATTGCTTATCGATCCGATTCCTTATCGATTCTCTTATCGATTCTCATTGGGTGAGGAAATAATTACAAATTTGTTTGTTTGTATTAACTCGCTTTAATATCTGATAAGAACACCGCACATACTCAGAGTATACACAAATTATGTGTAGCAACCTCAGAACAAACCTAAAAGTAGGTGAGCTACAAAGTAAAGTCCAGGGACATATAGATTTTTTCACATTCATTGGTCCAGCCAAAAAAAATAATAAAACTGCCACTTAAGTGCCATGAAAACAAAAACACAGACGGTAAACAGTCAAGGAAGAGCTTGTTCCTTTGGGAATATTCAACATGAAACTAAATTCAACTCAACTGACATACAAAATAGAAAGAAGTCTTCTGTAAAGACCACAACTATCAACTTGGGCAAATGATTGACAATAGAGATTTTTATCCGTATAGTAAAAGTTTACACAACGAAATGGCGCTCACATTAACTAAATAGACAAGGTACCTTTGGCATTAATAGCAGATGCCGTCTCATTAGCTCCGCTGCTGCTTGACTCACTTGTTGTTGTAGTAGAGAATCAAACACGCGACAGTCCTGCAAACGGATTGCGTGCTGTGTGGCCAAATGCTTCTGCATATTGGAGGTAGTTCCCCCTTTTGCCGAAATTAAACTTTTACAACTGTTGCAAATGACTGCATTGGCGTCTTTCCGAGGGAAATATAACCACACTTTAGATCGCTTCTGCGTAACCAAAATGCGCAGCGCGTGTGTGACGGTCATGATGACACATTTGCAACGAGCCGAACCGATAAGCGGAATCGTTAAGCAGGTACACTAACGGTTCCAAAGAATTGATTCACTTGGAACCGGTTCTAAAGAAGAACCGGTTCTCGATTCCCATCCCTATCAACAACCATCGTTCCTGTCGTCCAATGGCACGTTGTGTTCGCGTGTCTAAGTTTAGCATTTTGGAAGGCTATTTAATCCATTGAATCCCGTTTGCAATTACGTTAGCACTGCGGAAAACAGTGATTGAAGCGCTAAAACTGGCCTTCTTTTGGACTAGTTGAGTGTCTGGATCATCAGCATTTGTGGGTTCAATTTCAGGCAATAAATGGCCAAAAACTAAACTAAATCGTTTTTTTACAAACAGCATAGTGACTGTTAGCGTTTGGATGCATGTTTTCAATTATTCAAAATTCGAGAGATCTGTTATAACTTATTAAAGCGTTAGATTTTTGTCAGCTTTTTCTGTATTCAATTCGGGTCCAGGAACTGAGGGCAGCGTCAGAATGGAAACACATCAAAAAAGAAAAATACATACATAACATATCACAATGTTTCATACAGGCCCATACCATTGGCCCTAGTTTTAACAAGACTCTGTAGATTTTCCGTTTCTTTTCTGTGACTTATCCTGTCGTCTCCCGCTGTGTGTAGGAGGGCACTTGTTATTTCCAATCTCTGCCTGGCTCGGGAGCGAGTCGACAGGTACCCAGCATTCACCCCTCCTCCGGAATGGGTTGCGGAGAAACCGACACATTGTTAATGACAAACGGACCTGACATCATATACCTGCCGCAGATATATTCGCAACAGATCAGCCCGTAACACCATCGCCCCTTATCTGAAATACCACACCAACCATGGGCATGGGGGGGTGCTAGGCAACTCACATGACTGCATGGATAGATCTGTATATGAATGGATAGAGCTCATAGATGCATGGATAGCTCTATAGATGCATGGATAGATCTATATATGAATAGATAGAGCTCATAGATGAATGGATAGATCTATAGATGAATGGATAGAGCTCATAGATGCATGGATAGATCTATAGATGAATGGATAGAGCTCATAGATGCATGGATAGATCTGTATATGAATGGATAGAGCTCATAGATGCATGGATAGATCTATAGATGAATGGATAGAGCTCATAGATGAATGGATAGATCTATAGATGAATGGATAGAGCTCATAGATGCATGGATAGATCTATAGATGAATGGATAGAGCTTATAGATGAATGGATAGATCTATAGATGAATGGATAGAGCTCATAGATGCATGGATAGATCTATAGATGAATGGATAGAGCTCATAGATGAATGGATAGATCTATAGATGAATGGATAGAGCTCATAGATGAATGGATAGATCTATAGATGAATGGATAGAGCTCATAGATGCATGGATAGATCTATAGATTAATTGATAGATCTATAGATGAATGGATAGAGCTCATAGATGCAGCAGTGTGGTTGTTGGTTCGCAGCAGGAGGAATACCGAGTCATTTGCAGTGTAGAGGAGGCAGTGTAACAGCCAGAGTGTCATTACACTACAATCATTTAATGTAGATGAACTTGTATCCAGATTTTGCAGATATATAAATTATTGTTGTAATGAACAGCTGTAATTCTGAATGTGTACACGCTATTTCACTGAGGTTAAACGGTACAACTTCCTGACTGATACTCCCACACCTGCTCTCTGTGTATTGTGTGTGGCATGAGCGATGGAAATAGTCTAGCCCTGTTTCCCGTCGAAGCAACTAAAAAAAACTCACTCACACTGGCACCAAAACAGTTCTACAATCACCAGCAACAGCACTTGTTCAACAGAGAACGGCATGTTAATTACCTTTTAATGAGAAGAAACACATGGAACAGACACAGTGCCCGGTGTTCTGGGCCCGGGAGGGCGTTTATTAACAAAAAGTTGAAGTAACTAATTCGAACTGAGGAATAAAACTAAAAAACAAAAACATCATCTGCTAATCAGCAGTCGTTTCACTCTTTACTGCCCAGAGCTGCCTCCCCAGTGTTTCTTATAGCACCCCCTGATGAGGTCTGGTGGTGGGGGCAGGCACGCCTCCTCAGGGGGTCCCAGCCAAGCTGTGTGGTTCGAGACTGCGATTGGGCCCTACTTAGCATCCCCGGGCCAAGTGGTTCTCCGTGGGGGGTTGGTCCAACCGTGATACGTAAGGGGGTGCGTTCACCTCACAACGGGTAAACAACGTTTTCAGTGAGTTCATACACCATCTAGGTTAGTGGTCTGGCAGTGCACAGCGAGAGGAACCCTTTGGGTGTCTGAATGAGTTTTTAAACCATATTGTGTTCTGTAAGCTAACTGTATTGTAAACAACAACATATATTTTGTTATTTTTATTTTACTATACTTATTCAGCTGGGAGGACATTGAAAGGGATTTAAAGGGATGTGAAGACACATTTCCCAATCACACGTGAAGCATTAATCGTCAATCTAATAATTTCGTTGCTTTAAAGGACATCAGTGTTGAGTGATTATCTTTCCGATCCATTGTCTATTTCTGTTCAGGAAATGATTTGGCAAGTGCCGTCACGCACTGCTTTAGTAATTTCGACGAGCATGTCTTTTTATTTCTTTCAGATCTGTCATGCTCTCAGTCGAAACGGTCATTTGCGGGACCGTTCACTGTCACCAGTCCTGGAAAATGGCTTTTAATGTGACGGCCCACTCTTGTTGTCGCCAGACGGTCGACCAATAAAAGAAAATACACTATACCTTTAGATGGAGAGTGCATTAACAGCATTTATGTAATTGTTCCTTCGCCATTAGCAAGTTCGTGTCTGAAATTGAATTCAGAAACACATCAGTGATTCTTGTTTTGACACAGTTATGTCCCGTTCGATCAATGCACACTGTCATTTGTTTTGTCTCACTGAGCCAATCAGCGCTGTCCTTTTTGCTGTCAGACGCCGCAGCAAAGCCGACCCAAAAAGGTTCTGAAAAAACTACAAACAACTATCAGACAACCCACCCACTGTGTCAAAGACAACCAATCACGTATTCGAAATTCCAAATATGCACAACTGTTTGTCAACCACTGGCAAATCAGGTAATTCCTTGGAGATAATCCAATAATCATAATGTTGGTTTGTTCTATTTATGTTTTTTTTCCGAACAGCCAGAGGGCATCTGCCAGACAGGTCTTCTGGTGGAGTCCAGGTTGGCCTTTGCAATAAAAAAGCACTGTCCAATTAGCAGCTTGCAGAAGCTCCATTTGTTGGATTTTGCAAACTGTTGGCTGGATTCCAATAGGAATTACATACAGACTGTATAAGCCAGCATTATGGTTGAATCAACAGTTGCCTGACAAACATCTGCAATAGAATTGCAATTGAGTACAAATGTACAAATTGGAATGGAGGTTAAATCAAACCTTCAAAGTTGTAGCTCAACAAGACGCAAATGACGAGCGAGTCTTCTCAACATTAGATTAAAACGTCAGAACCCTATCGCAGCTTAATCCACAAATTGATTCATGTAATTTTTTATAGTGTGTTCGAGGGGAAAACATCGTAACAGACAGCATTGGGAGATGTAATGCTTTTGATCCTCCCTGCAAACGACAGCGCACAGTGCCACCTGCTGGCCGAGGCTATAACTGTGGCGAATCTACATCGAGTCCATATCTACATCTCAGCGAAATAAATCAGCTGAAACATCCGTCCCGCCACACTACTCGTACCCCAACCAAACGGCTGTTGCATATTTATCGTGGCATGTCCTCGTGAGCCCATTATGTCCTCCTCTTTGAGATAATTAGTCCGCGGGGAACGTTAGGGGCTCACTGCCGTCTAGCCAGAGACAGCGCGGTTTACCAGAGTCTTTGTTATGGCACCTTAGCGGAACGACGGACAGGGGCAGTCACTATGGGCACATCTGTTACCACTCTCTGCCCTCACTTGACAGACTTTCATGCTCTAGCTGTGTGTTTCAATCGACGCGACAGTGTACATTCAAGTTAAAGACAGGTCAATTCACCTCAGTTTTTTTGGGTCGTGTAACCATTATTTTGTGGTACACTTCCATATTTTGTTACGGAAGACTGTCTACAGAAAAGAAATGCTTAGGTAATTGAAACTGCTGTGGAACCACCTGACGGTATTCAAACATTTTGGGTGTCCTTTACCTTCTTGACTAAATTAAATTACAATCTGTGGTAGTTGCTTTAGTAAAACAAACTTCCTTTCCAATCTAAGTATCACAATCACGATTTGGAGACAAGTTTCACAATCTTTTCCAGAACCGTACTGCCGGATTTACCCAACCAGCATATGTTCGTATCATCCCAATGTGTTCTATTACTGGAGGGCATATATTGATTGGATCCAACTCAAAGTCCATAGCTTATATAGCTCTTCCTGAAACTGCACGTTTTTCTCAAACTGAATTCGAAATCTTTAAAGTTGGTATTCTGCTCTAGGACCAGGTCTCTCTTGTCCGTGCAATATTATTCATTGTGGCCTAAAGGTCAAATCTGATCCGAGATCAACGCTCCAGCTCAGAGACACCGGTTAATCTGCTTAGTCTGCCTCTCCCCTCGCGGTCATCTCACACGTGTGAACCGAAGAATGAAATCAATCTGCTAGAAATGTGTCTCCTAACTGAGACTGACAAAAGTAGAGTATGTTATATTTGGAAAAGAAAAAAACACGGACCAAATAACGTGTTCTGGCTTTTGTCCCACCGTGCCATGTCAAGCGCACATGGAGGAAGCGTGTCTGCACCAGATTTAACGTCAGCGCCTATAAAAAAAGGGGGGATCGAAGCTCCCTTGAGGGACCTCACAAAGGTCAAAAAAATACTGGTCAGTTGAAAGAATTAATTCTAAAAATAGCATCCAGAAATACCTTTTCCTAGCGCAGTTTTTTTAGGCGCCAGGTAAAAACACAAGTAGTAAATCAAATCCCATTGGTCTCCGGATCAGCTGCTACAGTCTCTAGCATTAATAAGTCTCCCAGACTGCCTGTAGGGAACAATGGAAAATGCATCCGTTGCTAATAATGATCGAAACCGTTGGGACGGAGGGAAAAACCAACCGGGACAAATTACTGTTTGTAAGAAGCAGCTACTGTATCAACCCACAGCAGGCTTTCAACCACATTTGTGCCCGGACATTATTTACGCCAAAGATGTTGGCAGATCACCGGAATTTTTTGGGTACGCACATTCTCAACACATGTCAATATTTGTAATAGACTCCAGTATTCCCATGGAAACTGATTTAGCTACATGTCTATTAACCGTGGTACACGTGATATTATTCAGTACATGTTAGGATTCATTGGTTACTGTGTACTGCCACAGCTTGTTATCCCGTTTCCTTAGATCTCACTCGGCTGTGTAATTCCAAGTAGCAGAGCGCGGGCTCGTGTGTATTTCTCTAGAAAGAGTTTAGTGGAGGAAGTTTTACACAAGTGTAACGTTAGTTTAATAGTCATAATATTTATAATATGTTTGAATTGTATTATTTGATTTAATAGGGTTGAAGGTGTTTTAGCCTTGGTAGAAATTCTTAAACATTTGCCTTCATGGAAGCGGAGCCTCCCAGGCATATTTTAGGGCACCTCTTCTCTTTTCCTTGCCCGTACCCTTTAAAGTAAAGGTGTCTGAATGAACTAAACAAACTTGTATTGCTGATTATCTATAGTGATTTAGTGGTAACGACTATTTCTGTATTTCTCTTCTCTGCCTTTATGTAGCCCGTGTTGCAAACAACATTTAACATTTGACTGCTTGTCTGCCAATTTTGAGCAAGTAGGCTACATCCCAATTGGATAGACAGCACACTATTGGAATTGGTCAGAGTTCCACTTCCAGGCAGCCACTCCATCGGTAAACAGCGTTTGACAGGGAGTTTGTTATGCGTCGCCCTGCCTGTCCGATTCCTCATGACAGTTTAACAATGAACCCTACACTGTTTGCGTCACATCTTTCGCATGCTGTCTATTCCGCATTTCTATCATGCTTACGTTTGAATTAGCCTTCTTTTACAAATGAAAACAGACAGGCCTGTCGGAAACCTGTGACGCGCATGGGGTCCTGTTAGACTACACCAGACAAAGACATCCAATTATCACCATGTGGGTCAACAGACTAGCGCTAGCTATCAGTGGTGGTTATATCAGATAGTGGCAGTATGGTGCTTAAATAGGGCCCGAATATACATCAAGTTAGTGTGGGAAAAGTGGCACCTAATGAAGACGACCTTGATGAGAAACTGTAATGCCATGTCTATTTTTCTTAGCCTTAAGCAGAATGTCCACAGTCGTGAAAGGAAGCTGATTTAATTGCGTTGCCTCAAAAGAGCGAGGAGCCATATTGTAGGAACCCAATGTTCCAGCATCCTTTAGCTTGCTGTAACAACTGCACAATCAGTTCTCGCTAAGCTCACAGAGAGAATTGGGTTTGAACGAATACAATGATATGTTTCAGGGAACGTGTTATCTACTGTCAGCAGTCATTTAGAGAAGGTCAGCTCATTGCACTTGCGCTTAACTTAGATGACTGACGACTGACTGAATCTAGATGTTGATTATTTAAAGGGGCATTTCACCAGTGCACTACGTAATTAACCAATTACTGCTGTTAGCATTTGTCTCATTAACACACCAGGTTTCCTAAACGGAGTGAATTTGAACGTTGTGGTAAAATCCAGTTCATCGCAAATGTAGAGGGCGTCTCACCAATGAAATGGCTAAAAGCGGAAACAATCGTATTTAGAAGACGGAAAAATGGAATGTTAAACAATGATTCAATTACATGCAGCAGTTCAACGCAGAAAACTGCTCTTTTTGACTTTGAGTCCTTGACGCCTGTCACGCTTCTTTTAGGTGCAGTGCAGAATGAACGGAACCAGAAGCAGAGTGAATCTAGAAAGATAAACAAGGAGCAGAACGAACGGCAAAAAAACTAAAATTAAATATATATTCAAGGTAACACACTCACCTACATGGAAAATGTAACGTGTAAATAATGAAAATCAAACTACCCAAGGAACTTAAATAACCCAACAGATAATCTACAGATAAGCTAATTCACCACAGCAGTGCAACAATCAAAACAAACACATCGGACACAATGTGTGCACCCCACTAAAAGACCCGGAGTGAGAACCTGCAACCCTGAATAAATGTGACATTCACAAGCTAATTATATGTAATTCATTCATATTATATAGACAACCTTCAAGATACTTTAAATTCTATGAACTGTGAACAACCGGACCGAGGTCAAGCATGGAGTTTAAATTCAGTCCCGAATACAGGCTGAGTTCTGGTTGTTGTGTAAGGACAGAGAATTGTGACCTCTGACCTTGGCAGAGCGATACAAATGGTTTCCGGGTCAGCTGACCTCAATTACCCACCTAGATACCATCGCCGCATCTTTTGGACACAACGTGAGATGAGCGAACCAAGCAAAGGGTCAACAGAGTCAAGGCCTCTTGGCTGATGCCCAGTCGCCCGGCGCTCGCCACAGAAAGAAACAACATATGGCTGGTTATGCTGTTCTGGCTAGATGAGTGATCTGAACTGACAGCTTCGGGCTCCTCAGCCTTTCTACAGCCTTGTACAGTCAGCTTCCACCTTGAGTAAAAGGTTCGCTACCGCGGATTTAGGATTGGGGTGATGAGAAGGGGATATGAAATGCAGTAAAGAAGGTATGGCAGTTAGTTTTTCTTCTGGTGAGGGAATTGGGGGACTGTGACAGTCAGAGATAGTTTTTTGGGCTCCATTTATATCAGGGCAAAGCTGCCCGAAAAGGATTTCTTCATTAATCTGAGGTGTACGTTCATTATGTCGCCTGCACTGGTTTCAGGTTTGTATCCTATTTTATTGTATCAGAAACATTTTTAATTTAAAAAAAGAATCACCAATGGCAACAGCTGGTTGTGTAGTGGACTAGATGTTGAAGGCTTTACAATGAGGGTTTAATGAGAAGTAATCAAAGCCAGAGTCAGAGGAAAGCATACAATTCAATACAACAAAATGGAAAATACCTTTGTACTAAGGAAATGTAACATGAATAGAACAACACACAACGCCGTTTACAACATTTCTGCCTTGTTTCCTTTTGTCTTTCAACTACCAATGTCAGCTGCTCCGTCTTTTCTCCCCGGCCATCAAAGAGAGGAGACGGCAGCAAAGATGACAGATATGGATGGCACTTTGTTCTCCTGAAAATATGCTCTTTTTTTCTGACCGAGCCGGTGGGTGACATTGTGGGGTGAAATGTATCTGGCCGGCTGACGTACGGCCGCGCATCGCCAGAAGCCGCTAATGCGTCGACGAAACAGCACTGCTCTCCCGTGAAGCTGGTTTATTGGCCATATTATATGGCCTTCATCTCCGACTGTCAAAGTCCCATTAGTCGGTCCACTGTGTTCCCAGGAAAAGGGAGGAGATTGTGACGGGTGATACATGACGCCTGTCCCTTGTGGCAGTTATTTATTTTTTGCTTAGTGCTCGGGAGGTTCAAAATGAGAGCCGTAGATGGAAGTAAGGGACCAGGCCCACTGGGTAGGGTTGGCATTATCTGTTATCGCATAGCACTTTGCAAATGTGTACTGTTTAATGAGCTATCTGTTGTAATGCGAAAGCTGTTTTTCAGCCACAGCCAGTGAGAAAATGGAAAGAAAATCGTCCCGATCCAATAATCCTCAGTCATTTCTTCAGAACAGTTGTTGTGAGCTCGTTTTAGTCTGTAATGTATATCATGTATACGCTTACTTGGTAGTAACAGTCGGGATGAAAGAGAACGGTTATATATGCAGGTTTTTTGGAAAATCTTTGCATGGGTAGGTTTTTTGTGAGAATGCTGCTTAAGCAAAAAGCTAGCTGTTGAAAAGTCTTTCTTTCCCATGAATCTGACATTGTTTTGAGACAATAGTCTCTGCACAGAGGTTGAAACTAACCGAGAAGTACATTTTTTGAGTGGTTCTTCTTTAACCCTTAGGGTTCCTAAGAGACCAATTGGTCGATAAAGAACATACAATTGCCTTAAAACTGTTGAGAGTAACTACTACTATACTGACATACTTTTTAATATTAAAAGTTTATTGGGAATGTGAGTCAAAGGAACATTGGGAAAGAACATGTTCCCATGACTCACAGTTGAGACGTTTCTGTGGTAGTGGGCAGTGTCAGGCCAAACCCACTGTCTTAAACCCAGCCCTCTGTTTGGGTCTACTGGTCTCTGACAGTGCCGGCCCAGGGAGAGGCGACTCTAGTGGCCTCTATGTGCCGAGGCACAGCCAATGGGTCGCCGACCTTCTGTCATGTCCGACATCCAGGGGGGAATTCCGGAAAGCAGAGCAAGCGAGCTGTCTTCTGTCGCGGCGGATCAATGCTTCTCCGTGGCGAGGCGCTGTCCGTTCATCTGTCCGATGGATAAACGCCAGGATCTGCGACTGGGATGGATGAAAGATAGCGTGCGCCGTATGTACAACAGCAGTACGTCTCCACGGACACTCGTGTGATGAAACAGTTGGGGGAGAAGAGAGGAGAGAGTTGCTGAGTACTTACAGCTGTACTGGAGCCTTGGTTTTTTCACTGTAGGGAAAGCAAGTTTAAGACGAGAGATGAGCCTGCCATGTTGCCTGTGTCGGACAGAGCTCTTTGAGTAATTCATATTTAAGTTACTCAGGAACAACAAATAATCAATCGAGATATAATTAAGGATGTGTGTGCGTGTCCTTGTTCGACCTTGTTCGTCGAACTAAAGATCCGCACAAGGGCAGTTGAACAAGTGCACATTGACCTCGTCGAGACAATAAGCCTGTCCCCGTGAGGAATCGTCTGAATTTCCGTTCGTGTGATTATGCGTGTGTTTGCTTTAGGGACAAGCAACAGATTATCCCTTTGGTTTTAAAGAGATTACTAACGACCGTATGCGGAGAGCATCGCCCTCGTCACAGAAGTCCGGCCCACTACAGCGGCGTAGAAGTTCATGATCGTCACACAGGGATCCTGTGTGAAACACACACAGACAATAATACAGCCACACAAAAGCACACACGCTTATTTGGAATCACACACACACACACACCGTACAGTCCATGTGGATTCCCCGTATGCAAATCCATTCTGTGGCTCCTGGTATGCTCAGAAGGAATTATGGGAAGGAGAGTTGGATAGCGGGTCGCTCTGAACTGCTTCGAGGAATTAGGTCACTCTCAGGCAGGCCTTAGAGGTGTCGATCAGCTCTGTACGTCTCTGTGTGATTCCCGTAGAATTTCCCGTTGAGTCTTTTCATTCGAATGTGTAGTTACCCGACGCCCCGCCGGTGAGAACTGTGCGTAATTGGATTTAAAAAATGACCTTGAAGCAAGTGCATTTCGTTTGTCTGTGGGCGGCTGAGTGGGTGGTTTCGTGGGAAATACGTCTGAAAACCTTTTCAAAATGTCAGGCTGTTTCATGTGAACCAGTGATACAGTTGGTCGTTTTCGTTCTGCTTTTCTTTGCGTATCGCGGCGAAATGAACCACGCACCCTCGGAATAAAACTCCAGCGTACTGACGTCAGACATAATTTGACGCTTTTTAAACTGTTATTTTAACGTCCTTCTAACTCGGTCAACAGCTCAAATATTCCCATTGCGGCAAGTGATTCACATCAGTGAATATAATGTATAATGTAAACTGGCAATGGGTTCGATTAAGTACACGCGCGAGTGGCCCTAACGGCAACGGTGACTACCTCAGCCGTGTGTGTCCACACGTGCTTACAAGTGTGTTTTATCCTTCCTGTGTCAGTGGACCTGCCAGGGTGACATCATACCATCCGCTAAGGACAATGACACGGGCCACTCAGGACCACATTAATGGCCATCGTGATCCAAACTGCAACCGCTGGTTACCGGAATGTGCATTCATGGCTGCCTCCCAAACCGTAGCCTTGAACCCTACGCGAGGCACTCATTTTAACCAGGGCTCTGAGTGATGGGCCGCCATTGGAGGCACGGACATGTTTAGTCAGAACACTCGGCGCCCTCCCTCCTCCTCTCTTTCTCACTCGCTCTTTTTTGCAGAGTCACCTCGCTGTCAGGCACAACAGAGGCTGCCAACGCACTGTGACAACTGGCAACACACACACACACACAGTTTATCAGTCCTTCTACCTCACTCTGGGTTCTCGTCATTGTCTTTCTCTCTTCTCCTCTTCACCTCTCGCTTCTTCTCTATAGCAATCTCTCATGACAAATCTAAACACAGCCAAGGCTTGTCTCTGTTGTCCTCTGTTTTTCTCCAGACGATGCCCTCTCTCTTTTCTGTCTTCTTAACTCATCCTCGGCAGGGGATCTGGATTAGTTTTGACCTAATCTAACTTTGAGACTACGCTTTCCCCCTTCTCCGGCCCCGCTTACACGACGCAGTCAACTGAGGAGTGTGTAGGTTTAATTGAACTGCTGTGGATTACATCAGTGAGATTGCTTTTAATCCTTCCCAGAGATGTACTGTGCCTCTGTCATTACAGTGTTTATGTTCGTGTAATTAGCTTTATTTCTGGAGAGTGGCTTCAGAAATAAAGCTATTGCTCCAGTTCTGGCTGCGAAGCTACAATACATTACTGCACTCCAACTTATTCTGGCTGTGCCTGGCAGTGAATCTTTGTCATCTGAACCACATATTGTGGGGAGAGTCAACACAAGACTGAGTCCTTTGGAAATGTACCTTTGTCGGGTGAAAGAGTTATTTTCCTGGAACTATATAGCTTCCACAAACAGAAACGATTGAATTGTCTATAGCAGGTTAAGGGCTGGAAATACTGGGTGGGTTTCCTGGACGAGCATCATTTCAATTTATTTTCATGAAGTGTCCTCCAACTGGGAAATACTAATATAGAATGTACATCATTACATGGCATAAAATAAGCCTGTTTTGGAAAAATGTGTGTGGTTGCACTGGACAATACGCCGTGTTGTTGAGATGTGTTTTTAACGTGTCCTTCCTTCCTAATAGATGTTCAAGAGGAAAGTTCTGGACCTCGGGGAGAAGCTGCTACCAGCCTTCAACACGCCGACAGGTATCCCGCGAGGAGTGATCAACCTGGGCAGGTAAGCTTCAGCACCAGCCCATTCATGCCCTAACCATGGTACTTTGAACCGTCACCATGCTACTGTAAACCATAACCATGCTAATGTAAACATAGCCATGCTAACGTAAACCATAACCATGCTAATCTAAACCATAACCATGCTAATCTAAACCATAACCATGCTAATCTAAACCATAACCATGCTAATCTAAACCATAACCATGCTAATCTAAACCATAACCATGCTAATGTAAACCATAACCATGCTAATGTTAACCATAACCATGCTAACGTAAACCATAACCATGCTAATGTAAACCATAACCATGCTAATCTAAACCATAACCATGCTAATGTTAACCATAACCATGCTAATGTAAACCATAACCGTGCTAATCTAAACCATAACCGTGCTAATGTAAACCATAACCATGCTAATGTAAACCATAACCATGCTAATGTAAACATAGCCATGCTAACGTAAACATAACCATGCTAATGTAAACCATAACCATGCTAATGTAAACATAACCATGCTAACCATGCCATAATCATAAACCAAACCATAACCATGCTAATGTAACCATAACCATAACCATAACCGCTAATGTAAACCATAACCATGCTAATGTAAACATAACCATGCTAATCTAAACCATAACCATGCTAATGTTAACCATAACCATGCTAACGTAAACATAACCATGCTAACGTAAACATAACCATGCTAATCTAAACCATAACCATGCTAATGTAAACCATAACCATGCTAATCTAAACCATAACCATGCTAATGTAAACCATAACCATGCTAATGTAAACCATAACCATGCTAATGTAAACCATAACCATGCTAATCTAAACCATAACCATGCTAATGTAAACCATAACCATGCTAATCTAAACCATAACCATGCTAATGTAAACCATAACCGTGCTAATGTAAACCATAACCATGCTAATCTAAACCATAACCATGCTAATCTAAACCATAACCATGCTAATCTAAACCAAAACCATGCTAATGTAAACCATAACCATGCTAATGTAAACCATAACCATGCTAATGTAAACATAACCATGCTAATTTAAACATAACCATGCTACTAACACAATGTTTGCTAAAGAAACGTGATAAATTGTGTGATTTTGTTTTCTATTGTGAATAACAAGTTGGCTACTTACCAAGGATAGTGTCATGACAGCTATACTTTAAAAGTGTCCATTATACAGAGAAAGCAGTTTCTTCCCTTATATTACATCTTTCTATTCTAACATGTCATGTACTGTAACTTTAACCAGTTTGTGTTATTGCCACAATATCATACAGACGTTTGACACGTATGCCATTTAGCTTTTTTACTGTTCACTGAAGTGAAATAAATCCAAATTAGCTTCTCTTTCTTACCTGCCATTAGAGCAGATGTGCCCAGGTAATCGCATTCACTCTACCTCATTGTATAACTGTGTGATTATGCGTGTTTCCTGTGTGACTTTATATAGGTTATATAAGGATCAGAGCGATCGGGCAAAAGGAGAAGTTCCTGTCCTAACTATTCAGTTTTATAAAATATTAAAATCACTGGTACCACAACCTGTTTTGACGTTAGTACATTAAAATAGTATAGCTTTGAAACTGGGAAACCATTGATGGTCCTACAAATCACAACTCAATCTTGACTTCATTTTTATTTCCTGAAAGTTTTTGTGGAATTTTTGCTGGATAGACCCTGTGTGACCTCATGCCAGCGTGGCAGCTAAAATGTATGTTCTACCCGCCAAACGCCAATATCGACCCACATCTGGCGTTAATAGGAATTACATTATTGCTGTCAGTGTGTCAGTATCGATACTAGAGACAATTGAGATACTGTGTATTACTGTATTGATTTTCCTCCAGAAAATAAACCCTTATAAACCCTTAATATACCAAAACACATTTCACCTTAACTTACCAGCCGTCATCCTGATTGTGCCTGATATCAGAAGGCGGTGAGTACGTCCATCTGTTAAAATCTGAAATGTTCTTTGATATATTTCTGCTTCCTTTTTCTTGTACTCACAACATTTGGCAATATTATCAGCACACATGCCGGATCAATCGACGACCGCATACCGTAATTGAAATACTGTACTCTTTGTCTTTTAGTTCTTTTTTTAAAGCGTTCCATCTTCTGGAGACATATTTTCTGGCACCTCTGCCTTCCACCTGCTTCCAATTAACACAGCCCTCCAGGCAGACAGCTGCTGGCAAACTTAATTAACTGATTCTAGAGCTAATTCCAGTTAGATTGGTAACACAGGCCCTGGGTACAGATGGGCAGGGAGGAACGATTCTCACCCGCTATACATTAGAGCCTCGTGCACATTAGAAGCAGGGAAACATATATGTACCAAAAAAGCAACGCATACACACACATACTGTGCTGGGTTTTTGGCACATATATGTTTCCCTGGTTCTATTGTGCACGAGGCTCTAATTTATAGCAACAAGCGAACTCAGCATAGGGCAATTCATATGTTGACTCTGGGCCGGCGTCCTCAAAGACCTGTGTTCTGCTGTAATTTCATGCGGCATGTCCTCGTTGTCGTTCTATTCCGATCCACTTCTAAAATACCGCTGGCGTTCCCGATTGACCCGGACAGACGGATGAACATCACACGGAATCGTTTGCAATCGCCGGAGCAAACGCGTCTGCACGAAGAGAGCGCGCTGGAGAATACGCCTGGAGAAACATCGAACACTTGTTTGCGAGTTATAGATGCAAAAGAGCGATATTCCCAATGTGTGCGCAACGTAGCATTTATTCAGTTGATTACGGGTGGCAGGTGATATTGGTTTTCCTCCCTCTCTATTCTCCGTGCCACATTCATCATGTCGCATAACCGCGTTATTATTTCGCACGGGATTGTCATGGGAGTGGCCTACGATCGAGGAACGGAGAGAATAATGAAGGGGTGCTAATGGCTCCGCCCGTTCCGCCCCTCCTTCGCCTAAACGTGATCGATTGCTCCGGCGCTGCACAATCTGAGCTGGAAATCGCGCGGCACCTCAGACTGGAGGGCCGCTCAGGTAGGAGGTAATTGGATTTGTTAGGATATAAAAGGCAGAACTGATCTCGGATCACCTGGACCTACTGAGCGGGACACAGCAGGTTCCCGTGTAGCTCGGGCGGTACGGTCATGGGGCTCGGCCACGGGCCAGAAAGGAAAATCTATACAGTCCCTAATGAAACATATTCATCAGGACTAAATCTTTCTCACCTCACTACCTCCGCAGTTGCTCAGTTCTGTTCACCATTGTGGCAGCGTTCAACTGTTGCCGAGTTCAACTCCTGTAATGGCGTCATCGCTCACCTCTCTGTTTATGTTTAATCCATGTGTTTTAACCAAAGACGTCCCGTTCTCCGTGTACCAGCTAGTGCCCTACTTCCAATTTAAAAACAACAAGAATGTCCGACATCTGTGCACTATACTGCATTTAGACATATTCCAGTTGGCCCTGATCAAAGCGCGTGCTCTACAGACCCTGGTTTACTCCCGACTTCACTCGGCGCTCTAGATTTAGACTCTAAGATGTACTTAAAGCGTCCATCACTGCTGGGGATGTGGAGGAGTTATTGATCGCCAGTACAGATGGAGGTAAAGCCTCTCTCTCTCTCTGATCCACAGACGAGTGATGCCCTGGCTTTAGCCGGTGTCTGGTTCGGCGGCCAAAAGGGACCAATACAGCCCAACTTGCTTTTTTTAATCTTCATCCCAAATGGTACCTTATTCACGGTCTTATCCAGTACTTTGGATGAGGTCCCAAAAGGATTTAGTCAAAACTAGTGCCCGGTAATGTTTTGAATTGGTGTCACACGGGTATGCAGTTGTGGGCACTACAGAGTCACCGAGTCACATTTGAACAAAGCCACTATGGAGTTTTGGTGGTTGTAGAAGCTTCTACAATTTTAATTGTCTCCCACCCTTAAAGACACAAAATGTTAATCAAATACCAACCAGGACATACTGAAAGTGACACCACTGTGAGATTAAATTGTATTATTTTCCTTTTTGACGCCGCTCTTTGCGCTTTGTCTAGACGTTGTGTAATGGAATCACCATATCAACTTTCAGTGTGGTTTATCTGGCTCTTATCATCATTTTTGTCTTCAGTTAACTCTTTCACTCTTCAATTGTCGCTTATTATAGAAATCAATACTTTGGGTAACGTAATTAAAATGTGTTGTACTAGCTTGGTTTATTGCCCAGAGTGTTACGGTGTTACTGTGAAAAGATGTATTTAACAGTGTGTATAATTATAATAATTATAGTCGTAAAAATACTAATAATAGAGTATTTCATATCTATCTGACTGTTTATAGAGTCTTAAAACTTGATAGAATCGAAGTCTGAACTGTGTTCTTCAATGGAGAGGTAGGGCCTCAAAGTTCTGCGGCGGTTCTTAGTGTGGCATAATGTATGGTTCCACTTCCTGTTCAACAGTAGGTGTTGAGAGAGGTCCTCACGTGGCATGGCATGGTTTCTGTTGTAGTGGCACCAGTTGGAGCTGGGGATGGGCATCCGCTGGCAGCAGTATCCTGGCAGAGTTCGGAACGCTGCACCTTGAATTCCTCCACCTGTCTGAGCTGTCTAACAACCCTGTCTACACGGAGAAGGTCAGTCGTATAGTACGGACCTCGATACCCACGATGCTGTGTGACTGACTGCTACTGAACATCAGATGTTTCTTGGACTCACCAGTATGTCTGCTTATCAATGCGTGCTTTCTTTCTCCGTCCCCGGTTAGTGTTTCCGGCAACAATCAGTACGCCTGTGAAATTTCAGTTGCGATACTTTTAATGGATATCTGCAATGGTATTTAATGGATGCTGAACGTATCGTCAACTTTCATTGCACATCGACTTTTCCCTTCTGTTTTGTCCGTCTGTGGAATCCTTCGGGCGGAAGAACAGATTTAAATCAATTAGGAGCAAATCCGATGCTAACGTTTGAACCAAGCCCTGGGCCAACGCTGTCATTTATTTTCATAGAAGAAAATGTCCAGCAAAGTCTAATTTCTGTGTTTTATATGATGCGCTTTCGTAGGTGATGAACATCCGAAGGTTGCTGAACAAAATCGAAAAACCTCACGGTCTGTATCCCAACTTCCTGAGTCCAGTCAGCGGGAACTGGGTCCAACGTGAGTATACTGTGGATTATCAGATTTTGGGTGGGGGAGGAATGTTTCTCGATTTGGATTAAAAAAATCCAGATGTTTGCATTTCAAATGAAGAAATTAGCATGAAGTTGCGGAGTAAAGTGCAAGCTTTTATTTCACAGCATCAGTGGGAATATTCAGAAATGACAACGCTTTTATCCACCTATTTGAGGACACCAAAAGGATTTTCACAGGTTTTGTTCTATGCTAAAACAAATTGGCATCACATGTGTTTCTGGTTAGTCATCCACAGACCAAACTTCACAAGCAAAACTACAAAGATTACCATCGAGAGTGGGAAAAAGATTTTTACGAAAAGATTACAAAAACGATTGTCGGGCTTGAATTATTCAAAAATGTACTTCAAGTAGCCTGCAGTATTCTGTAAAACGGTTGTGTGGACAGATGGGAAAAAGATTAACATGTGACGGAGTTGGGGCACGAGGAAAATGCGGGAAAAGGGAATTGCAATACCTCCTCATCTGTGAAATATGGGAGGCGGTGTTATAGCTTGGGTGTGTCTGCCACTGGAACTGGCTCACTCATTATTAATGATGTAACCGCTGACAGCAACAGCAGGAGGAATTCTGAAGTACATCTAGGTCGAGAAATGTCCTGTCTGCTGAAGTAAGACCCGGTGAAACCTGTAAACACTTTGGACGAGGCTTCACGGTTCAACTAGACAATGACCTCTAAAAAGTATGATGTTTTTCATGGCCAAAAAGTGGATTTCTTTTGAACTGTGAATCTACTGATTTAAACAGTTGGGTTTCTAACGTAACACATGCTGTTCAATGACTTGGTATTTTAAGTGATGGAAATCATTCAAGTTGCTAGCCAGACAATATATTTTTAAGACCAGGCTAGTAAAAAGACAATATTGCAAACTCCAGCATATCTCCAAACAGATCAGAATATCCTTAGAATGCACAGAAACGAGTAACAGTCTGATAACAACACATTTTTGTGTTGTTCAGTGAATTCTGTAGGTGTTTTGATTGTGAATATGTTTTTCTATATTGGCGCTCAAAGTACATTTATAGATTCTTAGCAGTCATTTAGGGTTTGTGTTTGCCTATATACACAGGTACTGTAAGCCATTGGGAGGGTTCCTTTCTTTTGAGTTGCTCCGGCTAAAAAAAATTATCGAGGCTCACGAATAGGATTTTAATTTGTGTTTATAGACTACAGGTGACTTTGTTAAAAAGGAACAGGGAACTTCACACGTTCAATATGCCACTTAGAAATGTTAATGTTAAATGTTAAAATGTATCAGACATACAGTGTAGACGTTGTTCATGTTTTACATGACTGTTGTCGCTGGAAACGGTTGATTTTAAATTAAATATATACATAGGCATACAGAGGCCCATTATCAGCAACCATCAGTCCTGTGTTCCAATGTGTTTGCTTATCCGAGTGTTTTTATTTCAGAAGGCTAATTGATCATTTGCAATCCCTTTTGCAATTATGTAGGCGCAGCCGAAAACTGTTGCACTGATTAAAGAAGCAAAAAAAAAAACGTGTCTTCTTAGGACTTGCTGAGTATCTGGAATATCAGCAATTGTGCGTTCGATTACAGGCTGAAACTGGCCAGAAACAAAGAACTTTCTTCTGAAAGTCATCCGTCTATTTTTGTTTCGTGGAACTAAAGCTATTCCACCTGAGAAATTGCATAATATACAATTATAATTTAAATGTAATTTTAGCGCGACAGTTAGGAGAGTATTTTTCCAAATCGCACAGATTTTTTAAAACAGTTCGGAAACACTTTGATCCAATATACTGTAATTTCCCTTTAGTCTCCGGTGAACCAATCCGGCAACTCCTTTTTTAGAACACGGAAACTCAGCCTACCTGGCAGGAACTCTCCTATTTAAATCCCTCTGGCGTCCTTGTCATCCACCCATCACCCTTTCTTCCCGTTTCAATATTATTCTCAAGCAGCGATATGACTCGCCGCACTCTGGGTTATGAAAAAATGATAATGAATCCAATTACACGGTGAAATTGAATCTTTTCTGATTCACCTGAAAGAACGGAGAGCCGGCGACGCCGAGATGGGCCTCTGTCGATGCCGAGGCTGAAGGCCTTAATCTGGCGTATTATGGGGCTAATTGTTGCCGTGAGTGAACGGGCAATGAGGCGGGTAGATAAAGAGAGAAGAGATGGACAACGGGTGTCCGGACCGGGCCGTGTTATTATCGCCGTGGGCAGATCGGCCACAATTCACAAAGAATGAATACACACACACTTCTCCCCATGTTGCCGAGGCCAAAAGAACACCGCATGATCACTTTCGCAGTGTGCGAGGCAGTATTGACGTGTGAGCGTTGAGGTGTCCGCACACACGCACACGCGTGACACGCCAAACAAGTATCTCATGAACAGCAAGACAATTGTACTCCCCCGAGTGTGTTCAGATCTCCAGTCATAAATGATAAATGTCCAGTTGGACACAAATATGCACATGAATATGGTAACCATAGTGACAACGTGAGGCGCCACTGCGTACCAGTCAGTGTGTGTCATTTCTTATAACAGTTGTAAAAATAGATTCCGTCGTTCCCCACACTCTAATGCTATTGGACTTATTGGTTATTAAGTTTGACCAAAACCTGAGGTGCCCGTGAGCCTGCATAATAACGTATGAGCTAGGAAGATCCTCCCCCTGTGTGGAAATAATGGAATGCTCCCCCATTTCTCCCTGTACCTCTTCCAGATCATGTTTCCATCGGTGGCTTGGGGGACAGCTTTTACGAGTATCTGATCAAATCATATCTCATGTCCGACAAGACGGATGAGGGGGCTAAGAAGATGTACTACAGTGCACTTGAGGTAGGAGTCACTCGGTTTAAGATCGAACGGCCGATCTATCTCTGTCTATTGCTTTGATTTTCGTCAAAAGTGCAGTTTCAAAACATATATCAAAGCGGCGAAACCTCAGTCGGTATCCACCGTTTGTCCCGGGTCGTGGGGGGGGGCTCGGTTCTACGGGTACTGCGAAAGCCAACGTCAGTAGGTGAAGTGAACAAGGTTAACTAATACGTGGGAAAAGGTTTGGGTGCTGCACGTCGGCGTTGCCTGGTCCGATCCGGGAGTCCTACCTAAACTGGACTGCGTCAAAAGTCCAAAAGTCGGACGCGTTGTGACGAGTGGTGAGGGGGCTTGGCATTCTGTAACGATGCTGATGAGGTGTAGTGTGGGAAGCCGTATGCAGAGCCAGGTAGAATCCGTTTAGCGGGGTTTATTGTGGAAAAGACAACACAAAACAACCGAGAACGGAAAAGACTAACTTGTTGAACTGAAACTAAAAATGCGCATATCGCGACTTAATACAAACATGATGACGAACAACAGTTATCTCTTTTAATTTAAACCACTCACCCCTAATACACTGTGACCGTTTACATGCAACAATGCCAAGCACCAGTGAATACTAAACAATCCCCTTTTAGCCCTCACTAATGACATGAAACAATAATCAGCTGTTACTAACAACCAAAAACACGAAGTGACACACCCAAATACCACGCCCCCTCACCACTCGCGTTGTCGTTTTTCCTTGGAATCGACCTGTCACGAAGTCCGCGATCCGGTTGAGAACGTTCCCCTGGTCGTGAGCGTCCTGGTGAGCTTTGGTGTGAGGATTCAACCATCGAACGCTGAGCTGAGGTCGCACGACGACCAGACTTCAGAGCTTTTCATGGCTACACGTGACTCCTGCGGTATGGTGGACACGGCGGGGAGGTTACAGCTTTGTTCTTCGGCCTCAGGTCTGTGCTGGTCTGGATGGGGGATTTTGACCATAGAGGTGAAAACTCGTGCCAGTTCTCATGCTTGGACCGTGTGTTCCGGCGTTCCATCTGCGCCCGGCGGACGAACCAACGTGGAACCTGTTAACACAGCGAGAACAGTCCGTCATCGAGGACAGCAGGGCTTTTCATGCATGGCTCAACGCCGTTTGCCTCCAAGCAGAACGGAAGGCATTTAGCTCGTCAGGGAGATCAACAATATCTACTGTGAATAAGCCATTGAATTTCCTTCGAATATTCACACACACATTTGCGAGCATTGCACGTCCTGGTCGGCTGACAATAGTATTATCTCATTGAAGGGTCGTGCCAGAGGAAAATACAATAATTATAGACTATGATATGTTATGTTCTCTGTATTGTAAATAATAATAGTTAAGCCTTTTACTATTCCAAAGATTTATAGGGTGCTGTGTCTTTGATAATGCTCTAAAGCCTAACAGTGTACAATAATGATTTTCATTCGTATGCTGTAGCTTTTAAGTAGAGGAACACAGTAATTCAAAGACCAGCAGATGCCCCCCGAAATTTCAACGAAGACACTGACAATTTATTCGCATCAGCAACCTCTAATTAAAATTAGTTGCCTGATTCTGCCCTTCCGTGAAGTACCCAGACGAGGTGATGCAGTGCTGGGGCCGTTACGACGAACATTTCTGTCTTGTTTGTGCTAGAAATTGTTTAGCATGAATTCATGTCGTCGTGTCATCTCCCGGATTCAGTCTCCCCATTCGCCCCATTCACACGGTCTGTGAGATGAGCTAGCAGTGTGTGTGTGTGTGTGTGTGTGTGTGTGTGTGTGTGTGTGACATTTGCATAGGAGGCGTCGGCTCAGATTTCCTGGTCAACAACAGGATAAAGAATCATCTGCTCCTCCGAACGAACAACATTTTGCTTTTCACTTTGATGTTCATCAGTTAGATTCTTAATAGGAAGGAAACGACTATGGCATTTGTATTATTTAGGCGAGACCTCTTTCTCTGGGTCATATAACCAACACCACCTCTTTTATTGTTCGCCATTTTTTTATAAAATTTTGTCAAATTCCAACGACCTCCTGGCCTTATCCCAACGATCCTGCCAGGTAGATTTGGGACAGTCGAAGATTTACAGTGTTCAGTCAACCGGGACAATTTTGCCAGAACTCACGCGCTGAGGAGACCGCATTCCCCTAGCCAACAACCACAATATAGCGGACAGGCACCTGACCCTCCACAATAAGCAGCTATAGCCTGGATGGGAGCTAGTTGGAAGTCCAAATGTCAGCCACATGCAAATATTGAGCCACACTGCAGTCCCCTATGCTGGACCCCCGTGCATTTGCTGCCAACGGGTTTCATACTCTAACCACAATGGCACAGCCGTAATGCGAGATATAGGCGTGTGCGGCACGACTGTCGAGATGAAGTTGTAACGCGAGCAGACGTGTTCGAACGCTGTGCTGCGCATCTCTAACAGGAATTTTCACATTAAACTAGATTTCGTCGATAATATGGAACGGTGCTATGTACACTGTCATTGACAAAATCGAAAATCAATAGAGGTCAGAAAGGTCATTCAACTCTGCTTTGTTTTATTCCTTCCAACTGTAATTGTCTCACAGGCATTGGTTGACTGTTGCCTTCGCCTTTCGCAGTGGGACACTTTCTGTATGTGGTCATGGTCGTTTACGAAATGTGCAAAATTGTATATGCACTCACGATTAGAACGAAGCTTGGGACCGTTGACGAATCAACTGTGATTTAACTTGAGCGTGTATTCTTTTTCATTCTTGGAATAGTTTTTTTTTCACAAACCCGTTAAAGAATATATAGAAAATTCAAATTTATGCGAAAGCCGACAAACACGCCAATATGGGTGCAACTTCTTAGGCTCTACGCTTAGATGTCGAGGGTGTTTCTGAAACAAGTGTCCATGGAGCATTGTGGGTTGGACAGGCCAAAATCATTTGCCATCCCGGCTCTGCGGCGTCTCTGGACATAAATTAATTTCAGAAGTTTCTATTGGACCTCCAGCGCTAACCAACTTATATTTAAATAGTCTTAATTCATTTGTGCAAAAAAGATTGTCAGATCTGACAAATTTGGTCCACTAATCGTCTTACTGTCCACGAACGGTTCCTCCAGGCTATCGAGGCCAACCTGGTGCAGAAGTCCCCTGGTGGGCTGACCTACATGGCAGAGTGGAGAGGGGGCATCCTGGACCACAAGATGGGCCACCTGGCCTGCTTCTCCGGCGGTATGGTGGGGATCGGAGCAGACGATGGTGCTCCAGAAAAGAGACAGCACTACCTGGACCTGGCCGCCGAGATCACACACACCTGCCACGAGAGCTACAGCCGATCTGGTGAGTGGACGCGGATTAACTTAGGCTTCAGGGCAACTGTGGAACATTGTTTGAATGATACTGAATAGCCAATGTGTACATTTTGCTCTGGTTACCGTGTTACTGTAAAAAATGAGGCGGTTCTGTTACCTGATATCACATAGAACATTTTCACATCAATTAAAACACATCGTTTATTGACCTTTCAGCAATGTACAGTACGTGTCCTATTGATTGGCGAAGAAACTTGGTGACCGGGAAATAGAAATTATAAAAAATCCTTAAACTACGATGACACGGCAGACGATTCGTATGTGACTTTTTCTGCTGAATGAATTGGTGAATCTCTATGGCTGCCGGCTACACCGCAAAAGCTGTATGTAGGAGTTAATTAGGATCAGCAGAACCGCACGTCTCTGGTGTGAGGAATTAAAGTAACTCTCAATTATTCTTTATCATCTCTGTGCACGTCTGTGTGCCTCGACGCCTCGCTGCCAGACCTCGTTTGAACGGCATCATCATATCGGAAGAAGTCTGCGGTTAGTCGGAATGCAAAAGAGCCCGTCTGTTGTTTGTAAAAGACAACCAGGGACTCACAGAGATCCAGGCCAAAGGATTTGTATCTCATCCGAGGGGGATGAGAAAGAAAAACAGTTAAGATGCTTTTGATGAGATTCCACACACTATGTGGAGGGATAGAACGAACCGGAGGGAATCTAAAAAAGACTGAGAAAGTGAGATGAGTTTTGTTCACATTTGGGAGAGCGAATCGCCTTTGATCTTTGTTTCTCATTTCCCGTCTTTGGCCCCCGAAACTTAGGCCCGGGTGAAAAAACATTCAGGGTTAATTTCAAATGGTTCTGCCACAGATTGGGCTGAGTCGCATCGCGCTAAAAATACCGTCGATGTGATAACAGTTCTCGGTAACTGATGAGCTCCCCGATCCGAAAGGCATCATGTGTTTCCCTTTTTATTGCCACCCGATGAACATTTCTCTTTCGTTTCTCATTACTGGGACACTCGATAGTTCAGTTCTTTCTGTTGGATTGGACGCTTCTGGAGAGGAAAAAGGAGATTTCCAGCGTGTTGTCAAGTGGCTCGTACTTAGCAATGTCTTTAGCGCTGACAGTTAAGGGCCTTCCATTCCCTCTGCTCCCTGAATCTAGATTAGTGCCATCAACACTGCAGGGTCGACTGGATCTGCTCCGTACTACATTGATTCGGCAATAGTTCCAAAAGCAGAGATTGGCTTTTTTGCCGAAATAAAAGCCGGGCGGTTACATGAGCGACCGCATCTTAGAGGTTTAATATACTCAGTGAAGCCCACTTTTTATCAACTTTAAGTTTGGTTTTGCTAGTTGTGTAAAGTAAGCAATCAAACAGAATGACTGTGTATGGGCTTTTACATTTATAGCCATTGTTGGTAGCGCCACTGGGGCATAATAACGTGGCGCATTGAGCAAATAACATGGAAAAACCCAAGTCAGCTGGACAACAATCAATGACTTAAACAATGGCACAGGTTATTGGGGATGTGTGCTTTGTTGAGCCAGAATTAGCGTTGCTATTCAAATTAATTGATCCCCCAGGGAGGAGCGATTTAGCGGAGCACACAATACCGCGTGTAAACAGAGGTAGGCGTAGGATTTGAAAGCTGCAAGGCGACCGTCCTAATTATATTCAAGTTACCCTGGCCAACAGAAATGTCGAACAAACCACAATCTGACACGTTTAATACTAATAAGTTGGATTTATAGTGTATAGGCCTTTCTACAAATGCAGAAACCTCATTCACTCACTGTTTTTTAGCACCCTCCTGGGTCAGGAAAACACACACACACACACTCCAATGAACAGCCACTAACTGGAGGTCCAAGGCATCGTTTGATTTGTTAACGTGGAGGTTGAGGTTGTACATGGGGGCGTTTGAGAGAGATGGATTCTGCGGGCACGGTGGAGGTTCTTCTCATCCGCTGGCTCCGTCTGGTGGAGCGAGCGAAGGAAGTGAACCAACGTTAACGGAGAACCTCGGGATCGCAAAAGAGGAACAGTAAATAGGTAGAGCATCTGCAGTCATGTCAGGCAGTGCTCAGGCAAGAACATGGGGCTGGAGGAATAGGGCAACTTTGTGAACTCTGATGACTTTTGGCAGAATGTTTTCCGGTGCACTGCACACCGTAATGGAAAAAGACAAATAAGTAACGGCCGACAGATTCTGGATTTGTGGAAAAAACGGTACTGGAACAAACCGGGCGAAATCAGAGAGATTCGGATCCTGTTCCGGCTTAAACGAAGCCCTGGGCCTGCATCCTAAATGTCCCCTAACATCCAGCATTGCACTGCTTCAGACCCGGGCCCTTCGGAACGACACCGTCAACGGATCTGCAGTCAAATTCTGCAGTTTGGGAGAAGATTACAGAGTGTGTGAAAAGTGTATTGCGTGTTTAGAGTGTACCTGGTAATGCTCACTTCTGGGTAGAGCATTTGAAAGGCTGCATTTCCACTGGTCTTGATCTTCAGAAGAAAGTGCTCACCAAGAATAGCTTCCATTGTGCCTGCTTTAATGACAATCCGTTTAATATCCTTTCGCGACAGCCTTGCACAATGGCAACCCACTATCAGAGAGGAAAGGGGTGGACCATCTGAGCACAAGCCGATCAGGGAGGAGGTTTTCGTTGTATAACTAATTGTTAATTTCTTCGCTCGAACGGCCATTGTGTTCCAGGGATATATTAGTAACAGTGTGTGTTGATAATTCACCCACGTTATATCCTTGTATTTGATTCAGTCCCTCGGAGTGCCGATTGAGTAAACTGTTGGCTGAAATAGAAATCGACTCCAGCTAAATACCTCACCCCTCTGTTGTCGTCGTATGAACGTCTCACTGCATTTCCACTCTGTCCGTTTTCCCCTGAAGCTACCAAGTTAGGACCCGAGGCGTTTCGTTTCGACGGCGGGGCGGAAGCCACGGCGACCAGACTCAGTGACCGCTACTATATTCTGCGGCCAGAGGTCATCGAGAGCTACATGTACATGTGGAGGCTGACCCATGACCCCAAGTACCGGGAGTGGGGCTGGGAGGCAGTGGAGGTGAGTCACACGGATTGAGTTCACGCTGACGCACCAAACAAGTGAATGTGTGGCTCTGTCATTATATCTCCGATCTAAATGCTGGTGTCAGTTGTTACTTCAAAATTATTAGCGGGCGAAAACCTACTAGCAGAAACGGCTGTAGGTCTTTAATATATGTATATAAAAATGACATTGCATTTAGAACTGGCCTTTGTTCATGCTATTTAACTACATGACGAGAAGCAAAGTGGGGGTTTTGTGAATCTTCGTACTTGACATAATAATTGCATGTCAACCCTGTCAGCTTGATAATACGTACCTATTTCTCTATGCATAAAAAAACTAAGGCTATAAAAATCATTGCAACCCCTGCAAAGGCTAACGTGTCCCTCCGAGCAAACACATAATTAACTCGACCCCCATTTCCCCACCTCGATCCCATACACTTGGTCTCATTCGTGCTGTTGGAAGTCGTCAAACATTGTGATATTTTCATTGGCCCAGAGACCGCGATGTATGTAGCCTCTGTGCTTGCCGTTTGGTGAGCCGAGTGTGCTCTGAGGTAATGCAGGTCGTTTGAGGACATGCTACTCGAAGGAGAAGAACGGCATCTCAGGCGCTGCGTAAACATCGTTTCAACAGAACGTGATAGCTTCCGTTCTACTCCCTACGTTTAATTTGACTAACTGGTGTAATGCGTGTCTGTTTTTAACATTCCGTCAACTATTATTTTCCAATTCTTCTCCCGAAGGCGCTGGAGCTACACTGCAGAGTGGATGCTGGTTTCTCCGGGATTCGAGACGTGTACGCCCAGACAGTCAGCCATGATAACATGCAACAAAGCTTTTTTCTTTCTGAGACACTCAAGTAAGTGTAACACCAGTCAACATCCCCCATGCTGAGAATGTTCTAGAAACCACAGGCTTTCAGATTTGGGAGCTGCCACAGAGCTCATTCTACAGGAGAAAATCAAATACAAAAAAAGAAGAGTAAAAAACAGAACATTTCGATTGAATGTGAAATATAAGGCATATGACTAATACTTTTTTAAAATTCCTTAAAACGATATATGTGACACATGTAAATATTTCTAAATACATTAATTATACATTAATGTGTCCTGAAATGAACTGAAGATATTTTTTCTCTCACATTGGAATGAGTGTGGGCTGCTCTTAAAGAAAATTATTAAGAAGAAATTCCATCGGCCTTCTCTTTGGCTATTGGCAGGCTTTTCCTAAAAAATTATGTCGTTGCAATAACACAAATCTGTCTCAAGATATTAACACAATATGCTGAGTCCGCCCAAGCACAGTAATTTCATTTTAAAATTCTGAGATAAACTCTTTATTAAGTGCCTTTCATAGGTACCTTTGAAGAAAAGAAATCTAAGATTAAATGAATAGAAAAATTGATTCGCCCTTGATTAGCATTTTCGCTAATGGAACTCTATTCCCTATTGCGTTACAATACTTTTACAAAGGCCCGTCTGTTGAAAGTAGTGCACTCAACACAGGATATGGGGCACATACTATAGCCTAGAAAGATCTGAGTCAGAATGAAGTGAGATGCCCATTCAGTTATGTGTCAGAACCAGTCAAACCCAAAGGATTGTGAGAGTGCTGTCTAAGCTCCATAAGATCATCAGCTCTTGCTGATTGTTGATATTTGTCAGCTCAAAAGTTGTCACATATTGTCTGTGAATTGTTCAAAATCAGAAATGACAAAATCACGCTTTCAATCAAGTTTTACTGAAGTTCGAAGTTTGTACGTCAGCCCTTAGCGAAAGTCGGTGAACATTTTGCATTTCATTCTTTCCAGCTGTTAGTTTCAGTCACTTATTCTGTTTGTCCCTCTCAGGTATCTTTACCTTCTCTTTTCGGATGATGATCTGCTGCCTCTGGAAGACTGGGTGTTCAACACCGAAGCCCACCCCCTGCCCGTCATCCGCAAGAGCTGCCTGCAGGGGGAGGGCGGGACACACGACAAGACAGCCTCCGAGTAGCAGCCTCCTGTTCCACTACTGCGCAAACCAAACAGGCACACGCAGTAGCACATTCTGATACGCATCGAAACGCGCACACAAACACAAACACCTGGCATCAGGAAACAGACAGAAAACAACACACAGCAACACTAGCTGGGCCTCTGTTCCTTGGGCCCCGTTAGGGACTCTCGATTACTTTGCAGTCAAGGATCTTGTCGTATACGCCGTGATTGTATATCCTTGAGTCGAGCTAAGACTAGTTCCTGCCGGCGCTACTTTCTGCCGGCGCTACTTTCTGTGGACAATCAAGACAAACGTGACTTTCGTGAAGAGAACCTTTTTTCTTTCCTTCTTTCCTCTGTGAGGAAACCGAGAATGAACTTGGAGACCCATATGTAATGGGAGGAGTGTTGCATTGTGGGCCAAATATTGTGAAAGAGAATACCCCACGAGCGTTCGCTTTGATTCTATTTTTCACATATCCGTGAGGGATGAATGATTTCTCCTAAACTTGGGCGCGATTCAGTCGAACCTGCATTGCAGTACTTACGCAGTAGCACCAGGTCTGTCGGTTAAATGTCACACAGACTAGCGTGGGATACCGTTTAAAAATCTAGAAGTGATTCCTCCTCACAACTATGACTTTGTCGTTCGGAATTAGATGTTTGCTGGCAGAGGGATTACGATCGCAACAGAAAACGCTGTGTAAACATCGCTATGGTGGTTCTGAATGAATCCCCGCCTTTCACAATGATTCTTTGCATGCTATTTTTCTTCCGTTGTCTCGGACCAAAGTTTAGTTTTTTTATACATTTTAAAAGTAGAGGCAGGTTCAAGGCATTGGAAAGTTGCTGGGGAGAGGCAGTGTGTCCAGGGACTATTTTTTTTAAAATAAATTGTCATCGATTTGCTTTTGATTACAGCGCTGGCGACATTAGTCCGCGTTGAATTCTGCTCATTCTTTTAGGTTCACATTGTGTAGGTCATCACACAGCAACACAGGTGACAACCTTGTTATCGGAACACAGTCCTGTGAGTAATAATTTAAAGTGTCAGTCCTCTGACTAAACAAGAGTCAGGCCTTACACAGGTGTCAGGCCTATTACTGTAACACGAGAACTAAAGAAACACCTCTGTGGAACAACACAGCCAGTTACTGTCTCAGAATTACATAGGTCAAATATGGCTGCCAAAAATCGTTTATTTTACGAGTTCCAGCTCTCTCAAATCCAGAGTCGGAGGTGTCAGACTTAAGACGGGGTGGGGGGAAAATCTGCATCGTAGAGGGAAATGTGAATGGAGCTTTCTTCCATCGTATCATCCCTGCTGTCAAATGCAGTTGTGTAGACAATGTGCTGTACATACTGGATGTGTGATCCCCGTATTTGCTTATCCTGACTTTCTTTCTTTTTTTTAACTACATCAATTTTTTCTTAAATTAATTTGCTTCCCTCGGGTGTTTCTGTAAAAGTGGAAAATGTTGAATTTTAGTTGAATCATAGTCATTGTTGATATGAATTACTGTCATTAATTATTCTTATTGTTCATTTGACTTTTCATTGTTGGATATTTTCAAACGCTGATAAAAGACTGTGCAAATTTGTACATTTAAAGCAACTTCAATTGTTTGTCTTGGATTTATTTTCACAGTCCCGAATATATTTATGGATTATCTTGACAACGCGTCAAGTCTTGTCAATACATTGGCTAAGTGTGTTTCCAATACCCTTTTGTTAAAATATCTAGACTTTTGAGCCCAGACGGCAAATTTTTCAAAACAAGCAATTTACAGTAGTGACTGCATCGAGCTTAATGGAAATCGTGATCACAAGAAGTCACAATGTTACCGCAGCTGATTAAATGTAAATGTTAAATAAACCTGCGTAAAATTTGTTTAGCAAAGGAAGATGCAAATTTCAGCTTGTTACCTTACAGATCCTCATCAATGCTGACTTGCGAAGTCATTTGTATTTCCATTTGGAATCAAGCCGGAGTAAGAATATCCGACTAATTGAACGTTTCACCGTTTACAATAACCTGCGTTAAACATGATTGTTGGCCTGAAATAGGCTGAATATGACACAGCGTAAATCACATGAACTGGAACAGCCATCTTGGTACCAGGTGCAACTATTTTAAACACGGGGACCTTAATATATATATTTGGGTTATGGCTGGGACCTGGGGTGGTCCAGTGGTATAGGTAGCTGTCTGCAGGCGCACATGTTCCCTGCTGGGTGGGTTCCGCACCCCCCCTCTGCCCCCTTTGCAGAACACTCTCCTCCAGTCAAATAATACACTGCAATGCCGTTGCAATTTACTGCATATTAAAAGGCACATGTGTTACAGCTCTGAAAATACTGCATTACTGTAGGTAGAGCATAGGGTGAACGGGATATTAACAATAAAACTGCTTTTATTTACACACACTGTATTTTGAGTAAAACTCCTGGGAAGGAGTTGATTTGCCTAAAATTGTCTTAAAGACTCAACTTTTTTAATATCCTTAATAAATAATGTCAGTTTTGTAAGACTTGTAAAAAATGTAACAATTCCACAAAAAAAGACATTACCAAACACAGGGGACCTATATACTCCACTAATGAGACAATGATGCGATGGAGCTAGAAGGCCGGTGAAGACAAACGCCGAAGCCTGCCTGTAGGTGGTGGTAGACTGGCTCGGGGATCTCTGGCACGGAGCAACATTTTGACTCTATAAATAAAGTTAATCTGTTAAAGTGCATACTTTAAGCTTTTATTTCAGTGTGTTTACACCCCATATCCGAGTACTATTTAGAAATCACAGCACTTTTTTGTACATGATCCTACGTTCCGAAAGTTGAATATATTTTTTCTTATTCGGCTGGTGAGTCCATCGCATCAATAAGGCACGAGATAAAGCTTAATGTCTAGTCCAGTCTAGGCTTTGAATTTCTGTTGCTAGGTACTAACGACCCGATGAGCAATTCATTGTCAATGCAAATCTAGTTGGCCAGCATAAAACTCTGAATAAAATCATCACAGACATAGCCAACATATTGATCTAGTTCAATTTTAATCTGAGCTGCCCTTTGAACATGGCAACAGGAGGCATATCAAGTTTCCCAGACTCTGGCAATTTTTATTGGATCATCAGGATGGAAGGAAATTTACTGTCCATTTGATATTAGTTACATTAATATCAAAAGGACAAACATACAGAATAAGACCTTAATCTGCCAGCGCTGATTACACTTGTTGGGTTGACGTTTCAAATTGTACCTTTTTCTGAAACCGCTAATTATTGTCATTTGATTGAACAACAAGAAACTGCCGTGATAATTCATGCGGTTTGCAATCTTTATCCACGAGGGCCCCTGAGATACATTCAATACATTTTGAATTCACACACACGTCTCATTCTCCCGTTTGTTCCTAGTGATGAAGACGTACGGCCGTAAACTGTCGACCTACTCTGATATATCCGAGAAGTCTTTAAGGTTTTAGGGAGCGAGCAAGCGAGGAGCCCATTGGGCGTTATTGAGCTGCCCTTTTCGGCATCGTGGGCTACGGATGGAAGGATTACTGTCCATTTGAAGGAAAAAGTCCGCCAGTGAGTCCCTCCCTCCCGTTTGTTCCTAGTGATACCGAGCGGTACAGACGGCGGGCTGGTTACCGTCTGTCTGGGAAAAAGTCCCTAGTCATCGTTATCTTCTTCGTACAGCCGTAGTCTGGGCACTCCACGTAGCTCCCCACAGCTCTGCCTGTCTGATGCCCTATGAACATTTAGCGGAGACTCGCTATCAATATAGCTCCACCACAGAGGAGGACCAGACACGGGCGCGGTGTGGGAACGGTGAGAGTTCGTCTGGACATGAAAGGTGAAGAGAATAGGATTTATCCCATCGTCATGGGAACCGCTAAAAAGGTGTGCGTTCTGTAAACAAAAGTTAAAGGAAGGACAGGGGAAGGGCTGTGTTGTTCACAAGCTGGTTCACTTTCCTAGTCCTTGTCTGTTGCAATGAACAGAGGCCGAGAGACACTCTGAATAATTCAAGACCGTCCCAGTGTTCACACACCTCCCTCTGTTGGTCCCTAGGATAAAATGATCATTTTCCCCCGTTTTAACTTTCTTCTCTCTGTGATAAAATAATTTCTCTCTCCGTGATTTAGCCCACACATACCCTGTCCGGCTGGGTGTTTGTAAAACCACTTTGTGACAATTGACGTTGTGAAAAAGGCTTTATAAAATAAATTTGATTTATTGATTAAGTGCCACTAGCTAGCATGCTAACAGACTAGCATCTATTTATTAGCTTATCTAGCTGTGATCGATTGTCACTTGTTTTTAAATGCAAAAGCTGTTAGTCAACTGAAATGTTTAATCTTAGCATTCATGCAAAAATGAGTCTATAACTTTGGGGAAACAACCGTTTTATACTTTTCTTTCAACAGCGTTCCAAAGTTGTCGTATATTTATAGATAAAGTTCATGATAAAACCCACCCATGTTACATATTATGTCACATGTAGCACATCAAGCAAACATGGGAACATACAACTCTAAAAATAAATATTTATATACTGAACATATTGAATTATGTTTTATAGCGCAGCTGATATGCAAGCACCCCTGGCATGCAGATGTGGGACCTTAAATCAATCATAATTGAGGCCTCACTGTGTAATAAAAATGTCACACCACCACACATGACTTTGTATTTCCTTGGAATCGCTGTTGCCACGTAAGAAACACTTCCTGTCAAATCTGGTTACTTTAAGAACATTATTTTGGTTGAGAATATATATGAGCCAAAATATGCCCAGGTGGAGCAAATAACTGAGAGAAAACGGCAGGAGATACTTTGAGGAAACTGTCTCTCGTGAGAACTGCCACAGGAAAGCAAGATTGACACATCTGCATCTGCTGCCGGTGTTACGCTCATAAGAGTGTGCAGCCCAAATAAAAGTAACAGACAGATCTCAACATGAACTGTTCAGAGGAGGATGAGTGAATCAAGTCTTTGCGGCAAATTGCTGCAAAGCAACCAGTACTGACAGAGACCTATTTAAATAATAGACTTGTTTACGCCATGAGACAAGAGCAATGGACATTAGAGTGGGGTAAATCTCTGTGACATTTTGTCAGAATTTGACATTTTTGTTCCAACCGTCGTATCTTTCCAGAGACGCTGAGTGGGTGAACAGATGCATTTGGTTGTACTGTACTTGTACTGTCCAACGACGATAAAGTTGAATCTAATCAAATCAAACCAAAGTCGTCTTCAAGGCATGCAATGGATACTTTCAAGAATCTAAAACATAAATACATATTCAATTGTTGAAACATTTTTGGTAAATTATTCCATATGTGTTTGTGTGGGAGAAGTATGAAATGAAGAAGTACCTTTGTATAAAAGCCACCCAGGCATTTGGAAGTGGTTCTGAGTGGTCAGTAGGCCAGACATTTTTTGTGGACTTGGCATTACTTATTTCCTGATAGATGTTTAAATTAAGTTATTTAAAAAATAATACAAAATAATTGAACACTCATTTAAAATAAATGTAACAGAAGCATTGCCAATTTCTGTGAACACTAAACAGCTACGGACTCTTAAAATAGTTTGGCAACATCATTGGTGAACTCTGGGCTTTATCTATCACTGTATTCCTTCTTGATGAGGTACTTTAATATTTGTATTTATGCTTAAACACTTCAACCCCTCGCATGTGGATGAAGTATCTGTGCAAGTTAAATTGTTTGTAAGGATGGATATTTTCTCGCACGGTTTGTGAATAAAAATTCCCCCAAAAAAACAAAAACTGTTTAATATTTACCATGATGTTACTCTGTTCTCGTCAGGAAGTACAATAAGAAACCTTCCTTATCTAATCTTGATGGGCTGCTTTTATTTTCGACAGCTCTTTGTGGCGAAAAGCCAATCTGCATCAGACAATTATATCATTGTCTTGATTAAAAAGATACTAAATTATAAAAACAAAGAGGCGAAAAAACAGCTCCTACAAATTTCCACCAGTCATAGTAAAACATGTTCTGAAAGTCATTCATGTTGAATGAAGAGTCCTATAAAAACTAACAGCTCTGAATATAAAAATATCAAAGTGAGCCACAAAGTACTACAGAAAAACAACATTATAATAGCTGCCTATTAAGTGAAATGAAAATGGAGCACTTCTCTAGAGAGACAGCAAGAGGAATCAGACAACATTTATAGATGTTGTTCAACTCTTAAGCAGCTTTTTATTTTTTATTTTATTGGAAAAACATGATGCAGGCTTTTCTTGGAAGACCGCATTGAAAATAAAAGCCTTCAGGAGGCGATTTCCCTACATGTGATGAGATCGTGACTCAGTTCTGTTGCTAATCCAATCGCTGTGTAAACGGATGTGTTGGTCTCCTGCCATTATCCAATGTAACGATTATCAAGTCATAATGTCATGATTACAGAGACAAGATTGTGTGATTTCGGGACATTATTTTAATATGCCCGGGCGTGAAGCCACAGACACACACACACGAGCCATATTCACATTCCTATTTCTGGAACACATTTTCAAAAAGCGAGGCCTAATTCTGGAATTTTCTTTGTAGTCTTCCAAACGCCACAGCTTGTGAGTAAGGATCTGTGCTTTTATTATAATATGTGTGTGTGTGTGTGTGTGTGTGTGTGTGTGTGTGTGTGTGTGTGTGTGTGTGTGTGTGAGCGCCGCTTAAGCGTTTGTTGGTCTGTGAGGAGCAGATGCCTACAGTAAGACAACGGCGTGCTGATTGGTCTGTCACGAAAATTGCATTGCCAGTGTTGGTTTTGTTGGGTCACCCGGCTAACAATACCTCGTTAGGAGACGGGAACAATTGCACCTGTATCCTCAGCTGCCAACCCAGATGTCCATGGTAACGCCGGCAGCTCAGTCATGTTCATTAGGGCACACGTGGCAAAATGTTTTTAGACCATATTCAAAATGAAAACATGAATGTATTAGACAACTGTAGATACATTATTACCCAGAAAGCTCAGACATCGTGCGTCACAGCTCGTTCCACTCCGATGATCATCGAACAAGACGTCGGCGTTCGACGCCAGTAGCCGCGGTGTGTAAACGACCGTTCAAAAGTCTGGGGTCTCATAACCATTCGCATCAGGTCCCAATCAGTGTTGCCAAATTAGTGACTTATTGGAAACCTATTGGAGACTTTTAGAGACTGACATTAAAGCACTTATGGTCGTATCGCTCCTACTCTGATAATCTTCTCTACGAGCAGCAGGTGCCACCGTGTTCACCACCCCCGTACCAAATCACTCAGATGCCACCCAATACCTCCACACTAGTCCCTCCCATCAGAGCAGGAGATGTTCACCCTTCCACGTCCAGACTGCAGATGAATCGCGCATGCGGGAAGCCGCTGATGACCGATCTTGCTCTGGCTTACATTAAAAATGCAAACCAAACTTAAGGAAACTAAACTAAAAAACATGAAATAAAAAGTCCTGGAATGCATTTTTTAAATCTGCTGTGCCCACCCGTGGCTGAGGGTTTTCTTTTACGAGGAAGACAACTGCACAAACGATAAACTCTAACACGAAACCTTAACAACGCACCTCACCGATTAAACATTAAACAGATTTTTAATCTAAGTTTCTTGAAAAGTCACTGTAAATAAATGCTTTCCCTTATGCAGAGTTTAGATTGCTGACATTACAACGTTGCCAATTGGATGGAAACCACACTAGAATGACAGATGTTGGACATTTTCATATAATACTTTACAACAGTTTTTTTACATAAGGGACATTCGTTTTGCTTTGCCATAGGTCCATGCTTTTGAATGGACTCATTACATATAATTATTCCTGGTTTATTCCAACCCATGGCAGTCTTGTGAACGGAACACCTGCATTATGTCTCCATTATCTGTTTTGATGTGTACGCTCGAGAGCTTTTTGAAACCCACCCAGATCGACACTGCTTTAGAATGCGAAAATATGCTCACGACATAATTGTGAAAATTGGAGCCCATTTTGTCCGTGCCGCGTTTCCTGACCGTCTCTGCTATTGATTGCAAGAAACTCCCATGCTGTTCTAGAGATGCCATTTTGTTTCACAGAACAAAAGGCTTACTTTGCCTGGCTGAGTTCTTTTGTAATCACACGTTGCTATTCTAACGATTGAACCTGGAACAAACTGTATTGAGTAAATCCCCAAAAAACCTTTTCATGGGTTCGTCGGTATTATAGCTACACTCGACAAACAGCGATAAAGTGGACAGTAGAATCGCAGCCCCAAGGGAGCCCTTGAGCTAGCTCGTCATCTACCTGAAGTTCAACTGAAAAAAAGTGAATCAGCAACAAGATAAAAGATTATAGATTATAACTAATTGGTATAGATTGTAACTAATTGTATTGAGTGGTCTCTGAGGTAAAGTTCTTTACCACGGCGATGTTTCACGTCAATAGACACTATCGTCTAGAAATAATTTTACACAACACTCAAACAACTTCGGACACATTGGCGAGAACAACGCATTGTTTTTTTTCATCGTTTTTCTTTCTGGACCTGCAAGTGTACATCATCTGCCGCGTTACACCCAACGCTTCGAACCCTATCGCCGTTGCAAAATATATTAATTATACTTACAAAACTTTTACGACCGAACAGACATCTCAAGAGTTTAGGCTAGTCTAGCGTGCCGCTGTGCAGTCTGGGAAGTCAGGCCTCGTTCTTGTATCTTTTGTCTCGCTTTTCTGTCGGGCCACATCTTGCGAACCCGCCTTCCCCCTCTCCATCCCTCGCCGGCTCAGCTCCCAGATTCCTGCGAAACATGTGATGCCATTTTGGCAGTTGCGGGGCAGTATAAGGCCCGCGTCTGGGCAGAGAGGGTCGGTGACATGGAGTCTGGCGCCAGCCCGTCTGTACCTCCAAGCTGTCCCGTCTCCGAGATGCACTTTGCTGGCAGCATGATGAAACGAGCATTTATATCATTTACTTATTTCCCGAGGACTTACTGCTCCCTATTGTCTGACCGATAGCCGTCCGACTGCTCTCGGTAAGTTTCTGTCCAAGCGTGGTCCCATGGGAGCGGTTGTGATTAATTAGCTATTCTCTTGGCAGATCGATAGTGTTTCCTAACTAGATGCTCTATGCATTCACTGGGGATGCAGCAATGGAAATGGTCGGGAACCACTGCACTAAAAAACCATAGGGCCGGCTTGATTTACTGTGAGGTTAGGAAGCAACGAGGATCAAAGCAGCCCTAAATAGTAACCCTCTTGCCAAATGAATGTGTAGTAGGGCAGAACATATCAGGTCTGGATCAGAAGTTAGTTCTCTGCTGTGTCGCATTAAACCCGGGTCACTTAGTACTCTCATGCAATGACCATGTACTCCTGAGGGGATGAAATCAGCATCAGACTGCTTTTCCAGGCACATTTGTGATAGATATATAGAAACAGAATAGTACTTCAGCAATTCAGACTACTGCTACTGCTACTACTACTACTACTACAACTACTACTACAATAATAAAGTATTAGTATTTGTATTATAACCTGTGCAATTGTCTAAAGTGACATGTTCATACTAACAGTCGTGCCACAATAGCAGGACAGGTTGGACGTGTCTGTGCTCTTTTCATTCCTGTCATGTCCGTAACGTGGAGTCAGATTGATTGTTATTTGGCTTCATTCATTTGAAAAACCACAGATCAATTAACAATATATGACGAACACGGGAACACTTGCTGATCCACATTGAGCCTGAGATGTGCCCAGGGATTTTATAAATTCTCCAACATAGTAAGGGGAACGCTTTTTTTAGACCCACTCATTCATGTAAAAGAAGGGTCCAAAATCTCTCTTTAATTATTTCCCGGTGTTTTAGGAAACGTACCCCTGACCGCTGACACATTCTCATCCATGTTCTGCCGCGCAAGAGCTCTGGAATACAGGAACAACGGCTTCAAAACATCTAAATACATCATTATAAGGACAGGAAAACATATGGTGTGGTTAAGCTGCTCTTCAGAGATTTGACACGTTTAATTGTGTCAATAGAACTAAGCACTTAACGCTTCAAGACATGAGTCAAAAAGCATCTCCCATCCAACTGCTCTCGTGTCTCTGTTTACTGCTGCAGAGGTTAAACAGGCCACCTGAGAGTCACACGGTTTCACATAACGAGGGAAACGAGACGTTTCTCTGGTCGGGGCAACGACTGTTTTGAAACATTGCATTTACGTCAATGGAGAACGTATGTAGTTGTAAAAGAAGGTCCATAATGAACATCAGGCAAGCAAAGGAAAAGATCAAAAGCATATTGAGGATTTTTCTTATCGCAATCTCATCTAAAATGTAAAGTTTTCCCAGAAACATTCACAGTCTTTGCCTTAGAACCTAAAGTCGATTGATGTTATTGGTATGATATAAAGTGAACTAAGGCAAATTTGCCGCATTCCGATTTTTTATTTTCATACCCAAGTTGCTTGAAAAAAATTTCAACACCATATTATAGTTTCTGTTGTGCGTACAGTAGCACATGTCAGATTCGCATGTCCGGCGTGTCTCGGGAAGTTTCTAGGCAATTAACGATCGCAGCTCGCTGACGCTTGAGTGGGTGAAAAAGCCACACGCGTTTTGAGAAACAAGTTGGTGCTGAACAATGAGCCGGGATGTGCTTTGAAAGCGGTATATTTCTGATGAATGGGGACAAATAATGAAAAAACTCTTCTGTGTTATGTGCAGATGGCAATTATGGACTCATGTGATTGACAGTTGGGCTCTTTCAATCTCGGCACTTAAAAGTGATTGAAACCCTCAGTTCATTAAAAGAAATGGCCTCAATTAAGCTAATTGTAATTGAGAGACAGCTGGGTGCCATTCTAAACAAAGCCTTATCACACACACACTTTTCATTCAGATTTATCCAGCTTAAACAGCCATTGCTCTTGTGCTCAATCCCGATTTATACATTTTAATAATTAATGTGTCTATTAACTTAGAAAGCAGCCTAAATAGATAAATTATATGTAAGGCATTTTAAGGCTTTGTAAACACGTTTTTGACGGAAACTGATTCTTATTGATCTAACTCATACGGCTGGGCATTGTGTGTATCGATAGAGGTTCCAGGGCGTCGAGGTGATGCTGTCACTGACGAGGTCTGACAGGCATATTATATCCATGCTTTAAAAGATGGTCGCAGAGGTCCCAATGAAGAACTACAGCTGTGTTGCATCCAGGCAACAGGTGCACAATGATAATCTGTTTTTCTTCTTACAAGAAAAGCCGGTCAATGTACATGAACAAAGCACACACGAAGAAGAAACCAGGCAATTTCACTTACCACTGGACTCACTTCCAGCCCCCCTTCGATTTGACATGGCATAGACAAAGAGACATTTTCAATGGACAGATTAAAGGCGGGCCGTGTGAGGTTGTTTTACACTGAGTAGTTCCTGCCAGCCAATGCTCATTAGCGAACGCGCTCTCGCTGAAAAGCGATTTGTTTATTCCATGCATTGTATACCCTGGCGTTGGACATAACCCAAAAACATTTAGGAGAACGCGAACGGAGCGAGAGACGTGGAACGAATGAGAGCCGGAGAGAATGAGAGCGAGATGTGTTTACCTCAGGACCACTCAGCAAGCTCAGAAACAGGGCAACGTTATTTTTGGCCGTCTCTTTATCCATGGAAAGCAGACAGCGTGGAACGGTTTAGAGATAATGGAGTGAGCAGGCGTGTGGCCTGCCTATACTGGATTAAGCCAGACCGGGGAGGTTTTTGGACAAATGAGATGGTCCGGTCTTACCAATTTAGTTAGTGACTTTACAACATTTGTAAATTAGGTTTTATCTGCTCGTTTGGGGTTTGAATAGACTGCATGTTAAACCAATTGATGATAGGAAACAAATTTACCGACTACTTATTGCAGGCTTTTTTTGTTGATGTCGTTCATTATGATATGTAGCTTTAGCAGGAAACGGGAGGCGGTTTTACCTCGTTGTCTGATATTCTTTGATTATCTGCTTGATTGAATCAATTATTATAAAACATTTCAGAGAAGCGCGTGCTGTTGAAAGATGAACTTTAAATATAACCTTATCGTCACGCCTACCCTGTCTCTGATGCTACAAGCTCGGCACACCTATCTTTGGGCAGTTTCTCTCATTCTTCTCTGCAGGACCTCTCAAACTGCATCAGGTTGGACGGAGAGCATCGGTGAACAGCCATTTACAGATTTCTCCAGAGATGTTCAATGGGTTTTAGTCTGGGCTCTGGCTGGGCCACTCAAGGACATTCACAGAGTTGTCCCTAAACCACTCCGTTGTCATCATCGCTGTGTGCATAAGGGTGTTTGTCCTGTTGGAAGACAAACCTTTGCCACAGTCTGAAGTCCAGAGCGCTCTGGGGCAGGTTTTCATCAAGGATGTTTCTGTACATTGCTGCATTCATGTTTCACAAGTCTTGTCTGACGATTCCAGCTACAATATCCGATATGCACAACATTATCACTGTCTACATTGTCTTTCTGATCAAATCGATGTCATTTTGAGGGGAAAAAAGTGCTTTTCGATAAAGAAAATTAAGTGACCAGAGACTTTTGAACAGTAGTCGATCTCTGATGCAAGTCTGGCAATAAGTCTTTTTCATATAAATAATAATTGTGGTGTAGAAATGTTCTTACACACCAGATGCAACAAATGACCATGTGTGCCGCAACGAATAGCTGAAGGAGAAAGGACTGTTCTCTCATCCAGTATTTGATATGGGAGTACACTATGTACCATAGGTCATTATATTCCTGAGTTATTACACGAAACACACACCACAATTTATAGTGGGGGTCAGTGTAGAGAACTGTTCTCAGAAATGTTGACAGGGTAGAAAATAATCATTATGATGTGAATGCAAAATGGATTAATAGAATGGCAGTCATGTGACTGGTTTAGTCCAGACTCACCCGGAACTCAAAATCATGGCAATCTATAAAAAAAAATTGGATCACCAAAAAACATGGACATTAATCGTTAGTTAGAGAATGGACATGTGACTCAATACAAACATGTCTAAAGTTAATCAAGCAATTTAAATGTACCCTTCATTCTAAAGGCCATTACACACCAGGGGCGAAATGAAAAAGCGGGTAGAAAAAAACGATGTAAACATTTTTGAATTCCTCTATTGTCTGTTGTACCTTGTACATCAAACGCAAACTTTCGTTTGGTGGTTTTGCAGCATTTATTTTATTCGCTTCAAGGTCGATTTGGACAGCGAAACCAATCACGGTTGTGCCTTGTGACCTACGTATTTACACTGGCTACACCTTATCACAAGCCAGTGGGGAAAAACGCACTAGCGCAGCCTAGCAGTTTGTCCTATTTAAAACATAATCGTCCTTAATTTGGCAACTCGGTAGCAAATGAAAAGGCTTATTAGGTCTTGTTTACAGGTTTGGACGAAAAGGAATAGAATTGTCAACACAACAGCATTCTGGAAAGTAACGGTGACTTAAACTCGTTCTGTAATTTTAAAGTAAAGGCAGACATTTTGGCGGCAACGAAAATCAGCTCAGATGGCACAAAGGAACACCGAACAAAGCCATAATTGTTCAATAAGCTCAAATTGCACTGTTACAATTGACATGCAAATGAGTCTCTATGCATTTATTTCAAATATGGTTTTAGTCATTCATCATTGTGTTGGTGTATGGTGAGACTCAAACGGTTTGCTTTATGTTCCTTTAACGGTCCAAAGTGAATTTGATAAGGTAATAAAGAAATTGTTCTTTGACTCAATGTCCTGTACCAGTTGCCTGACATCTGTATTCTAAATTGTTTACCTGCGCCAAGCCCACAACAACACACACAAACACTCACACACTCATGCAAACGCTGTGCCTTCATTTGAAGGTTAAATAAACCTGGGGCAATAATATATTTGGTTGCTATGCACATTATTAATAATGGCCCAATGTGGACATTGGACATTCATTTATTAATACATTATATTAACAAATAAGCACGGTACCGTGCAAACGCAACATACATTTATTAGTTTATTGAAACCAATAACACACACTTTTATATTCCTTTCCGGATTATCAGACTAAGATACAGCACCTGTATTCGCCCTCAACCTCACGTGCACAGGAACCACTGGCTGTAAAACTGATTAAAAACTGATTAGGGAGAAACTGTCAACCCTGGCCTGGCAAAAAATGGCTGGTTGGGTGCTAAATGAAGGAGGTAGGGATGTTGACGGGAAACTCTAACTATTCTTTTTGTGGGGGACCTCATTTATATTTAGTTTTATTGAAATGATTTAGTTTATAGTTAAATGTGCCACACAGGAATCAATGAAATGTATCATTTTTTCAAATGGTCACTATTCCAAGCACACTCTCTTAGACGAATACGTCTCAGAGAGTATCTTTGAGTGTTGTGTTTTTCCTTACATCTCTGCCAAGAGCAATCACACGTTTGAATGTGCTTTTTTCCATTAAGGCAAATCTAACAATCATATGCGTAGGAAGATCTCCATCATGAAGACATTTCCTTTTCATTATTTATTCATAGACCCCATGTTTCATCGAACTACTGAGACTGATGTGCTTGTGAGCATTCTACGCAGTTCGCTCTGATCGGAAGCTGATGGCCATTTGGAGTAAAGTGCATAAGAAAAGCTTGAAAAAATCCAACCATTTTTCATATGGCTAATTAACCAGCCCGTAGGATGTCACTATAATCAGTTTACCTGCGGCGTCGTGTTAACAAGTTAGTGGAGAGTCGGAAATATTTTTGCTATCTAACGCTAGCACACCTTTTTTGACTGACCTTCCTGGCCAGTCACAATGTTGCAATATGTCACAGTACATTTGATGTATCACATACTACATTTTAGCCTACTTTACCTATATTGTTATATTTCAAAACCTATGATTTTTTTTTAACAAAATGGTATTCAGCTCCTGCGTATAGTCATAGCATCAATTCACGTTTGGTCATCAAACCATGACAGCAACACAACAAAGACAGAGCTGCTATCTATTAATCCAGTAGATTCTTAACCGCAGAGGTCAGAAACAGGTACCGTGGCAGAAAAACAGTCCCGAAAATATATTTTTGCTGGCCCCTGTAATCTTGTTTTGTTGTGATTTCTCAGATAAGGTTATATAGATGGCCGGCAGTTTAGTGGTTAGAGCATCTGACCAGTAACAGAAAGGTTAGCTAAAAATCTGTACATTTATCTGGTCGGATTGAAGTAAGGAAATACACTGAATTAAAAGGCAGCCAATGATAAATGGCATATTTTCGAGGCATACAGTATGCTCAAAGTGAGTGAGGAACGGAATGTTTCACAACTGAATATTCTCTCTGTGCCTGCCAGGTTTAATTCATTGGTATCTGTACTACATATTTATTTAATGAGGGATATTGTTACTGCTTTGATAACTTTATTCTGTATTATCTTGTTAATTTAGATGTTTGTGGTGTACATCCTCCCTTTATCATGTTATTTCATTTGTTTACGGTACGCATCAATTACGCCTGCCAACTGGCAATTTCACGGAAAAATGTAATTAATTACCTAATTCATTCATTCCACGTCTATGCTCTTAGAATATTGCATTGTGGGAATGAGCTATCAAACGGTTGCCCGGTTCCTGTAAAGTAACATTAAATGCTATCGATAAATGCTCACAGCGAATGCAGTTTTGTAGTACATTTAAATTCGCCTTATCTGTAACCCTCCTGATGTCTGCGATGTATTTCGGCTGCCTTTGTACGCCTCTACCTCTGGACGGCGCTTATGTGGCGCAGCAAATAAACAGACTACAAGCAGATCGATTCTACAGGAGCATCCATGGTGGAGATGTGAACTACCCATGTCCTATCCATCTGTTATGACAAGCTAATCACACCAGCGGAGACGTCCAGCACATTTTAATCACCCGAACGCGGTCACATCTTCAAGTCCGTCGCCTGGGTGCAAATCACACAGTGACATTTCAGGGCGAAAGGCGTCTGTATCACATGCCCCTGCTTGAGGGGTCTTAGCCAAGAATCTCTACATGAGTTGCTGTGCCGTAGGCAAGAGTAATTCATTATCGAACAACGATATTAATGTCATGAATTAATGCGAAATATTTTTGAAAAAAATATTTTCAATTAAATTTAGTTCTGCAATTATATGCATTTTGGGTTTTGGCGAGATGGGGTAGATACTATGATTTTCCATAACAAAACAATTATACAATAATACCTATTAAGTGGAGAATAATGATGTTGTTTTAATGCTAATGTCTCACAATTCTATACATTTGTTTTCTTAATTGTATGTTTTTATATCAGAGGGCTTATTAGATCTCAGTAGTGCTTCACCCTTGAACCTAAATCCAAGGTCAAATGCACTTTGAGCAGCTTTTACAAACTAATTTGAGCCTCCGCCAGCTAAAAATTCAGTGGGGGTGTGAGCATATGTAAACCCGTTGGACATGGAGTTCCCACTTGAAACGGTGCCCCAAATTAACCCTGAGCCTTTACTTGAGACTAGGAGAATCAGAAGAGAAGCCATCCTGACAGTCATGCCCTCCAGTGCTCAGACAAAAGAAAGCCCTGGGCAAAGCAGACAATGTGGCAAACACATTTTATACGGATAAAAGTGTTGGCGAGGAGAAATGAGAGAACACAACATACTGATAGGAGGATAAGAAATGTAGAGCAGACAGAAGATAGAAAAACAGCGGCGAAAGCAAAGACAAATAGACTGCGCTGCTAAGGTAAAAGGAGAAAGGAGATGTGGGCCCGAGAAGGGAAATGAGAGCGAGTGTGAGGGAGAGACGGAAAACGAGTGATGGAGAAGAAAAAGGGTGAAACAAGGAGAGATGGCCAGAGACAGGAGAGAGAGAGAGAGAGAGAGAGAGAGAGATGGAAGTGAAAATCGACAAAAATACAGTGGCTGTTTTACTTGGCTGCTGTTCTTCTTTTTCCTTTGAGATTTAATGCCAATGTCGCCTGTAATCCGTTTTATAAGCCCAGTGCATTTCCCCCACTGTCAGCCCACAGGTGAGGAACTACCTGTTGTAGTTTGCCAGACAGAGAACAAAGAATTGCCTAACCGAGAAAACAGCCACCCCAAACCACAATACAACACAAATACCACAACGACAACGGCTGGGGACGGATGGACAACATACCTGGAAGTGACTGATTAAGAAGTGAGGGACAAAGGGTCAGCTTGTTGTTTTTGTTTGTTCAACTTTCTATATATTACATATACATCTAGAAACACTTGGAAGTAAATATAAGACTGCCATGCCATGGTTAGTTAACCGTGTATCATTGAGACTGTAGGACATTTGTGTAGTTTGTTTTTTAAATGTATATTTGTTACAGTGAAAATGTTGGCTACTGCTTTTGCACATAGAAACTGGACTCGTTGCCAGCGCACTTTCAAGCAAAAGCTTTTTTAACGTTAACAAAGGCATTTCTTAGCTAGGTATTTAGCAAATTTTGGCTATACTTCTAAATTGTCCCCATCAACTTTGCTAGAACATGTAAATATTACATTTTCTAAGTAGGCCTACATGGAAATAAATGTGATGAGTTGGAAGCATGTAAAATTATTTTTTCTATCAATGTGAATGTTTACAAAGATACTTATACATTGATCATCTAAAAGGAACGCTAGATAGTCAGTGAACAATCTGTTCTCATAGTCAACATGTTGGATGCAGGAGAAACGGCAGGAGTAATGAGCTGAGCAACTTTGACAAAGGCCAGATAAATGTGTCCGACCTTCTCTGAAACGACAAGGCTTGCCGGGTGCTTCTGGTCAGCAGAGGTGAATAACCTACTGTCAGTTGTCCAAGGAGGGGCAAACCCCAAACCGGAGATTGGGTGTTGGGCGCCAAAGGCTCAACATATAAGCGTGAGGGCAAAAAAGGCTATCTGGTCTGAACCAACTGAAGTCACATAAAATGTCAGTGATGGTTATGAGAGAAATGTGTGCCAACACACAGGGCATCACACCCTGCTGTATATGGGGCTGTGTATATGGGGCTGTGTATATGGGGCTGTATATATGGGGCTGTGTATATGGGGCTGTGTATATGGGGCTGTGTATATGTGGCTGTGTATATGTGGCTGTGTATATGGGGCTGTGTATATGGGGCTGTATATATGGGGCTGTATATATGGGGCTGTGTATATGGGGCTGTATATATGGGGCTGTATATATGGGGCTGTATATATGGGGCTGTGTATATGGGGCTGTGTATGGGGCTGTGTATATGGGGCTGTGTATATGGGGCTGTGTATATGGGGCTGTATATATGGGGCTGTATATATGGGGCTGTATATATGGGGCTGTATATATGGGGCTGTGTATATGGGGCTGTATATATGGGGCTGTATATATGGGGCTGTATATATGGGGCTGTATATATGGGGCTGTATATATGGGGCTGTATATATGGGGCTGTGTATATGGGGCTGTGTATATGTGGCTGTGTATATGGGGCTGTGTATATGGGGCTGTGTATATGGGGCTGTGTATATGGGGCTGTGTATATGGGGCTGTGTATATGGGGCTGTGTATATGGGGCTGTGTATATGGGGCTGTGTATATGGGGCTGTGTATATGGGGCTGTGTATATGGGGCTGTGTATATGGGGCTGTGTATACGGGGCTGTGTATACGGGGCTGTGTATACGGGGCCGTGTATACGGGGCCGTGTATGGGGGCTGTGTATGGGGGCTGTGGGGCTGTATGGGGGGCTGTGTATATGGGGCTGTGTATATGGGGCTGTGTATATGGGGCTGTATATACGGGGCTGTATATACGGGGCTGTATATATGTATATACGGGGCTGTATATATGGGGCTGTATATATATATGGGGCTGTGTATATACGGGGCTGTATATACGGGGCTGTATATACGGGGCTGTATATACGGGGCTGTATATACGGGGCTGTATATGGGGCTGTATATATGTGGGGCTGTGTATATGGGGCTGTGTATATGGGGCTGTATATATGGGGCTGTGTATACGGGGCTGTATATACGGGGCTGTATATACGGGGCTGCATATACGGGGCTGCATATATGGGGCTGTATATATGGGGCTGTATATATACGGGGCTGCATATACGGGGCTGTATATACGGGGCTGTATATACGGGGCTGTATATACGGGGCTGTATATGGGGCTGTATATATGGGGCTGTATATATGGGGCTGTGTATATGGGGCTGTGTATATGGGGGCTGTATATGGGGCTGTATATACGGGGCTGTATATACGGGGCTGCATATATATGGGGCTGTATATACGGGGCTGTATATACGGGGCTGTATATGGGGCTGTGGTCCGTCAGAACAATCAGCGGGCACTGCAGTGGCATTTAATTTATGTCTGGTGTACATTTTACTTTAAAAATATTTAACCTAAAACATTGCACACTGTGTACTGCACGGTTCTGTTTCATGGTTTAGTTATACCAAAGCTCTATCTTTTATTTGACATTAACCACAGGTTTTAGTGATATTCAGTAAGCATTTAATGCATTGATCCATGTGAGGGTTTTATCAGAGTTGATGTATTGATATATAGATGGTGAATCTCTTTAATAGTTCAATTGTCTTGGAGTTGTACAGTGCCAACACGTTTTAATATTTCTGTATATTTCACTGAACAAGGCTTTAAGGTTTCTTGTTATTGGACATGTACCACATCTGGTGAATGTGAAGAAAAAAAATAGTATTATTGTGCTCTGGAAGGCAATCCAACTATTCTCTTGTACACTGGGGAGATGATACTAACCATTGTAAAACACATAGATCCAAAGTCTGTCAACAGAAAGTCCGTTGAGGAAACAGCAAATGCCTGGATTACTGCTTTCCAGCTGTATTCCTGTTAAAAATGCTGTCATAAGAAAACGTGTAGATAAAAAAGAAATATGCAAGGAGAGTCACTGGAGATGACTGGTTTTTAACCGACTGTTCTAGAGACAGGTGCAGATAATCATGGAAGTATATAGTGCATCCGGAAATTATTCAAAGTGCTTCACAGTTTCTACATTGTGTTATGTTACAGCCATATTCCAAAATAGATTTCATTAAATTTTCCCTCAAAATTCTTCAAACAAAACATAATAATACAAAACATGGCTAGTGTTTTTTTCCACCCGCTGTACAATGTTCAAGAGTGAAAGTAAATCTGGCGAGGGCTTGAAACACATTAAACAATGCTGAACCAGAATACACACAACTGTGAATGGTTGGCAAAACTGTTTTGGACCGAAAACTTACCACAATCCGATATTACCACAAATCTGGTCTCTGGTTCGGGGTTCTGATCCTGAACAAGCAGTTTGCGAGTCGCACCCAGAACTGTCGTCGTATGGGCCGTGTTAAAAGAACCGGGTGTGGCCTGGTGGTGGAGGACTCCGTTGTGCGTGACAGCTCCGCACATGCTCACATTTTCCCCACGCCGTCCAGGGATATTGAGACAGCTGTCCTTCCACCTCGCCCCCACCCCCCACCTCCCCCCCGTCCTTTACCTCTTCGTCCTGGTCCTCGTTCTCGCCCTCTCGCTCTCCCTGCAATGTCTGCGTCTGTTGTTCAGCACAGGAAATCTGACCTTTGCAGTCTATTTATAAGGCCTTTACCTAATCAGTGATTGGTTAATGATAAGTTAAGCAACTAGTGTCTACTCATGTGAGGAGTGTGTGAGACACTGGTGTATTTTAATGTGGATGTGTTTGGCAAAAGCTTTTAAGTAACTCCCAGTGGCGGATTTTTTTATAAGGTTTTGCTGTTTAATAAAATCGGAAACTGAGTAAAAGCTGAGAAATGCAGACTCGGCATGTGAATCTGCGCTTTTAAGTGACATGTTTCAGAAATTGTGTGACATGTACAGTTTACAAAAAACTGTAATAGAATCAGGCCACACAATAATTCCTACCTGTAACAAAACGTTGTTGTATTACAAAACAACTCGAGCCATTATAATGTGGATAAAAGAACATGATGAGATTCATTGAGGACTAAAATCACCTATGTAGAAAAGATCATATGCCCATATACAAATCATCATACGCCATCATATACATCACCATATGCCCACACGTCTCTAGGAACACAAGAAAAAATTGATCTGTTATGAAGAACCAAAGACATTTGTTATTGCGTCACTCTGACAGTATTTTTTCCAAAGCTAAGTGCAGTCCATAAATATGAAACGCCATCCTAAACACACACACACACAGTGTTCGGTGCCACAAAGACGTCGCTGGCCTAAAAAGCACACCGATTTGTCTGTGAAATATGAAGACACAGCGTGAGACACAGCGTGAGAACTGAAGCAGAAAACAAGACTACGTGGTCAGAGCTCAAATTGAGCACATCATTGCTTAATTGACTTTGCTTAATGTCTTTGTAACTTGTTCATTCAACCCCGCCCGGGTCTTTTTTCGCTAGTCACTGTGAAGACAGACTTGACCATACGTTTGATGACAAAATGGGTTTTCGTAACATTAAAACTCATAAAAATCACACCCAAACTTTGTTGTGGCTATTTTTCCAACGTGCTCGTATCTCGGTTTAACTTCGTCGCCGTTGCCAGTACGAAACTTCATTAAGCCGCATTTACTTTTTGTTTGTTTCGTGGCAATTATATCATTTCCGTATGAGCTTCCTGTTCTTCTTTAAATGCAACGCTAGACTAATGAAGCGTCCGTGACACATTCTGGTTTCCGGTGCAACAGGGAGCCAGTACAACTCGTTGAGCGCTCGTCCTGATTAGTCCTCTGCATCGGACGGGGCTCCATCATTTATGGAAATTACTTTACGGACAATTAACGACAGGGGCTGCAAGCCATCACAATTATTATAATCGTTGATTAAAGATCATGCAAATGTTCTTTTGTCTAACAAAAACATGGATTTGAGTGTTGTTCAGGCTTGTCATGACCCTATTGTTTGTTCTAGCTAGCATGAAAGCATTAATTACCAGGCTTAATGTGATAATGATACAGTGTTCGCATCTGCTTTAAAGTGCCACAGTGACCGGTTGGAGCAGGGTTAGACTGAACGGATTACACAGAAGTCTGTATAACAATAGCGTTTGTATAGTTATTATATGGGGTACTCCGAATGAGACACCTTGTTGTAATGGTTGGTGTTATATGGGGTACTCCGAATGAGACACCTTGTTGTAATGGTTGGTGTTATATGGGGTACTCCGAATGAGACACCTTGTTGTAATGGTTGGTGTTATATGGGGTACTCCGAATGAGACACCTTGTTGTAATGGTTGGTGTTATATTGGGTACTCCGAATGAGACACCTTGTTGTAATGGTTGGTGTTATATGGGGTACTCGAATGAGACACCTTGTTGTAATGGTTGGTGTTATATGGGGTACTCCGAATGAGACACCTTGTTGTAATGGTTGGTGTTATATGGGGTACTCCAAATGAGACACCTTGTTGTAATGGTTGGTGTTATATGGGGTACTCCGAATGAGACACCTTGTTGTAATGGTTGGTGTTATATGGGGTACTCCGAATGAGACACCTTGTTGTAATGGTTGGTGTTATATGGGGTACTCCGAATGAGACACCTTGTTGTAATGGTTGGTGTTATATGGGGTACTCCGAATGAGACACCTTGTTGTAATGGTTGGTGTTATATGGGGTACTCCGAATGAGACACCTTGTTGTAATGGTTGGTGTTATATGGGGTACTCCGAATGAGACACCTTGTTGTAATGGTTGGTGTTATATGGGGTACTCCGAATGAGACACCTTGTTGTAATGGTTGATGTTATTAGGGGTACTCCGAAAGAGGAACCCTATTTGTACTGTTGCTATTATTATTATACTATTATATTATTACTAATCATTATTTGTTATTGCTTTTAGTTCTTGTCAAATAGTGTTGATTTAGATCTGTTTCTGTATATATACTTCTAGGAGCAATAAAGCATTGATTCTCCTTGTATACAAACAAAATCTAAATAATAGTTTGCTTATTAGTCTACTCGAATTTTGTCTGTACAAACTGACAGCAAATATTCACTAAGTGAACGAGTCGAAATTGTAGAAAAGGATTCGGAAGCTGCGGTTCCTTTGTCCGGTCATAGCTGTGGATAAGTCACAGCAGATGAGCTCCCAGAGAGAGCAGGTTCCATCTCCTCAACGGTCATCTGTTAGAACGGGTTCCCATGTGGTCTTAATGCCATTTGTTGCACACGGCCTGTGCACGTGCCATCCACCAGTAACACCAGACCAATGAAGCAAACCCACGGAGCTGCCGGAAAACCCCAGTTCCTGAAATCCCTAAAGGCTCACCGGGACTCAGAAACGTCACCGTGTTAAAGTGACGAGAGGTTGGAGTCTTTCTGTAGTTTTGATTTACACACATGGCATACAGTGAACAAACACCTTGTTGTAAGCACGCACGGGCACACGCACGGGCACACGCACGGGCACACGCACGGGCACACGCACGGGCACACGCACGGGCACACGCACGGGCACACGCACGGGCACACGCACGGGCACACGCACGGGCACACGCACGGGCACACGCACGGGCACACGCACGGGCACACGCACGGGCACACGCACGGGCACACGCACGGGCACACGCACGGGCACACGCACGGGCACACGCACAGACACAAACAGGCACATACAAACTCACACAGACTCACACAGACGCACACAGACGCACACAGACGCACACAGACACACACAAACTCACACAAACGGCCACCAACTAACCTGCGCTGGCTATGGACAGATCCCCCTCTCAGTACTCTGATGATAGAAACTTTAAAGATAGGCTAAGCAGCATTCGTTTGCAGTGAGCAGACTGCTGTCATATTGATGAGAGTGATGGAAGAATTCACTCTCACGCAGTCACAAAGCACCTGGGCTTGAGGAAAGGCTTTTCATGACGTTTCGACAGCTCTGTAGCCATGGGAACCAAACAGCTGAAAATCCTGGTGTTGTTGCAGAACGAATGGGTATTTCATGGTTATTCCAGAAATTGGCCCACGTTGCTGTTTACTGTTTATTTTTTGGACTTTACTACTTTAGCAAAGTGATGTTTGTATTTTAAATACGTTTTTTACGTTTTAAATACAAACTGAATTAGCAAGTACTACTCTTAACCTGTACCAAGGATAGTTTACAAAATCCTCAAGTCGTTTCAAAACGTCTTTGAAAAACTGTACAAACCGCAGAAATACTTATCCCTGACTTGATTCGGAGTGTTCTTTATCTTAGATTAAGCCGAATATCTGTCATTTTCATGTCACAATGTCACAATCTTCATTAACGCCCTGGCACATTTAAACTAAATAATAACCTCTGTAATAATTTCTTCCAACACATTTCATGGAGTGCTCGCTTTAAGCATTTGACACTCAGCGTAGCTCTTTAGCCAAACTGAGATTTGCTTCAAGTTTTCATCACTGCTTAGTAAAGGGGTGTCCTGCTGTGTGTTTTGTCATCTTGACTTTAGCACCACAGTGCCGAACGCTGATCAAAGGCTTGACGGTGGCTTGATCCAGTCTGTGATCTGGCATTCACCAACTGGCTCGCCTGGGGCACTTTTAAAGTCCTCTGATGCCACCCTACAAGTTCAGCCAGCAGGGACAATGGGCACTCCGGGCACTCTGGACACAATGGGAAGAAACAGAATGGCATCACTGTCAGTCCAGGCCGCAGGTTCGTAACATTAAAAGGAGATTTTTTTCAAGTAATTTCATTGTATTCATAATTTTGTGTAGAACCGCTCAATGTCTTAACAAACGTCTCAGCAGATTTCAGTCACCGCCGAATTTGTAAATATTGAAACCCTTCAACAATTCCCTCACCAGTGTTCAATGTCAATCTGATTTGTACTACAGCATTTTGTAGGAGAAAAAAAGCCCTGTACGATGTTAAAACACTGTACATATGAAAAATGAAGATGCACATTAGATTGCTAATGTACATTAGCTATAGTGAATAACTTAACTCATTTCAAGTAAGTTCGAAAAAAGAAAATGTACCTAGATTAGGCTCATGCAGAGTCTGTACAGAAATGGTTTGGTACTGATTCTTGATTGTTCCTTTCCCTGGCTCATGCTGAATAATATTTTTCCACGTGAGGATTGGTGATTTACGACCACCGTCCTTGTGAGCGTGTCTCCCTCCCTCCTTCAGGCTGGGGATAAAGCATTGTCGGCATTTCATGGATGTTTGCTGAATGAAAATGTGCGGACCATTGCCAAAAACAGACTTAGACGTTATAGATGTGCGTGTGTGGTCAACGTTTCTTTCATTGTAGCAATTTCGTTTGGGTCTTCTTGTTGCATTCGATCATACAGAAGCCTATGTTGTGTTTTGCACTACCCTTGTCCAACTTGTCTTCACTGATCACACCAAATGGATACATCAAATATTTTTTTGATAATCTGTGTTGAGTTCTGTATTTGGAGTTATAAAAAACAATAGTCATTACAAAACACCCCATTGTGCCAATATTTTTTTTCCAATACATTTACTGTATTTGGAGCAACGTGTTTGAACTTTTTGCCCTAAAATACGTTCCTTATCACTGCCTTCATTTAAGTTACTCAGTTTTTTGTCATTATTTGGATGTTGTGTAACTGTAACATTGTTTCTGTTCTAGTGTGTAGTTCCTGTTGTTGTTACTGATGAGTTATTTTACTAGAAGTCCTACTTTCTCCATGTGTCTGAGGACGGCCTCTCGCTAAAAGCTTTAAATTACGCAACACAGCGTGGAGAAAATGTTTGGGGTCGGGGAAACACTTTTAGGGGCAACAACGGCACTAAACCTGTAAAAATAATACCAAAGCACTAAAAGGAAATTGGTATTAGTAAACATTTTAACCGGTACCCTTTGAATTATGCACAGCTTTACTGTTTGGTGTTTTTCAGAATATAATTGCCTAAGTATTAATGAACAAAATGTGCTGTTCAAATATCTCAAATGAAGATATTGTCTTTTAGCAACTGTACCTTCTGATATCCCAGAAGCCCTTCCGTGAACAAATGCCAATGCCAGAATGTCTTCAAAAAACAAATCAAATGTCACACAGCAGGTGGCCTCAATAAGACTTTAATCTGATTACAGTCACCTGCTGTTCGCTTATTAATTTTATTGTTACAGACACCGGCGGTTTTCTGTGAGGCCGTATTTGTTCTGCATCTGATGTTCGGTAAGGCAAATCAAACCCAGATTGTGGCACTGTAATTTCCATCACCAGAATCTAGTCTTTGTGGGAGGAGATTCCGGATAGAAGCAAGTCATATGAAGCTGAGTGGAATGTCCACCTTTCAGCCCAAAAAGCAATTAGCATTAAAAATCGCATTAAAATAATAACGAGTAAAAACTGCCTATATTCTCTTGTTTGAAATGTGTCGGTCAGTCAAGTCTGAAACAGCCATTGTGAGGCATGCATGCATTTACTTGCCTGGCTGGTGCTTGACAACACTAAAAGGGTCCTAAGCAAACACAAATCCCAGAGATATCTGTAGAACTCAAACAATTTGAGGTCCTACTAAATTAGTTACATATTCTACAGGTTCCACGTATATTTTTCAGTTCACAGTTTTTTAGACTTAAAACTGAACATGTGAACCTAATAATTAGATTGGCAAACAAATTAATACATTTCTGGAACGCGTTTGCTTGTACAGACGCGTCAGTTTCCATGGAAAAGCCGTGTGAGGACGTAACTGTAAAAATGATTGTCCGCACATATGGGAGACCACTCAGGCAGGACAAAAAGTCATCAAAATTGATGTAAATGAGTATTATCATATACAATTTACACCAAGCAAATTAAAACGAACCGTGTAATTCTAAAGGTTTTCAGCATCTTTTTATCTATTCCTCTGTGAGTTACATAATTTTTTATACTAATGCAAAATAAATTGTGTTTACAAACTGAACGACTAAGGCTGTGGAATCCAGAATGGCACTGTTCTGAAGTCAGGGCCTTTCAGTAATTAAACAGTGGCATGATTCTGTCTGTTTCAAAGAATGTTCTTCTTCTAAAGAAAATGTTCCAGGTCCAGTTGGCCCTGAAAAACTGAGAGAGCTAAAAACAGACAAGACGGAATTCAAAGGGCCTTTAAAAGATGCCCAGTGACACAGTTCAGCCGATGGAAAGCAATTAACAATTTCTTCTTATTCACTGTTTTCCAGCCACTTGGACGGAAAGTCATTTTGCCGACGAGCTGTCCCTTTCTCTGGGGGATTGTTTATTGGTTTGGTGCTGTAGTGTGGCCTATCGTTTTTTATTCGCTTATGCTTTTCGTTCTGAACGCCCAGAAGAGCTGTATCCCATTTTAGGACTAAGGAGGCCCACTCAGTGTGAGATCCCTGCCAGCTGAGAAGAAGGCAATTAACTTCTGGTTTTATTGAGCAGTCAAAGTATCCCTGTTCATTTGTGCTCAACAGTAAAACTAACTTTAGATGAGAAAAATGATAGTGGATCGTGTCACAGTCGCGTTTCTAATTACATTGTCGTGTAACAGGCCGTGGCAGTGTAACCGAAATGAGAAATTGTTCAATGTCCTTTCCTTTCACTCTAACTTATTGTCTGAAAAAAGAATGAACGTGAACGTCAAAAAATCACCGATGAGTCATTCACAAGTGGGTGGGTATCAGGTTCGTCACATTTCTAAATTAACTGAACTCGAGCACAAATTGAAACAATTCCGCAAGAACCAGCGGATGGCGGATGGATTCGTGCCATGTTGGAGAATGCAAATGTGTAGCCCACCCACGTGTGCGCATAAGCACCTGTGCACGGCCGTGCTCGCACACGCTAAAACCGTTATTAACCCCAGTGGGCTTTATTAACGATGATTCTCCACGTCTCCACTATATTATTTATTGTTCTCATAGGCCTCATTACTGAGACGGGATATTGATGTATATATCTGATTGGGCTCTGTTCCTTTTCGAATTAACTGTTACAGGGAAAGAAAAAACTCACTGGTTTCACTCCCGAACCCCAGAAACATTATTGTCTCATTCAGTGGAATCAGTTGCTGCTGTTGGTCAGAAGGGGATAGTATGGATTGTTTCTGAGGTAATTAGGAACCGAAAATGAGTCCCTTTTAAGTGGCCTGCTGGGATAAACATAGAAAGGACTAGTAGGCAATTATCATATTTATTTAATACTTTAAATTGGAATGTCTCATGAGCACATAGTTGCTCAAATCTGACAGATGTTTTTTAGCACATTCGTATTGACTTTGCATTTAACTGCCGTGTGTATTGGGATGGTAGAGAATGAAATTCTTGGCCGTTTGACTGTCAGTGGTAGAGACTGTATGAACAAGTACTGTATCGATTTACCTCAAACTGTACTTTAACGGTAGCGGTTAGAAAGGGGATGAAGAAAGTTTGTCAACAAAAAGTAACTTTGTGCCAAGCAACTTTTGTCAAATACAGTTACTCAGCTAAATGTTTTTTTTTGCATTTTTCTAAGATGGCCAGGAATACAAAGTATTTGTTGGTAATATTTTTCTGTCAAGAACATTTGTTCTGAGAGGCTACAAGTACAATGTCTATATAAGATATGAAAAAGGCATTGTGATCTGGTTGTGACGCAATCTCGTAAACAGTCGACATCAGATCGAGAACGGCCCGAAGGCAGGCATAAACAGGGCTGTTGCTCTAGCTGGTTTTGTTGATGTCGCACCAGTAGGTGTCAGCAAAGCAAATGCTAAGTAGGACACAATTCACATCTCCATCAGTTGCATTATTCATGGAGAAGGTCATTGTTAGTCAAGCAGAATTCTAGGTATGTACGACATGGGTGAGCAAATTTTTTTGTCTACCTCATCGGCTGTGAACATCCTCCTTCCTCATTTCTCCTTCCCCTTCACAAACACTTGCCTAAAGGGGGATATGAAAATCTACTTGTGAGTATTGCATTATGTTCTTCAATATCCTCGCTGATTCTATTTGCCTACACATCATTGTCCCTCGGTTTATCTTTGCGGCAGCCCTTAATTTCTGTTTCGGTTCTCTTAGCTACGTTTCACAGATGGGGTCCGAAAAATAATCAATTTAAAAACCGACGCTAGTTTATCACTGCCCTCCCAAATGCATTACCAGTCACTTGTCACTCGTGTTTGAACTGAGCTTGGGCGGATACACGGATTGGTTCTAGGAAGAACGTTCGCACGAAGCAGGAGTCAAAGAGTAGGATGTGAGTACTTTGTGATTACTGTCAAATGTGATTTCGCGGAGTCGCTTTGGTCGTTGAAGGGGAATCTGGAAGAAGTTCTCGTCAAAGTCTAATTGTCTGTTATTAAAAATTATTTGTGTGCTTCACTGTCTGTGTGGTCGCAATCTCTGGAACACTGCCTTGGCCCCGGCGGAGTTGTGAAGAGTGCTTCGAGATGAGGTCCTCAGTACAGCCAACGTAAATCTGCTTAATGTAATAGAGAGGCTGGAGGAGGCTGGCCTCTGACCAGGTTTGTGGCGCATTAGAGGAAAACTGACTGCGCCACTGAGCACTATGAATCCACAGATACTCCCTGTCAACCGACTACTCTGGCAAATTTGAATATCTCTGTCTGCAAGATCGCATAATCATTGTAGTCGTTTTTAACCAGCCCAGCCTTGTTAAACTTCGGTATTTGGCACTGACTCTGGCCAATGTCCTACTTTAACAATTACTTAAGATCTCTAAATAGGCACATAGTGTCTTTTAAATTCCTCGCAAAGGGTATGTTTAATAGAGCCGATGAAATCGAACCATACTTCAATAAGACATTGACCTTCTTTGCACTTAATTCGCACTTTAAGTTAGCAAATTGAATTGTTTTAAGATGGAGTAGCCATGGATGATTTTAGCAATTGGATATGGGGTTCGAAGACCCGTTAGGAATTTCGAAAAAAGTATGATTTATTTTTCATAACTACAGTGAAATTGGCCGTTCATGCTCTGGTACATAGACCTATTCGTTTATGCACTCTCTGCGACCAGCACTGCGAAGTAGATCACGTGCGTTTGAAGGTCCATGTTTGAATCAATTTCACCCCCACTCCGAATGGCAGTAGCAGCCCTGGGTAAATGGTTGTTTTGTGATGGTTCCCTAATAATGAGGTTTATATCCCTATTTAGATATATTTGAGTATAAATCAGCTGTTTTCAGCTACAATAGTTATTTAAAATGTTAACAATGTCTACACGGTATTTCTGATCAATTTTATGTTATTTTAATGAATACAAATTAGCTTTCTTTAAAAAAATGTCATTTTTTTAATCACTCAAAACTTTTTAACAACAGTGTAGCTGTTGATGGATTGTTTTGTGTTATGATGCATATAATGTATCTGTTATGATTTAAACTGTAATAATGTAGGGCAGAGGTTAAAGACAGTCACGTAATCTGGTGGTGTAATGCAGTAAAGCCATGTGCTGAGCCAGGTATTCCGTTAAAGACAAATTTATTAAGTAATAAAAACAAAACAAACAGAGAATGACAGTGTGCATATACAGCAACTTCTAAAACACATTCAAATGACAACATTCTTCTTAAACTAACACTCACCTCAATTCAATCTCGCGACTTGGAAATAATAACCAATACTGTGCACCCAGATCCAGTGACTAAAATACACACATAATAAACAAATCACATACAGCCGTGACATTTTAATGAAATCAAATGTTAAACAGCTGTGACAAAATCCCAGTGCTCAGAATCACAAACGTGCACTAGATGTCCCTGGTGGACTAGGAATTGTGACACAGACACAAGTGTTCAAGGTCCCAGAGGGAGTTTTATTAATAATAACAGTAGAGAACGACGACAAACCTGCAAGCAGGTTATTACTGAGGCTGCCTCCGTATGCTGTAGAACTGCTGTATGGAGGGTGGCTGAGAAAGTTGTCAAATACTTTTTAATTTCAATAACTTCTATTATTTTCTTAACAATTTTTTTTTTAACTTTTTTATCAGCATGCAAAGCTAGCTGGCTAATAGTTAAGACACCCATTGGATTTTATGAAAATGCCCAGAAATGGGATGGATAATTTACAGAAGTATTGAATGGGCCGCTTTAGCATAAGCTAGCCATGCATGCTTACATTTCTTAAAAGTATTTTTTTTCTCTATGTACGTATAGTATTTTGCACTGCAGTCACACCTTTCACCTCCGGATTGACGTACATGTTCCAAGTGTTCATCCTCGCTCTTCAACAAATTATTAATTTGGACGCTTGACTATTTTTACTTCAAGACAGGTTTTGTCTAATCGTGATGTTGTCAACGCATTCCTGCTTGACATCATAGATCTTATGGTGTCAATAATTATTACGCTGTGTATAAGTTTGCAAACGCCCATTTTACTCGGCAGAGCCAGCTGAGGCAATAGGAATGTGTGTATGTATGGGTGTGTGTTTCTTCGCGTGTGTGTGTGTGTGCGCATGTGGGATGATTGTGAGTTCAATTAACCAAGGTTTACGCCAATTTGAATCTCTGATAAAATGTACAGAAATCAGACAGCCGATATCTTTTTCATAATGCTTTTGTTTGTTCTTCCCAATCTTCCACTACTGTATGTTTCACTGGAACATTTCTCACCAGACAAGCAGCCCCTGTCTTGCATTCGAAAGCAGCCAATGCGAGCAGCTATCAGGCCAGTCAAATCTCATTAGGGCTCTCGATTCGTTCAGAGGGAAAAGAAATGCAGCTCCAGTTGGAATCACATAAATTCTCAAGCGTTATATGATAAAAGCCTTGTCCAACATTTGCAGTGGAACTTCAATCTTCCAGTGCCAAGGTTGTGAAAACTCTTTGTCCAGATCTTCGTCCGATGGTCTACGGTTGTAGACAGTGATAAACATTGTCTATATCTATACAAATGAGACATAAATAACGTTTTTGTCGGTTTGGCACAGAGAGTTTTTACCTGCTTGTTGGTTGGGATCTTTTTATATGGAACATATCTGTGGTGCTGATTGAGTCGTGTTGGTCGACTTTATGTTTCATGTTATGAAGTAAACATATTGTTGATTTATTAGTGAATTAACATCGAACTATTGTTGCTTATGACAATGATAATGTACATTGGAATGGTACCTTTATGGCTTGTAATCAGAAATCAATTCTCATACTAAATGTTCCTGTCACGGTTGCCAGGCAGGAGTCAAAGGTCACTCTTCACGGAAAAACTGAAAGCATGCAGCTTAAACAACGATCTACGCCACTGGAGTCCACAGGCACAACTTAAGTAGTCTCCCAAACTTGAACAACACAGGCCAGCTGCCACTAATTGGTGAGAGAACACCAGCATAGAGATGCATTGTCAGCATAGAGATGCCTCGAGGCATCCCTGCAGTCAAGCCCCTATTCACAACTCTAGGACGACATAGAGTTGCCCTAGAGGCCTCCTGACAGAATCCGCCAGTTCCCTTCAAACAATTGTATCATGTACTCAATAAATTCTCCTACTACTTAGCTTGATGATGGAGATGTTTAACAGATAAAGCCCTTTATGCTTCACTGGCAGCTCATAGAGGTATTCCATGTTTTTCGGTCATATGACTAATTCAATTACTTTATACATTTGTGAGATAATGATTCATTTTTAACCGTTATAATGCCTTAACAGGTTCTCCGTGGTTACTTGTCAGTCTGCATAGGACATCCAACTAAGAATGTGCTTAACTATTTAACCCAATCTCTACGGATATTTTACAGAAGTCGTATCCGTCTAAAACATCCCTATACCGCCCCATGACAGCCTATCCTCCCAAAACTATTTTTAAAATCTGTTGCCTGGCAACTCTTCAGAATTCACAAATTAAAATACAATACAAAACACTCCTGTCTGGTTTTACACCACATCATGTTACCATGGGTACACTTCTTCGACAAAACTTTTAATGGCGCCAGACCATTACCAGTGTTCAACCATTTAAATTTTGAATTTCATTACAACTTTCCAGTGTGCCCACTACTTGAAAACTGCTGTTTGTTCCCATGTAGGATATATCGTGTTTAAATGACAAATTGAACGATTTCCATCAAAATGCTCAAATGTCTCAATTTTCTAATTGTCCTACACATACCTTTCATGTTTTGTAAACAATTTATAACCCAAAAGATGTAAGTGACGATCCCTGGAAATCAAAATCAGATTCCATTGTGACAAAAGTAGATAAATAGTATGTCTGAATCCATTAACACTTGTGCTTGCATGTTTGTAAATGAAAGATTACTCCACATGCATAAATCGGAGTTAACCTATAACTGATTGTAATCAGTGGTTAGGTTAGTACTATGGGCAAAATTGCGCAAATGGGGAAATACAGATGTAACTATTTTATCAGCAATCTCAAATGTTTTCCAATGTCTCTGTCCTCCATTACAGGTTCTGTAAATGAAATACATTTGAATTTCAAATGCAATCCTGGCCGGGATGCTAAATCAGGAAAACCGAGTCGAAGGCAGCGAGCACTGGAAGGGGTTTATTAAGCTAAACACAGACAGCCGTTGGCCACTGTCTACGCCCTAAATCACTGACGCATACAATAGGCACTTACTGTTATCACTCTAACAACTTGCAGGTTATCTAACCGGTACACAGTTGGATGTCACATATGGGAAGAACCAGTTTATATAAGCTACGGCCCCTAGACACACCCCTGCTGTCTCGAGTGGCCCCACAGAGCTGCCACTCTGCCCCGGGACGTCCCACTCCGATACACAGTCCTGACCAACTGTAAAACCAATACCTCCTAATGCAGAGGTGAATATGAAAACCTCAGAAACACAGGAACAGCCTATTTAGAAATACAAGGTCGTCGCCACAAGGAATCCTGGGATTTCTTTAATCTTATCTCCCACACGTAAAATGCTTTTTTATTTTACATAGAGCATTGTTCGATTTAGGGATGAGTACCATGAATAATCACAGCCATAAATAAAATGTGACAGTATTTACTTTTGCCTCGTGTATCACTTTTAATCATATTTTGATATGCCTTGAGTGACCGGAATAAGTATCATTTTTTAGTTCACCACCCCAATACTAATGGAGGACACTGTTTGCAGCAAGAAATATACTCTACACATCGTGTAAATAGGCCAATGGGCTCCCAGGTGGCACATGCATTTTCGTAACACCAAACAGACCACCACAGTCAATGTTTGAGCCTTCACTGGGCCAATAAGTGACTGGAAAGCCCCGTGAGTATGTGACAAATATACGGAGGATTTGAATGAATCCTAGTGTTAGTTGGAACACTGTTTTAACAGTGCTCAAAAACTATTGTGACATCAACCAAATATCGACTACAACTTCACATGTTGGTTCCTGGCTTCAAACGAACAGAGAGTTTCCTTGATCACGCCCTTGTCATGAAAGTGATGGAAAGAGCCTTTTAATTCAAACGTTCAAAAGAATTCATCAGATTTACTAAATCTTTGATAACCAATAAAACTGATCCTTGTACTCTATTTTAATTGGCCTGTTAAGTTCATAGATGGTAAAACTTTGGAGAGAAAAAACTAGTTTGAGCCTAAGATTATTCTGACTGCAATGGCCAAAATGCAAAAAATTATGGTGATACTACCACATTATTGACCATTTCTATATATCAGAACGGCTGAGCATTATCGCATGCGTTTCCGGCACGTTGTATTTTCATAAAAATGTACCGTTCTTTTTCTTTGACCCACACGCTACTGCCATGTTTCTTTATACTAGACATTCACAGTGATTTCACCAGAGGTTCCACGTAAGGGTTCCTTGAGGTGTCCTCAAGTAGACTTATTCCTTCCCTCTAGACCTCCGAATATTTCCTTAATGTGACTGAAATGTTCACATGTAGATCTTTACTCCCTCCGCTCACCCACACTTCTAACAGTGCCTCACACTCCTCAGAGCCCAGCTTTTATTGATCAAACGGGGGCTCCGTCACCCAAAGCCTGGATTGGACCCGGGCCAATATGACGGGCCGAGTCACAGCCAGGGACTGAATGCATGGCTGACGCGCTGGCTCCAGAGTTGCAGTCCTGCAAATCCCATATCTGAATAAAAACACACACACAAAACAAATAGCATGTGAAGTTAATTACATTTTATAACCATCTCGCCTCCTCATTTCCTGTACATGAACGATAAGGTCAGGATTTACTACGCTATATCGTATCGACAGGATCAGGGAAGGCAGTCATTTTACTTCTCCTTTCCTTCAGATAACTGTATAGTATATGTATCATAGTATATGCTAAAAGCACAGGCTGACAGATAACACATGTATAATGTGATTGCTATTTGCTTAATGTCACTGTTAGCATTTTGAGTTTCACCATTGTTTTTACCCCGGATTGGAATCAGAAACGGATTTATTATTATTCAAGTCTGTATACACATAAATGGTAAATGCTGCGCTTTTATATAGCGCATTTATCCAAGGCGCTTTACAGATCCTGTCTCCCATTCACCCATTCATTCGCTCAGTCATACACCGACGACCGCGTCTACCATGCAAGGCGACTGCAGGCTCGCCAGGACCAGCTGGGGTTAGGTGTCATCGAACCACCAACCTTCCGATTGATAGACAACCGACTCAACCCACTGAGCCACTGCCGCCCCACATACAAATAATTTGTTCAGACCCCTAGCTGAAACATATACCCATATCATAACATATACGAACAGTGCAAACAGAGTAAAACACAAAACACGAACAGTCCGACAAGAGAGGCCGTGCATATCTGACAAATGTACTGGACAAATATAGGTAATATATGTGTATATTGTGCAAAAAAGACAATATCTAGATGAATATAAAGTTGTATATACAGTTGTGCAAAAGAGGAGCAATGTCTAGTTATAGTTCACATATGTCTATTGAGGTTTTTGTGTCAATGGCGAAAGTGTACAGGGTGGGACTCAAAGAGTCAGACTTACTGCTCTGGGGAAGAAGCTGTTCTTGTGGCTCGTGCCATCTCTAGAGATTTATGTTTGATACATTTGTAGAAGGTCAAAACTGGTATCTGATAAATCTCAAAGCTTCCGGGTGAAGTAGCCTAATTTAGATGGGCAGAGCGTGAAATTTGCCTGTTGGATCCCGAAGCAGACCGCAGTAACTTCACTTAATGCGTTCTTCCATGGTTTTAAGTCTGATTCTGTAGATACAACTGCAATTTTTATTTAAAAAAAACTCGGGTTAAAACAGATGTCAAGAAGTTCATTTTTAAATATAGCTCATTTTTGAAAATATACTGCCTTTGGTCAGCAGTTTAGAGATCATATGTATTTGTATGTGTGATTATTTATACCACACACATAATGATACGAAGACAAATTGTAGTCACCTAAAGCAAAAATCACTAAAATGTAACAAAAACATTTTTTTTTACCCCAAAATTCACATACCTTACGTTTCAGAAATGCTTTTAGGGTATTATGTTAATAACAAAATGATGTGTGGAAAATAAAGAACAAACAAACCTGTCACAGTTGATTTGCAGTTAATGGGTTAGGAGTTATGTTAACAGTTCGGTCAAATGAGAAATGCCTCAAATGTCTCAAAAAACAATTACTGTTGTGCTTGTTAGGTTATAATGAAAATCAGTTTAAATATATGTATCTTTTGAGAAAAGCTGTACATTTGTGCCACAATTATTGACTTTGTTATCAATCTTGGCCTTTCAATGAACGAGGTTTGAAGGCAGGTCCATACCAATGTCAGTAGATGTTCCATTGCATCAATATCGTGAATATATAAAAATTACAATAAGCAATATAAAATGCTACACCATATTGTTGTATAAATATTTAGGGTAATTAAACACGTTCGTCTTATTAGCAGGCATTATGAGCACTACGCAATTCACATTGCATTTGTCCTGACACATTGTCACAACAACTGTTGCAATTTAAATAGTGTGACAACTAAAGCCTTTCCAGTTCTTTAAATGGCAGCAGAATGCAAACGTGTTCTGTAGTCAATGCTGTTAGTATTGTCTGGGAGACTGTTATTGATAGAGATAGTTCTGTTGAATGGTGCTGTGGATCGACTTTAAGAAAGAAGGAAATAAAGCCTATCCTGTAGGCTACAGCCCTCTTAATCTTAGGTCCCCATCCCAGACAATAAATGGAATATCTGGTCTCAGGCAGTGTTTGGAACTGTTGATCTGCTGTCAACACGACAGGTTTGTCTTAGCCTCTTGGCTTGACAGAGACCTGGATCACACTGGAAAATGCTCTTTGCGTGTTTTTTCATTGTCTGAAGCTAAATGCACACGGCCGGATTGCTCAGTTCGCAAATTGCCCAGTCTACGGTGAGCTGCAGCTGAGCTCTCTTTGGTGTGCACATTGTCTGCTCAGAGTGGGGCGGGTCTTCCTAAACATCAGTCTCCACAGCTATTAATACAATTTGATTAATTGTGACACCACTACACGTCAGCACAATGCCAACATGATTATTTTTAAATGTTCATTTAGCGATTTCTCTCTCCGTTATTCAGCCAACCTCTTTAATGAGTCTCTCGTCCATATTATTAGCTAACTAGTCATTTTTAGCAAGTAGAAAATGATTTTTAGATGCGGATAACATCTACCCTGTCATTGGTAGTCGTTACGCTGGACATTAGCATAAAGTTCACCATGTCTCAACTCTCAAATGTTGCCGTCGCTGGGAGATTTTGTCTCGGAGCGTAGCTCCACCCACAGTCGCTAAAAAATTACGCTGGCTCTCATTGGAAAGTAATGGGAGCTTTCCTCTTTGTAGCTGTAGCGAGCCGAGAGTGTATGGCGGTTATCGTGGCAATACAGAGGCAAACGTATTTAAGTGCCAATTTATTCTCTTGCAGCCTGCTCACTTGTCGATGCCCTCTTCTGAATTCCATGCCAAATGTGTCACTCAAGCTGGACATTATCTATTGTCAGGAAATTGGTCTTAAAGACTACTTTAACAAGCTTTGCACATTAATTAATGAGCACATTTCTTGACGATGGCTCACCAAAAGTAACACTCTCTAGTATGAACTTCCAAACATCTGTCCGCGATTCATTACTTGTCGCCAATTCTTTTTCACTCATTTCCTCTTTTGAACGAACATTTTCCCAGTTACTCAATCACAAGAAAGACGCTTAACCTAATCTTCGTGAGATTCTCCTTCAGGTCTCTGATTGCAACTTGTTGTCTCCTTTGCTCTATTCTCCCCTCCTCCATCCTATCATCCCACTCATCTGGTAAATCCATAAAGAAATGTGCTTGCCGTTTCTGCTTTCAATTCTACTCTTGGGTCTCTGTCACACCTCATGGTTCTCACCGTTCCCTGTCCTCCCAGCTGGCTTGGTCCTTTTCGACAGCTCCACCTCTGAGAGAATGAAAGCGCTAGATAGACGTATCTTGGTTTGCGTGACCACTTCCGTAGCATTTGAATTAACACCATGTTTGAGACGTAGCTGGACAATTGTGGCAGTCAATCATTGGGAAAAGTCCACCGATATGCGTGTGCTTTGTCAAGAAACTTGACAGAGTTGGACAAAATCTTCTTCACACTTGCAGAACGTACCGAAATGTTGCTATCAATATTCAAAAAACTTCTAGCATCTGGATTCTTCCTCGATTTTGAAAAATGTTGCATAATTTAAACTAGCTCGAAGTTTCTCAAAAAAGCTCAATAAACAGGCAGGCAGACGACTGAGGAAACATGGAGGAAAACTAAACCTCCGAATGAATCTCTAAATATTCCTGCAATCACCCAACATTTCATGCTTCCGTTTCCTCAAACTGTCTATCAGCTTTTCCTCTCCCCCAAATCTCCCTTCTCTTTATAATTTTTTGGAGACCTTCTCTCATGACTCACTTCTTTCATCAACTCATTTCTGACCAATACCTCCCCTTCTAGATGACTTGAGTCACATCCCTCTTGAAGAAACTGACAATCGACCAGCTGAAGATCAAAGAGTCAAATACAGACAAATATTCCGTCCGTCTATACTTTCCAAAATACTTGAGCCTGCCGCCTCGGACCAATTTCAATGAATTGCGATACTCAGAACATCCTCCACGACAACAACCAATTAACCTTCAAGCAGAGCCACTTAAGTGACAAGATTACTCTCAAGATTACTCTCTCTTTTGTCATCTTCCTTTCAAATTCATTCACTTCATTCGACACTGTGAACCACCAGATGTCCACCTTTTCAGGGCTGAGTTTTCGGGCTCCGCATGCTCCAATACATCTTGTAGCCCCCCCCAGCCTCCACTAACACACCACTGGGTTCCAGTTAAAGCTGACATCCACCATAAGACCAAGGCGCTCCCCTACAGAGGGAGATTTTGACAGTTGTTAACACACTAGAACTGGCTCTATTAACAATTAACACAAAAAAACGTTTGCTGGGTTCCTGGAGAACATTCACCCCAACTCATCCGCACGTTTTACATGTATTCGTATATATCTCGGTTCCAAACATATTTATTGTAAATGTCAACAATTGTCTCCATGTTTTCAGGTAGAAAACACTCAAATAGCCAAATTTCGAACACTCTTAACGGACAGTTGATGAGGTGTAACTTTAATATGCTTAATTCAACAACATACGATCAGTACGTTCACACATACAAAAAAGGCGATATGTAAGCTCACCTCAGATGTGGAACAATAGGTGACAACATCAAAGCTAGAAGTGATGAATGACAGGAGATTAGTCTGTACGCATTGGCACAAGTACATACATATATTCGAAAAGTGCATGTAATCAGACATTCAGACTATACCGTCTTAGTAGTAGGAGATGCTCTCCAGCCCAGGTCAGATACCAATAAAATAAATCTAAGAAAATAAACCACCAGTGTGCTTTTGTGTGACTTTTGACTTTACAGTTTCATTTATATTTAATTGTTGATGTTGTTGGTGCTGGTGAAATGAAGACATGGGGGCAGAGCTTGTCAGGAACACACTTTCTTTAATTCACACTCAAACTACAAAAACACAAACAGCAGCAACCTCAGACCGAACAGAAACAATGAACCACAAAAGTGGCTTACAAACACTGTATTTAAATAGACTCGCCAATTAGTACAACAGAAGGTAACTGCCACTAATTGGGGAGCAAACAAGCCCTTTAGGGCCCACATGAAGTGGGCTAGAAGCCCTTTAGGGCCCACATGAAGTGGGATAGAGTTCCAAACTCTGAAAATAATGTAAACGTTTGTGCAACAAGGCTGGGGTTTGGGCAATACGTTTTTTTAGTTTTTAGAAGTGTGTTTACGGAAAACTGTTTAGCAAAACAGAAATAATCTTCTAGGATTTGTTCCTATAAAATATTACAATTCTGAAATATTTTTTGACCTGGGTAACTTTCATCCAATCACGTGCACCTCAACAGTTGTTCACGCAACAACATGTCATGCATTCAATAACAAGTAGGCTTTAGGGACACGAAGATGCTGAGATAATAACTTTTCCCAAAGTTTTTCCCGAAGCTAACATTCTTATTCCACCGCCTGCAGTGAATAATTGCAATCACATTTGATTTATCCAAATCATGAATATTCGCCACTTTCATCTAAACACCCGTAAGACTGCAGTCCTCCAACCAAGTCCATGCCGTTTTCCTGTTTCAATTATGTTTGTGCGTTCCGTGCGTGTTAACGCTTGGGGCTCAGTCGGCCCCCAGAAGCCCTGTTTCATACACTGTGCAGGAGTTCACCTCATGTGAGGCCTCACGGTGAACAGATCATTGCCTCTCTGATTGTGCATTTCTCGACTGCCATATGTTAATCAGACAAGCTCTTAAACCTCACATGGACTACTTTGGGAACTCCTGAACACAATCCGTACGTTACCACACATGCCTCTAGCCTGCTTTCATGTGTGTGCGTGTGGGTGTGTGTGTGCATGTGCGTGTGTGCGCGTGCATGTGTAGTACATTAATGAATTTCACTCAGTCAGGAAGGAACCCAGAGTTGAGACGTAAAAATGTATGTTGGCTGCTTTTTATGCCGCAATACTGACAACAAGAAAATTATTAAAGATGATAGGGAAGCGTTGGTGAAAGAAAGAAATTGTGCTTATATATTGTACTAGAATCAGAATCAGGTTGACTTGGCAAGTCTGTTCACACACACAAGGATTTTTTTCTGAAGCTGCAGCATTTAGAGCACACATTTAAAGACGTACACAAACAGTGCAAACAGAGCAAAAACGCACAACACGAACAGTCGAACAGTCAAGAGACCCTGCCTGGTTGGTGTATGTACCGGGTGAAAATAGAATGTGCAATATGTATCTGAATAGTGCAAAGGAGCAGAGTTTCCCCAACCACACGCGCTGCCCCCTGCAGGGAAGAAAGTCTGTGATCAATTTACATGTTGCCACGGGCACTACCATGGTGGAGAGCTTATCCTGAGGAGAGGGCTGGGAATATGGTGCTGAAAGCAGAGCTGAAATCCACAAACAGGAGCCTAGGAAAGGATACTTAAGATACTAGAGATATTCATTTTTTTGTAAATTTTAAGAGTATAACACCATGAGAGAATTTAGCTAAACTTATGTAATTGACATACAGAAACAATGCAGTGACAATATATCGACACTATACTGAGAATAAAATGCATCGTCAATGGAGGAGTAGGCATATGCTAAATCAGCAATAGGCAACTTGACCTAGCCAGTAGCTGGTACAAATAATTGCATTCTAAAGGTTTATTTATGATTGCAGTGAGGTGTGTTAGCTTGGCATGGGGTAAAGTGGCACACCAAGCAGGCCCCAGAGAACTAGCGTTGCGTATGCCTGTAGTGAATATTTATGCAGAATGCCTTCAGCATCGCAGGAGCACAGAGGTTGCTTATTTATGAATCTCGTACGGCAGTAGATGGAGGTTTGGCTATCCCAATCCCTTAGTGGGTTTAAAAATGTATTTGGAGATCATAGGTAATATATAATATATTTCAAATCTTATGGCCAGCTGAGATTTTAGTTTGTGGACACGTTTTTGAATCCAAGCCTTTCCTATTTCAGACGTCTTAGACGCATGGCTTAGTCCTATTCCCTGGTTTTACGTTGTCCGAAAAACGGTCAGAGTTCAGTGGCAGCACAAGCCCAAACTGCATCCGTACTGCCAAACTATTTATACGAACAAAAAAAGTTTATTGTTTTTTGGTACCCGCCTTGCCTGAAGCCATTGAAGTGCGAGCCGCCGTAAGTGAGCGGCACTAGACGCTAATGTAGATTAATGGCCAAAAGTGTGCTTACTGATGGTCCTGGTGACTTGTGAGAAGAGCAAGAAAAAGTGCCAACCATCGGAATTTACTGCTCTCTCAGAGAATCCGATAATCAGAACAAATGGACTCCCAGGTTGGAGGGAAATCTATTGAGGTCTGTGGTTTTTTCTTCACAATTCGTATTCCCCACGGCGATGCTCGGATGTGCAAAACGCATCTGCGTGTACGTGCTCACGTGGCTTACAGCTAAAGCAATCATGCCAAATCTGCATTATTCAGTAATGCAAATCACAGTATTGTCAGATTTCTGGTGTAAGGGCAACACTTGCGAAAAGGCCACTGTGAAGCCTTCACTTACCTGACACTGATTAACAATCTGACTCACTTCTTTCTTGTGTAATTAAGACATGGTTCACCTGCGCTTCTTATCTCACCTGACTAATCAAACATCTTTTTATTCCACAATTACCCGTAAAAACACACAGCCCTTACAGGTCGAAGGTGTTTCCTTCTGTCTGGAACTATTTTGACAATTTGGTGAATTTCCCTGACTCACGTCTATAATCACAAGGAAGTACAAACTAACCTTTTCTGACTGAGTTAAAGTAAAATGATTTTCAAAAAAACAAACACATTTTATATACATTTTTTCCTTCTGGTGAGATATCCTACTTTATTCCAGAGGTTTTGAAGCCGTTACCAAGGCAGATTTTCACTTCTATGTGACCTTTGTCAGATGTTCTCTGTAGAGGAGGTGGAGCGGTGGGGGCTGGAGGAGGAATATCGGGCTGGAGGTCAGGGGTTAAATATATCCAACTGTCATTCATGTGCAAAGATGTGCCATATGGTATTCTTTTCCACATAATCTCCGCAATCATCTGGGGAAGACGAAGAGTTCCTAGCATATGAGGATCTGACACAATTAGTAGAAATGTGCGGCTTACATTTGAGTTCTTTAAACAACTGACAAATTCGAGTTTGTCAGTGTCAAGGCGACGATCTTAACCTGGTAAAACTGAATATTATATGTTAAGGATGAGATTCCTGTCCATCCAGGTTGAACCCTCAAACCTGACCGCTTGACCACAAGTCATGTCGGTCAAACTGTCCGCTTGCCTGTTTGTACTCTAGGTTACACCGGTCTCCGTCTAGCAGGCTTCTGTTCTCTCTCTTTCACTCTCCGCTAGACAGAGATATGTCAGTTGCTCGCGGTGTCTGTGAGCTTTCATTAGTTTGAGCAAAGCCTTGAGTCTCAACCCTAAGCCCGGATATGCCGCGATACATTCTCCACGGAGGGGGTGGGCGATCGCTTCTCCCATCCTTGCAGTAAGCCTGAACTCAGCCCAGTTTCCAAGGGATACAACCCTGCAGGGAACTAGAGCCTATCGACCGGCGCTGTCAGTAGCCAGTAATTAGCTGCTTTTCTCCCACATTCAGTGAGGACACCTTGGCCTCAAGCTCTCCACTTATTCCAAGACGTTTCATATCAATGGGACCCATTCCATTTTGTGTGTCTACCTCTGCCTCATGAGTCCATTCGCGGTCGGCTTACAATGCTTTTGTGTTATTCTGTAAGAGAAAGACGGCTGCAATCATTATTTACTGCTCTCTACACTGTCCTTTACTTTACCAACACTAATTATAAAGTTCCTCAGGTGACAGAGAAAAGTCCAGTCCTGTATCAGTGTTTACCTGGCTGACACCTACAGTCCACATACAATAGTACCCCGGTAGAAGATATTCTCAATGGATGACTGGGTTGTACGGCAGACCTGAGAGGCGTCCAAGCTTTTGTCTCTTGAGTTCGGGGGAAGTGACTTAGACCGGTCTGCTGGGATTGTAAGTTAAGCTTTTCATTTCAGGCTATGACGAGGAGACATCTGATTCAGGACAGAGCTGTACTCAGCCCTTCGCTTACCACACAAGGGACTTTGTGCAGAGACTTGTACCAGACACGGTTTCTGTGCGTTTTTTTACACACAACTGGGCAACTCTGTCATTTTCTTTTTGTTAACGTTACATGTTACTAATGTTACACTGTTAGTAGGCGAACTGTGTCTCTCGGCTTAGTTAGTTCACAACCATTTTAAAACCAAGGTTTTTGGGGTGTGAATCCCACAAAAGGGACAACGATGGAGTAAATAATTTGTTCAACTCTACTGTATATTGAACTACCGGTACATGATTCTGCTAAAATACCTAAATGCACTTATTTGTCACATTTGCTTTAGTCATTCAAGACCTGACACATGTACAATATAAATCTCACGAAAGATCACATGCATATTTTAGCATTATAAGGTGAAGCATGAATAGTGACATGCCAAATCACAAGCATTTCCCAAAGTGGATTTATTGATACTTAACTCTCTGAAAATCCATTGTGGTGTCAGTATCACGGGACAAAATCGAGGGCTGTCCGAGTGGGTTCGTTTGGGCTAGGGAGTAGTTTGATATTCACGACCTGGCGGGCCCCGAGTGGCACCGTGGTCCAAGTCACTGCCTCAGAGTACAACTCTGTCATTGCGGCAAGGAGTTAAAATTCTGGTTGCGATATATCGACAGTGCCAGTGGGTGCAAATAGCTTCATTACTGAAAGAATTATCTCAGGGTTTTTTAAACTGCATCCTCCAGGGATCTGTCGTGCCGTGTGCAGGGACCAACCAGGCCCAGTTTTGAAGGTTGGGCTCCTTTACCTGATTAAATAGAAAGGCTTCTACTTAGCCAACCGCATGGGGTCAGGTTAACACAAGTGGAGGCTCTATTGGTTCTGTCAGTTCAGTTCTGCACTAAGACCTCTACATACCTTGTCCGAACCGGGCCTGGTGTTATCTCAGCCCAGCACAAGTTTTAGAGGCCAGATCAAAGGCACTGTGTTGTTCCACTTGACTTCTGTAAACAGACCAGCTGTAGGTAAACGGCGTGAGTCATGTTTGACTGGCTGACAGGGCAAACCGGCGGAAATCATTTGCGATGATCCAGCTCCTAAAGCATAAGACCTAGGTGTGAACTCGCTTTCCCCCTCTTTCCCACTCAGGCCGTGTCCAACTTCAAAGACGTTCGGCGTCCAGGGTGCCTTGGTGGCAAATTGATTTGGTGACTCGGGGAAAAGAGCTACGCTGTCCTACGCAGCTCACCCGAGCATTATATAAAGGCAGGGAGGTGATTGTCAACAGCCTGGGATCACTTGTCGGCTGGATGAACTTTGGCTTCAGAGTGAGTTGGACGACTTCATGGTTCTGCTCGAAGAGAGACGGAGGATAAGACATCGTCTACTGTCTACTGTATTCTACGTAACCCAGTGGGAAACTGTCAGGGCCTCACACGTCTTTAGAGGAGGCGTATGTGTTGATATAAATATGTACACTGATGAGCCAAAACATTACGACCACGGTAACGTTGGCAACGTTCATCATTGCTGTGTAGGTCACTATATTACTTGTTGAGCTAATAAGGACGCTACGTGAGACGAGTGCATCTGTGGACGCGTGTACACTTTAATGCTTCCGACACAGGAGGAATGACATGATAAAGTCACGTCCCTTGTCTTAACAGACGACGGCGCCGCGGGTTACCGTTGACGACAAAATCGAAAATCCGTCATTAAGATAAATCTCCTGTTATTAATAACATTGGCAGTGTTTTTTTAGACAGTAAAGCCATATCTTTTAACACAACAGTGTTCGGTACTACTGTTCTCAGGTCTTGTAATCAGTTTGAAAACATTTCGTAACTAGCGACACCAGTCGGGGACCGTTATCGCCAACAAGCTGCGGAAGCAACCGGAAGCAACCTATGAATGGCCTCTTCAATTGTCCCGTCCGCGAAAGCACTTTTCAGTTTTGTAACCCGGGGCCATTTCCCATGTGCATCCATAACTAAGAGCGTACGATTCTCCTGTGGCGTAGGCCTGCACTGGGTCTATGTGAACTCGCTGCCGAGGCTCCTCTGGAATGTCCCATGGGCGTAGTGGTGCCGGCTCAGGCGCGTTTCTCAACTTTTGACGGGCAGAACAAATCTCGTCTTCGATAGCTGTGTCGAAACCCGGCCACCACAAAATATCTCCCAGCAATCTCCTTCATTCGCACCGTGCCTCTAGCCCAGAATGGAGCTCTTCAAGCACCCGCTTCACAGCGGTCGCGGCATGATAATTCGGAAATCCAATAAGAAACATGCCGACCGAACTGTGAGCGTAAATATTCATCGGAGGCGCAATACAATTCCCCTTTTCTTTCAGGACACTCGGTATGAGCTCCTCTAGTCTCTGTAATGCAGCGTCTGGGTTTCTCAGGCGCTCCTGTTGGTGACTCGTTGATCGATGTGTCATTGAACCCTGAACTCCCGTTCCTGTACATTCCTTTATTAGTCAATAGGCCTCATGACTCAGCGTCAATGAACGCCTGCAAGTAAACCTGACTTATTGCATTTCAGTCGTGCAGGCAAGCCTGCAAAAGGCCATCAACGAGGGGCGATTGATACTGTTCCTCGGATAAGATGGGGTTAACCGTGACCGCAGAGTCAAATAGATCCATCTTTCTTCATGATATAAACAGCTGGTGTTACGCATTCATACCGAATGGTTCCATGTTCTACTCTTAGCTAGCCTCCTCTATCTAACCAGATTCCACTTTTCACTCAATCGTCTTTTTATGTATTTATTTGGACCGATTTTCTCTTCACAATCTCGGTGATTCCTCATTAGCACGTGGCAAAACAGTCCCATCGATTATCTCCTAATGTAGCCGTCAAATCATGTATTACCTCCACACTGCTATGTAGCTGTCAAATCATGTATTACCTCCACACTGCTATGTAGCTGTCAAATCATGTATTACCTCCACACTGCTATGTAGCTGTCAAATCATGTATTACCTCCACACTGCTATGTAGCTGTCAAATCATGTATTACCTCCACACTGCTATGTAGCTGTCAAATCATGTATTACCTCCACACTGCTATGTAGCTGTCAAATCATGTATTACCTCCACACTGCTATGTAGCTGTCAAATCATGTATTACCTCCACACTGCTATGTAGCTGTCAAATCATGTCAAATCATATTACCTCCACACTGCTATGTAGCTGTCAAATCATGTATTACCTCCACACTGCTATGTAGCTGTCAAATCATGTATTACCTCCACACTGCTATGTAGCTGTCAAATCATCTATTAGCTGTCAAATCATCACCTCCACACTGCTATGTAGCTGTCAAATCATCTATTACCTCCACACTGCTATGTAGCTGTCAAATCATGTATTACCTCCACACTGCTATGTAGCTGTCAAATCATGTATTACCTCCACACTGCTATGTAGCTGTCAAATCATGTATTACCTCCACACTGCTATGTAGCTGTCAAATCATGTATTACCTCCACACTGCTATGTAGCTGTCCCACCACGCTGGGGATGTTAGACAGAGTCACTGTTATTTATTGCACAGCAGCTACTCTTTCTGTTGGGTTGGGAAGCTGCAAGTGTAGTTATTGTTATAGGCCTTCTACAATTGTCATGGCTTTGCACAATGTGCTTGGTAGAAGTCCTCTATTTACTGTCCCAAGCCGGCTGGGAGTTGCAATAACAAGGAATGGCACTTTCCACAAACTGGGCATCAAATTGAGCATCACCACATTGGAAGATGAGGAAAAAAGCGAAAAACAAAATAAGAACAACTAAAATAAAAACGAAATAAGAACATCCCTTTGCTTTATTCCTCCGGCTCTTATTCTGAGATGGAAGTGCACAGATGTTAATTCCTGCAATTGTTAATCCGCTCTCCTACTAACAGCACTGTCTGGTGATTGATTTTTCTGTTAGTGGACCATATAAATGGAGTCAATAAAATGGGACAGATGTCTCATCTCATGCCTCATGAAGAGTTCAGAATGAACAGACGGACAGTTAGAGTTGAGATTTGTCCCTAGAAAGTCATTGAGCTCATATACAAGACATGGAGTTGTGTACATTCACCTGGAACAGTTGGAGGAGTGTAACATGTAATTACACACCATAACCTTATTCCCGAACATTGACACATTTTTTTTCATTAGTAACATATTGTGTGTTTAGCAAATCCATAACATCATGAAAATGTATGTGATATACATTATGCTACTCTGATGGCAGATATGTGTTACGTATCAATATTTATGTGCTATTCAAAGCTGTGAGGTCAAATTGCAGAAATGATCACATTTTGGAAACCGTCAGCTGTCAGAAATTCAAGCGGTTCAGAGATACGATAATACCTGACTGGGAAACAGGTCTACAGGGTTGAACGTTGTGCTCTATAAACTGTTCAAATGGATTGAGGAATTTAATCTCTCTGCTTGGGTGTTGTTTCCCGTTCCCTCTAAATCTCCTGATCACTCTGATGGTGTGTTGAACGCCATCTGGTGCAGAACTAGATCTTATCTTCAGGGGCTGAATGGTAAACATGTACACTTGTAGAGAGCGTGTGTTTGTGTGCTTTCTGCTGGTATCAATACAAATCTATTGTGGGGTCAATACTGCCTTCTGAGCTAGGGGCAAAATTCCAACGCATTAATACATATGAAGTAACACTAACTTATCATTCTCCAGCATCTTGACTCCCCTGGAACCTACGCCAGAATCCTGTTTGTGGACTTCAGCTCTGCTGTTAACACCATAATCCCAGCCCTCCTCCTGGATAAGCTCTCCACCATGGGAGGGTTAACACGTAAATGGATCATATACTTTCTCTCAGGTGAGGTTGGGGAAACAGATGATTGAGGATAGACATTGATGGACATCCTGTACTATAACTGGGCATTGCTCTTATTTGCACAACTGTACTGGACATACTGCTCTTTGCACATTCTGAAAACCGATCACACATCTAGACATTGCTCCTTTGCACTACTCAGATATATCATATATTTATGAATGACTTACTCCACTGGGCGGTCAAACAGTTTGTGCTGTGTGTGTGTGTGTTTTTGCTCTATTTGCACTGTTCACGTACGCCAACAAGTGTGTGTTCTAAACGCCGCAGCATTTGGTCAGAACAAATTCCTTGTGTGTGTAAACAAACTTGGCAAATAAACCTGATTCCCATTCTGATTTCGATCACAGTTTATGGTTTAACCTCCCAACGGTGGGGTGTTGAGTCGTTCCAGTTTCACAGTGTGCTGCAGTATCTGGAGATGTTGTTGATTTTGAGCTTTGTGTTGCCAGGTCGTTTAGTTGGCAGTAGCCTGAGCTGCTATCAGGCTGTGGCAGCTGCCACATTCAGCTGACGCCGAGTTACGTTGGTCAAACAGCAGTTAAGTGAACACCGGATCGAAGCCTTATCAACATGCGTGTGTGTACATTTAATAAAAAGTTATAGACTTGAAAGTGGAAAAAGGCTAAACCAAATGTATATCGTGTTTTTAATGCTTTGATATGGCTAACAAGTGTGGTTTTGCACAAATATAATGGAGTGAACTTGAAAGAAAACCAGACGATGACACGCCTTTTGCAATCCGTAAATTGGGCCTGGAACCCCTTAGTTCGTACTTTGCTCATTTTAGTCTGTTCTTTCACAAAAGCATTCATTATATTCTTGCCGGGCGTACTCCGTAGCTGGATCAACGACACTTCAGAAACTTTTAATTTTCCCCGCTACTTTTAGCCCATCTGTTTTGATATGATTGATCAGTGCATTAGTGGCCATAATAGTTTTCGTTTAATTACGGTTTTGTTTCATAGATGCGCACACTTTACAGTGGGGCTGCATGGCTCGCTTGGCAGCACTATAACCCTGATTATGAGTCATTATAGCAATTCATTTGATGCCAAAGAGTTTTTTTTTCCCAGGTTTCACATGCAGGCACTTTATGAATGCAGAATAAAAGCTGCGAAAACCCCCTTGATCCAAAGTGCCGCTCGTTCAGTCTGTACAATGTCATTTTCCCCAATCATCTTTGTCCACCTATATGGCTTTTATCTCGTTTGCATTTCAATGGGGTTGAGATGCAAGCGAGAAAAGTAGGAGGCGGAGCCAGTCAATCGCAGAGAGAGGATAATTCATTTGTCGTAATGACGAGAGGACCTAGGGATGAGAGCACGTTTTCCTCCCCTCCGACCATTGCGGGAAAATCGTGGAAGAGATGTGGACACCTAATTAAATATAAACCCCTGTCTTTTATTGCATCTCGCGTACAGTAGGCATTAGGCTACCCTCCTGGGACTTGCGCCATGACTGGGGCTTTTCTCCCAGCTAAACGTCATCTCCTATCGAAGATACTAGCGAGCGGTCTTGGATCGATAGTAATAAATAAGAAAATACACTTCAATAACTGTTTTGGACAGGCGTGTTTCTTGGTTCTTGCTGTGTACTGTCGGTTAAACCTGTGCAAAAGACAGAACGGATTAAGAAAATGCCGGACCCACAGGAGCTGTTGTGTTGCTATAGAGCCTATAAAATGTAACCCTATCAACTTGAGTAATAACTAACGGTTAAGCAGATCCATTTTGGGAAATTCCACAGATGAAAAGACACATGGCCTGTGTTATTTGATTTGCCTTTTATGAACAGGTTATAGCAGAATGTTTGTACGCTACACAAATATTCAAAAATGATGCAATGAAAATGTTACAAAAAATATGACTTAATTAAATGTAATCAATAGTCCAGGCTGATGAACAGACACACAGACTGCACAAAACTAAAGGATGAAATCTATAAACCATATTATAGACTACAATTGGCTATCAATTACATTTGAGTGAAGCAGACTACTCATATACAATGCCATGCTATTGTGTTTTGAAATCGGAGATAGTCAAACAGCCTCAGCCGACCATAAAAAAATCTCCCTAACTGGCACTCGCCAATCACGGTTGGACTGGCAGCCAGTGCAGTGTAAACACTAGACGGACACTCCGATTGATTCCAGAAAGCTTCAATTTGATGTGTGCTTTATTTGGCTTGCTGAATTGCATGGGTACATACTTCATTTCCCTGCCTCTCAGTGCACGAACTCAGTAAACCCCACATTGATCCGGTCGTTGAGAAGGGGCTCCGTCTACATTTTATCAGCCGTGAAGTACAATCAGTCAATAGAATATTAGGCGCTCTTTTCTATTCCAGTTCCTGTTTTGTATATCCATCTATTATCCTGATCACAAGGGTGAGAGACACTTATGCGAACGCTGCAGTTTCCAGGGCTCTGTCTATATCAGTCATGGAGCGCTAGCTGAAGGAATATCATTTACAGGCCTGGGTTTAGCCATCTCCTGCATGTGTCAAACCCATCCATCTATTTTCCTGAGGGCGGAGGTGAGGGACAGCAGGGGGGGATCTGGGGGAGAAACACAATCACATTATTTTCTTGCTCCGGGTTTCAGTCTAGCCTTGAAGGGTAAAGATACCAGGGCTTTCCATAATTCATCAGCACACTGCCTTCCTACCTAAGTTTCCACTTTGCTAAATGCTACATATATAATTGCGCAACACTCCAGGCACAAACACATGAATTCAACGGCGAGAGGGCAAGTGTTGTTAAAATGTCCTCTTAGCTTTCCTTCCCAGGGTTTCGATTTTGTGGTTTGAAATATACACAAATTTGGATTTTCTTGTTTTGCAGCGAGATTAACTACAGTGCTACAGCATGATGCTATAGAGCTACCCATGCAGCCATTACGGTAAACATTAAAACATGACACTGGGGCACAACGAAGTACACAGAAAACAGCTAAATGACTCTTAGGATAAACTCCTCTAGAAATATCCAGCCACAGAACACTGTTGAGAGTGTCTAGGTGTACAGAAATGTTTACCTTGTGTTATTTATCACTGTTGGTACTGATGGAAAATTAATGTCCCACAGAAATGATACAGTCAACAAAGGTGATTACATCTCAGACACAGCTATTCAGAATGACCTGGAAGAATAACAAAGCCATTGAACTAAACTGAAGCACTTCTCCCACCTAAGAATAACAACGCATGTACAGTGAGAGACATTATTCATTGGACAGTGACCGTGGTTTTGTTTGTTTGGTTCTGGACTCCAGCGCTTTTAGTTTGAAAGGGAATAGTGACGATAAGGTGCAGCCTGTCAGATTTAATTTCAGGGTATTTTCATGCATGTCTGATGGACCCGCAGAAATGACAGCCCCTTTTGTCCGCATTGGACAGCTGAACGTAATGTAGAACAAAGTCGTCATTGTTAATATTTGCTCGCGTAACCATTGCATGCAAATGACTGCTTGAAGTCCGCGAGGCATCAACTTCCCCAGACGTCGGGGTGATTCCCGAAAAAGCGTCCCTGCCAAAGGACTGACTGCACACTTTGAACTCTCTGGCTTTTAGTTTCTTACTTCCTCCTTTCTGTGCGTGTTCACACCAGCGAATACAAAGGGGATATTCGTTGGGCAATACACCCTATACCCTGAAGAGAGAACCGAAAACCTTCAACGTCTCCTTTATTACCGCCTTCAAACAATATCTACAGTTTGTGATACAACAGGGGGAAAACACTCCTGAGAGCAATCTAACCTGTGTCAGATATCCGGCGCGTTCATGCAAAGACCTATCGAAAGGCCTTTTGTTTTGAAGTCTCCTTATGCAGCCATGTAAACACTGTACTGTATGTTCTGTGAACACTTTGGCTCGGCACAAATAGGCGTGCCATTTATCCACTAGCCACGTATCATTACATTGTTAAAATTCCATTCGAGAACAAAAGAAGAGCGCCCTTAAATCCGTTTGTGCCGTTTATTTCAGTGTGAAGGAAAAATGTGAACAGAGCGAGTCCTTTTATCTCTGGGATCTGTCTAATTAGTATTTGCCTGTCCTGTCAACAGGCCCTTACTTTTTTTCTGACATAACCTGAAAAACAAGAATAAGAGAGAGCGAGAGAGAGAGAAAGTGAGAGAGATCCCCACAAGCAAACCTTTGTAGGAGGTGGTTATGTGATGGCAAAAACAGGAACAGACGTTGATAAGACGGAACCAAAGTTCACCTTGAGCACACCTGGAGTTGGGCACTCCTTTCCCTGACAAGGAGAGAGATGGTTCAGAGGAGTTCACGTGAACAACAAAGCCAAGGAACCCCGCTCCAAAACCTGGAGGACAAGGATTTGTTTTGGACTCGTATTCTGACGGACTCTGGATAAAATTCCCGCATTACGACTAGAACGTCATTTCGGCGTGAACTCTAAAATGTATGGATCGTTGCGTGACGTTAACAACACAGGTTGGAAGACTTGTGAACGTGGATGTTAGTTTTATTCTTCTTACCCCTGAAGCCTGATGGACCTGTGGCCGGGGATAGTTCTACTACTGCTTGGTTCTGGTGAGTTCGTTGGAGAGTACAGAACTCCTGATCGATATGGATCCAGGTATAGATTTATTGCTTGTCATTTTCTATTTAGTGCACTGGTGAAACGTGGCTGAACTTTTGGATGCCGACCAACAGAATTTATACAACTAATTAGATGAAGCGAGTCTCATAAGATATCCATTAGTTCAAATAAAGATTTTGATGAACAAGTATGAAGATTAAGTCCTTATGTACAGACTTCACTCACTCTGGATTGTTGCGATCAATGGAAAATGGATCCACAGGCAATTTCATTATATGCACCCCCGGGTGATATCGACTATATTAATCTAAAGCTTATAAAAATGCTAATATCTAAGAAATTCCAGACAGTCTGTAATTGTACAGTGAGTGTTATTTATGGAACTTGTGGAACTACGGACATGACGCGATGGACTCGGGTCAACAACTCCTAAATACACAGCCGTTAAAAAGTTTGTTTGGTCACAAGGAAATGTCCTTGTTTTAAAAAAGGAATATGATTGTGTGTCCATTAAAATAACATAGAATTGTTTAGAAATATGATGTAGACATTGCTAATGTTTAATATGTATATAGGCGTCGATAGGCCCATTGTCAACAACCATGTGTCCTGTTGTTTTTGCTATTGCAAGTATATCCTTTTGAAAACCCTTTTCAAAATATGTTAGCAGGCCCCAAGCAATGCCCAATGTGGTTGATTCCTCTGAGAGCACTGGGTGAACAGTTCAGAGTGCCTTACCAAATTGACGACTAGAATGCGCGGTCCGCAACGCTGTCATTTCTGCAAATTTAAGATCCTTTGACTAAAGTCAAATTAATTCAATTAAAAATCATTATTTCGAACCTTGCCATGGCTTTATTTCCTATTTATTTTGCTAAATTTCAAATTCAAATACATTTCATAAATGTTTTTTTATGGAGAACCGGACATTTCAAAGTGAACCCTAACTTTTGAATTTTAGTGTATGGCCGAACTTTACAATTTTGATTTGTTTTGTCGACACTAAAACGCACAAAATGTTATAATACGCCGCTATTTTTGTAATATCATAACCAACCTGCCGGCTGCAGAACTATTAACTTGGTCTCTCAGGCTGTCTATATTCCCTCCTCATTGGTTTGCAAAACCTGGGTCAAAAACTGGGCCAAAGCCAATCTCGACTTTGACCTGGAGAAGCTGAGGCGCGAAAATTTAACCTGCATATCCCGAGGGAGACAGCTTCTGTGTTCAGGATTTTCACAGGGGTGAACCTTCTGAATCATATTTCAGGGCTTTGTCTGTAAAAAAAAAAGGTTCACTATGGAGACGTTAAACTTTAGATGCATTTGTACATGTATGGCTGTGTAACTCTACCTTCTCGTTGTATCTAGGTTGTCCAGCCACTGATGGAAGGAAGCCATACTTTCTCTCTAGGAATTTCAACACGGTGCTTCACTGGAGTAAAGTGGACAGTCACGGTAAAGATGTCTGGTACAGTGTCCAGTACACAAGGTGAGAAGCTCTCACAATGTCTGTAAATGCTGCCGGGTGACCCAAGGCAACGTATGAGTTACAATACGTCAACAAGATTTAGAATGAAACCGAAGACTGTGGGCATTGTGCTAAATAAGGGGACTATTACCCCGGGATATGTGTGTGTGTGTGTTTGTACGTGAGTGAGTGGGCGATCGCTCTCTCCGTGCTCCTAAAATGTCAACACTTCCTATTATTCCAGTTGTGGTGTGTCTCCCGTCATTCATGAAATAATGCTCAAAAAAGCTCGTAAACATGAACAGTTTAAGGTTTCAAATGGCACCCCTAATACCTGTGGATGTGTGGGGAACGTTTTCATGTTCTGCTTATTTTGTCTCACTGCTTATAACCGAGTGAAAATCAGCTCATCTAACTGTCCGTGACCATGTCTGAGGAGTAAATGCCAAGTGCCACACCGATAACTTCACTCCGGCGAGTGTCAGGCAAAATTGACCGTGTGTCCTTATGAAAAGTCTCAGTGTTACACGGTCAAAACTTCTCAGATAAAGTGTGGCCCTGATTATGTTTGCCAGATATCGGTTCCACGTTTGGCACACTGTGCTTTCGTTGTTTTTGCATGAGGAAGCGAGGGGTCAAATAACACTGATTGCATTACACATGTTGCACTGTTTGCGATCTAGCAGCCAGTCTATTGACTGAAGGATTGTGAATTTCGGAAATTTGCCATTATTCATGATACTGTAGGAATTTAATTAAAGTGTCACTCAAAGTGCCAGATTCACCCACACCAGCGATTCAATTCATTTTTGGCAAAGGGAACCCCTTTTGTCAAAGCAAACTCGTCCTGGAGCCCCCACCATATTCTGAAATGTACTCAACAGAGATAAAACCACAACAGAGTGTTACGTTACCTTTGCCAGTAAATGACTGGAATGAAACTAGATTCTGCAACCTGGGAATTAACAATTAAGAGGTAATAATGCCTTTTATAAGATCCACCTCTTGGCAACAAAAGTGGTATGAGTCGTTTTTCCTTCAATCATGTATGTAACAATGTATGTAACTATGTATATTTAACTGCTAGTTGATCAGTTGTTTGTTTGTGTTTTTGCATTTCTTTTAGATATGGAGAGAAATTCAAGCCGAAGCTTGAGTGCCTTAACATCACGGCTCTCTGGTGCGACCTCACTACAGAGACCCCATATGTCTATTCCCAATCATACCGTGCACGGGTTTACGGCAACGGTCAACTTTTGGGTCAAACTGTCAATTTCAAACCTCTCAGAGAAAGTAGGCACATTTTTTCTCTATACTTTTCTGTTATTATGTGTCCTTTCACACACGTAGCTTATCCTAACTAGCCAAAAGCCCAAATTACACCCTTCGTGATTTCACTGAAAGCTGAGGATACACATATGCTCGTATCATTTAGCCTGGACTACCTTATTTTTTAAATGTACTTCTGTTTTTCACTCCCTAATCATTCACCTTTATTGTCATGTATTTATTTATCTTCCTTTCCCTGTCCACCTGGTTAGCTGTCCTTGGGCCAGCAGTTTTGAGAGTGACACCCAAAACTTCATCCATACACGTGACGGTCACGTTGCCTCTGGGACCAGACAATAGGACCTCAATTGAAGAGATTTTCAAAATTAGCAGTTTCGTCAACCACACCCCTCCAACGCTCTACACCCTCAACGTCACTCACCCGAGAGGGGCGGCACAGGTGATTGGCCGCTCGACACGCCGCCCACTCCCACAAATGTTCTGAGATCTTTTTTCCAGGTTACCTGTTTGCATTTTTTTTCACAGGTCCACGAAAACACAGACGGAGAGTTCGTCATTGACAACCTGAGAAACGATAACACAGAGTACTGCGGTTATGTCAGCTACAAGCCGACTAAAGACCTGTTCCGTCCTGCCAGTGAAAACCAGGAATTCTGTGTGAGGTTACCAGGTGCGGTTCTTTTGAGAAGACCTTTCCCTTGAATGTATAGTGTTTTTTTATGAATCATCTGTGACTGCATACCTGAAGAACGAGTTATTTTCCAATTACTAACAATGCTAATACTTTTACTGAAACAATACTTACGGTTTAAGACTCCCCACCTTCATAAAAGTCTGTCAATCGACCAGCCACACAACTCATTCATCTGGATTAGACCTGAATGAGATGGGGCTAAACCGATGAACACTCCCTCCCTCCACCCAACCAAACTAGTTAGCACACCCAGAGATGAAAACTACACTGTCTTTCTCTGCCTTTTCTCAACCGTGACAGCCCAAAGACCCATAAACCCATTTTACGTAAATTGGTTATACGGTGGTTTATCCTCAGACTATATGCGTGCCGACACATCTACGCGCCAGAGATATGGTTGAAAGAAGCAATTCGCTGCTCAGTAAAAGCTCTACCTAGACAACTGTAGACAGGACATTATTACTCGTTACTCATTACTACATCATTATAATTAGGGTGGCTTACTTAGTTATTGTCAATTTTAATAGTTTTCTCACAACACACACACACAACAAATACCTGACCACGCCCACATGAACTGGTGCTGGAGTTTTAAACCTGTTGGCCTGTTTCCAGTCAACTCAGAGAATGACACAGCTGTTGAGTCAACATGGAGTACTAACGCCATCTCCCCCCTCCAACTAGGTGAAAGGCCGCTGCTGTTTCCCTGGTTCATTCTGTTAGCGTGTTTGCTACTCTGTTGCCTCCTTCTCGCGCTGGTGTTGTGTTGTCGATACGTGAGGAAGCCGAAAAACCTCCCAGAGGCACTGGTGAGGAACCAACATCGAGGGGGGTTGGAGGGGTTCCCATTACTTAAAGGTTTAGAAGGAAACGTTAATGTCCTGGAAATGCATGCCTCTAAGCAAAATACTTTCTCTTTGTACAGTAACACATATGCCTAGAATTACACCTGTACTGGTTTGAGGAAGTGATTTTGCTTTGTCAGTCCACAGTGTTGGAAATGGCTGCAATTACTATCCATCAAAGCAATGTTATCTGTTTTATTTAATTTCCTCATTTTAATCAGTTGAATCACCGGCAGTTGCACTTAATGCTATTAGAGAACATTACAGTTGAGATTGAGCTCATTTTATTCTTGCCATGAAATTGATTCAGAATTGTCATTGAACAAGACAATAAATGAAAGATAGCTCAGTTTGAAATAGTATCAAGTGCCTGGAAATCCTCTTCTGAATGCATGTCCTCTTTCAAACAGAAACTAAGAAAAAGCACCTCACCGGCACCATGGCACAGTCCAGAAACCACCCCCATTGCCATGCCAGACCTCACAGGCTACGATGTCCAGAAGGCTGACAAGCCCAAAGGATCCACATCCTACTTCAGAAAAGGCCAGTCATGTGACAGCTACCATAGCCAATGGGCTCCACCCTCAGACCACTACAACAACAGCGCTGAGTCATCGACCAATTACAGCATGATCGTCGTGCAAGTCAACAAAGAGGAGGAGGAGGAGGAAGTCCGCCAGGAGAGGGAGGTCGACATCGACCCACCGTGGTCGGCTGACACCATCGTCCGCAGTGACTGTGGGGGTGAAAGTGACCCGGGGGGTTTTTTGCGCGGAGTGCGGCCAGAACCGGACCGATGCCTTCGAGACAGGGACGTGCGGCCCGTTGTCTTGCCCACTTTGAGGCATCCGAATGGGGGACTGCTGCTCCGGCCCGAGTCGAGGACTGCCATTTCCAGCTCGGTCGATGCTGAGGCGCAGCCCCTTCTGTCGGACCCGTGCGGGACACAGCCAGGGCCACCGCGGTTGTCCAACATTGTCACCGTGGATCAGTCCGAGTGGCTGAACTCTGATGCTCTGAAAGTGGAGGCCACAACATACAGACCGAATTTCCATGCAGACTGTGAAGACTTATTAATTACACCATCGTGTAATCACTGGACTGACCGCAAGGGCCCGCCACAGCTTTTACCGCAGGATAGCTTTGGGACTTCCACGTATGCTCCGCAACAGACCTTGTTCAATCATCAGCAGCAATGGGACAAAGAGGAAAGAGAGAAGGAAAGAGAGGAGGAAGGTGGCTGTGAAAACTTTCTGGGACGTTGGGGATTACAATTTCAGGCGTGAGTGGTTTTTGTTTATTTTTTCCCCCTGTTAATTTTAAGGGGTTTGGGTCCCCAAAGTACATCAGAGACAAGTTCAAACCCAGAAAACCCTCACAAATGTGAAGAAAAAAGTTGGAAGGAGTATAGACGGCTTCTGGTGGCACAGCAGCGTGGGGGTTTCCAAAGTCCCTTTCCTATTTACCAGGAAGGCTTGTGATCCGGAAACAAGTGATTTGACTCCAGCATTCAGCACACAAGACCACACTAGATCTGACTAAAATACAGGCAAATGTTTTACATCATATCAAAACCGGATTTAAAATCAAGCGCTGAGTGTTACATTTATTTGCTTCCCTGTTTGCTATAACAACTGGGTTAATACGTTCCACATTACAGCTGTCGCAGTGCTGAAGGAATACCTAACAACATGTACAGTTAATGTGATTAATTGTAAATTGTGCAAAAGTGTTATATATTTTTTTAGTTTTTTGCAATGTCAGAATGTGATAGAGGATACGCAAATTCACCTGACACTCCACTGTGTGACAAAGTTTGCGACCATAAAGGCGTCCTCTCATTATTTGCTGTTGTTTGAGCCATTTGAGTTATTTTCTGTGAGGGTGTGTATTTGGTAGTTTGGTCTGGTAGTAATGCCAAACAAGTCATCAACCCATAACAGCCCAACATGTTCAGCTGACACCAACATTGACAGTGACTTTGGGGTCAAGGTCCAGATTATATGAACGATAGTGTGTGTTTGAAGTGTATTTCCTATTATAAGGAAACCACAAAAAGTTCCGACTTGATTTATCTCCGTCGTATTTTTGAACATTACAAAAACCTGGCATTTCACCAGGGGTGTTGACTTTCCATATCCACTGTATGTATTTAATGGTTTGCTGTTAAACAAAACCTAATTAGCCATTCTCACGACCTGCCTTCTCTTTGGCGTCGGGGCAGACTTCCTCATTTGTCGTCGTCATCCTGCCTCTTTACTCATCATTCCATTGCTTTTGTCTTGTCAACTTACGCGCCTGGTTCTCATCACCCCATTAAGACAGCCTACATCTTCCCTTGTTTCCCCAATGTTTTTGTACGTTGTTGCTACATGTCACGTGTGTTTTGTGTTGCTACTCTGCTCGTAGAAACAGCGTGTGCCTTTGATTCAATCAAGTGATCACTGGGATTTATTGAGAAGAAATTAAAGTGAGAATGGAGTGTAATGGCAAATGCTGGTCACAGGTAAAGTCTCTTCCTGCAGGACAATGCTCACACTCCCAAAAGCATCCAATGAACAATTAAAGTCAAAATGTTAGACTTTTCCATATTGGCCAGCAATGAATCCAGATCTACATCTAATTGAAACCCTGGAGAGATCTGAAAACTGTATTTTGGTGGCACTCGTCCAATCTGTGAGAAATTGAGAAATTTGAACAACAACAGTGTCAGTACAGAGGTTCAGTAAGCTCCTCTATGTTGGTGGAAAGTGCCTGTTTGCAGGTATTTTATCAAGGAAAATGTAATATCAACAGTAAAATCACTCAATCATTTTGTAGCCCAGATACAATTTCAAATTGTATTTTAAAGTCTATGTGAGAGTTATTTTTGGCCATTACAGTTTACTAAATTTCAAAGACCCGAAGATTCAATGTGATACTTATAATATTATATTCTACTCAAACAATAAAGTGCGTCTGGTGAATAAAGTTGCTAAAGTACGCCGAGGCTGCTTCTTGGCGAGTTCAAGTGCAGTGCAATCTGAGGTCGAACTCGGGAGAAGCTTGGCAGGGCCGACGTTCATTGTGTCTGAGTAGAATGACTGATCAGGGATCAGAATTATAACCGTTGCGTGCAATAATTTATAGATTTGTGGCATTTCTAATTAAACGGGCGTTTGAACAAGCATTAGAACTCCTTTTACATAATTTTATTAGTCGGCCTAATCCAGAGCAATTTAGAGCAGTGGGTATATATTTTTGCACTGACCTAACCCACAACTCCTGCAGTGTCAGCATGTCACAAACTTGTGACGGTGTGGAGGAACCAGGTGCAGGCATAGATGTCACGTTTGTGGGTTTTAATTCATCGACAAATTAAAGTGTGCTACGTAGCGCTTGCTAAAATATGACGCGAAGGCTGTATACAAAACACTCGCCAACACGACGAACTGACATTCAACAATGAAGACATTGGGAACTGAGGGAACATATATACACTTACTAATTGGTATAATGGGTACCTGGTGTAATGATTAGAACAAGACTGTCCGGGGTGTGTTCATGGTAGAAAGTGTTAAACAGAAAGTAACACATTTAACGAAAAGAGGACGACTAGTCATTCTAGACATCACAAAGCACCATACATGTACAGAACGTTTTCTGAATCACATTGCACGCTTTTAAAAGAGTCGTTCTATAGCTGCTCTGGAGGAAATATTTCCAGGACTTATCAAATCAAAACCACATCGCTCAGACACTCTATAAATAACTGAGCCTTAACAAAAATATCCTTGACCTCCCAGAAATAGACGTATTCGACACCAACTTTCCTGCATTGAGAAGCTGTAACGTAAAGTAATACCTCCCATGTAATTAAAGGGTGGATTTAATTGCTTATTAGATTGAATTTGGTGCACAGCTTGGATGGGAACTTTATTAATGTGGTTGAGCTGTCTGGAAGGGTGTCTTGCCTCCAGACCTCATTTGGAAGTATAATGTGAAGTCCCTTTTATGCACCTATTAACCATAGAGATCATCTCATTTAGAGGTCCATAGGGACACTGCCCCACTTAGAGCCAGGAAAGTCAGCCCAAATGGGAAGTCATCCAACTCCGGGGATCGTGAACAATTAGAGTTTCTCGATATCAGGACGACTGTGAGTCTCGCATTGTCACTGTTACACGGAGTCATAATGGAATGGGTCACTTTAGTGACTGACCCGTTTCAAGGGCACCGATTAAAACAAATCTCATGTCCACAGAGAATGCGCGCACACACATGCAACACGTGCACAAACACACTCACACACAGTACTTGTTGGTACGAACAGTTGAATTTTCCAAGCAATTTATTTATAAACTGTTACCCCTACAACCCTAATGATTACCCTGAAACCAAACTAAACGTCTTAACCTTTTACCTTTAACCTTAACCCCCACACCAACATAAATCCAGACCCGGCACCTGCATCGAAACCCAGCTCAGGTTTTTTTTTTTAGATTGACCCCAAACAAATATTACACAGACAAACACGAATAAGTTTTCACAAACGTATTCTAAAACCATGGACATAAACAAGGAGTTGCCCCCCCCTTGCAGCTCTTCTGGGACATCTCCCCCAACATTTTGAAGTGTCTCTGTAAGAATTTGTGTCCATTCAGCTAAAAGAGCATGTTTTAGGTCAGACACTAATGTCACACATCTTTGGATCGTTGTTCGGATGATCAATTCAGAGTCGTCATGCATACACCGAACCGACCCTTCCTGAATCAATTCAGAGTCTTCAGGCTTACACCGAGCCGACTCTTCCTGAATCAATTCAGAGTCTTCAGGCTTACACCGAGCCGACTCTTCCTGAATAAATTCAGAGTCTTCAGGCTTACACCGAGCCGACTCTTCCTGAAACCTCGCTCTGCCAAGCCTCAGATTCCTCCGTCCTAACCGACTCTCTCCAAAAGACCTGATGAATTCGAGTCTGCATATAATTACATGCACTCTGTTTAATGAGATCTTAATGGGTCCTTGGTAAACAGTTGCCAAGCCCGGCGCCGGAAATGCTGGATCTTCTCACAGCACTTCGGTGTCCATTAACGTCTCTTTCCATTGCATTTCTGTGACTTTCCCAAGTGGCTTAAAGGTGTAATAGAACTGGAGAGGCTTGGTGAGGGTCGAGGGGCGGCCATCTTGATAGCAGCTGGGCGCCATATTGGAGAATGTAAGAGGGGACTTGTGAGAGAAGGATCGCTAGCTCATCACCGCGGCCTCATTAAAATCTATTAAAAAACATTTGGCACAATAGTCGTTCTCGTCGCCTAAACCAGTGCTATTCAAATCTGGCTCCTCCGTGCAATTTTTTCGTTGTAACCCTTTAATCTGGGACTCATTTAGACCTGGGACACCAGGTGGGGGCAGATAATGACGATGTTGGACAGAAGGCTTAGTGTCGTATAGAGGGGCATGTGGGGTGGGGGGGTATGTAATGGATAAATTGAGTGGAACTGGCAACTACAGCTAACCAAGTAGTCTTTACACGTACGTCACTCCAATTGGGTACGGTATGGTGTCTATGTCGTAGCTGACTCACTGGTCGTCTGTTTTAACAAAGGGAGCTATTAAAGATGGTCTTCTGACAGTGGCAGTGCTGTTATTCTTAGTCTTTCACTGGCAACATGTAAGGACTGTCAAGTCTAGCTCTCATTGTTTACTGATATAGGACACAGGTGTGATTAGTAATAGTTAAAAATAACCCCCCAGCCACGCTCGGAAAATAGATCGCCTTCTAACTAAGCACTGAACTATCTGTCTCTCTCTCTCTCTCTCTCTCTCTCTCTCTCTCTCTGTCTTTTCTTACTACGTCTCTCTCGCTCTCTGTGTCTCTGTCTTACAACTTCTCTTTCTCTCTCTCTCTCTCTCTCTCTCTGTGTCTCTGTCTTTCAAGCTCGCCCTTTTTCTCTCTCGTTACATCTGGCTGTCTGAGCTCAAAGCTTAATGAGACAGAAAATTGGACAGGCTCCAAGGACTAATCAGAAAACCACTGTAAAAGGCGACGGAGATGAAAGGGAGGAAGAGGGAGTAAAACAGGAACTAGGATCAGGAAGGAGACAAAAGTCAGATGGTGATGGGATGGGAATACAGGCAGGAGGGGAGGGTGAAAAGAGAAATAAATGGTGGTAGCTAGATGAAGGAGTAGGAAGGGTGCAGGCCTGGGTTAACTAGACCTCAGGTGCCACCGGCACCACAAATAATAACACTTTTAGACGCAGTTCCAGGCCACATTTCCAGACGTTCCCTTTCCCCGTCCGGTCTTCGTTCTACCTTATTGGACATAACCATTATTGAACCGGAAATGAAAAATAGAGTGGTACGGTCCCGTTCTCCGGTTCTAAGGTTGTTCGTTCATCTGTCAATATTCACTATCCATTGCTTTTCCATCTTTAATCCAATATTACGTTGATGGAGTAACACAATGTATTGCACTACCAACACTAGAACATCTCAGAAATGTACAGTATATGTATATTCGTTTAAGGAAGTAAGCCAGTGAGTCACCGTTGTCCCAACTTAGTCAGTAATAATCAGGCAGCCAGTCGAACACCGAAGTCATTATATCCCCTCCGCCCTTTCCAGCTCTCAGCTGTCCGGATCAGATCCATTCAATCCTACTGTGCCGGTCCGTTGCTGCTACTGGGTCGCGCTTGGCCACAGTCCTGTGGTTCAGGCCGTCTCTGGGGCTGGGTGGCAATGATCGCTGTGATGGGGGTCGGCGCTGAGGGCACCCAAGGAGGATTGCCAGTATCTATATTTACCACATTAGGAATGAGAGAGCATTGTGTTGGGACACGTAGCGAAGGACACTTTGTGTTCCGAGACAGGGTCATCTCACCCCTCACACGGGGAGAGGCTGAGCTAAGAGCATCGGAGTTACCGAAAAGAGACAGAACGGCGGGAGACAGGGAGGGAGAATAGAATACAGGCCAGGAGACTAGGCGAGCGTGAGACAGCTATTGAGAGAGACAGATAGGACAAGGTGACAGGAGACCGATCGAGAGAGAGACTTGTGTCCTTTGTGTTCGTTTTCGAGGGCCTCGTGAGTTCACGCCGTGCTTCAAAGACAAACGTAAGTGGCTTTTTAATTTACTCATGTGATACACCAGAATTTGGTGATGTAATTATTTTCCGTTGTATCTCTAACACATTCTCATCCACAAGAACTGGTTAGGGAGATATTACAAGGTCGGACGGGTCCGGATATTGGAAAAGCTTAATTTTTTCAGGGCCACTTGATTCAATACAGAATCCCCCACAACATGTGGCAATCAAGTTTGTTGACTGAGTTTGGATCTTTGAGTAGAGGACGTTAAGGAAGTGAAGTTATATTCAGTGATTGCAAATGGTCTCGGATATTGTTTAAACCTGTCCAGGCCACTATAAGTTTAAAGGGTAATTTACAGTTGTAATGCAAGATAGAAATTGTCTCATCTATGATTGGTCTTCAAATTACAGCAATTATTAAAACAGAGCAAATTAAAGAGCCTACATCTTAATAAAACCGGCACCTCTAGGAAACACTGACGATGGCTCTATACTGCATCTTACTATCCACTGATGAACATGTCATAATCTAGGACATTTCCCTTGGTCTGCATAGAAGATGTGTTCATTTGTTGGTTCCTCAAGGTGGTTGAGCTCAAAAGTGTCACGAAACCGAGGTGTAGTGCAGAGGAAGCCAGGTGCAGAGCGTGTACAATCTGTCCAAAGACAGGTTTATTTACAATGAGCATAAAACAAACCGAGAACGGCAAAAATTACAATACTGGTTTTAAATAAAATTCCGCAATGTAGCAACTTACTAAATATTTAAAAATAACAGCAACAATCGTATTCCCAACACTCACCAAATATCCAACAGAGTAACGTGACATAGTATCAATAACCATCAATGTGCACCAAGACCCAGTGACTAAATTAACAAACATAATCACCAAATCATATTCTGCTGTGCTCATTCTAATCAAACCAAATTAAAAACCGATGACTTCAAACTTATATACCGGTAAGTGTAAAAGAACTGCAACGCCCTCCTAGCCCACTATTTGTTCTCAAAAACGTGTAAACTTCTGCATTTGAGCTGCAATTACTCGTAATTAGCAATCATGATCAAAGATCACTTAATGTTCCATCATCACCATAAAAAAAATTATTCATCGCTGTTTTGTGTTTTGTTAGTTGAGATTTTAGAAAGTTTCAACAGAAATGTTTCAACAGAAACTTGCGGTGTGAGCAGAAAGAACACTACTTTCCCCTCTCTCTGTGGAGGCCTTGATATCCAAGCACACACACAAACACTCCTGAAGGCAGGCACATTTAAAAATGCAGCCAACAAACCATCTAATCTTGTGATTACAAAGTAGCAGGTCGTCATTACAGTAATTCCAAATTCTACTAGTCGCTTGCTAACAATTGTTCGGGCTAAAGCCGCTAGCAGTTTCTCGTGAGAGTGGTTAGATTAAGTTATCATTCAGGCTTTGGCCTCATTCTGTTGGATGGGTGAGCTGCAGTGACAACTTTCCAAGATAAGACCGTGATTAACGACTGGGTTGCGGACAGTGGCTTGGTAGCAGATCTGAACTAATGAATTATTACTCACTCAATGGTGCACAAAGAGAGAGTTTGTTTAACTAAAGTAGCCCAGCATCCTTTTAGTTCCAGCAACACCTATCTTAACTTTAAATATAGACAACACACATCAGTATTGGACTAACCATAAGGCGGAAAAGGCAACTGTCTTAGATCTCACATCATTAGAGCTTTGTGAACTGGGCATGAATACAAAAAAATAATTAGAAATCTAGATTTTTTTATCTCTGCCAGAAAAAACAAATGGCCCATTGTCGCGAGTTTCTCTGCTGACTGCTAGTGGTAAAATGTTTGCAAACGATTCATCCTTTTTAAATAACTTTGTACTGATTTATACTGGCAAATCTTTAGACTAATTTCAGTCTTTTATTTGAACTGCTGGCCGCAATAGATTCTACTGCATGTCAGAGCTCCCTACAAAGCCTTTCTACTGCCACCTACATGCAGGCTTCGGTGTTCGTCTTCACCGGCCTTCTACGTTCCTCCCATCACATCATTGTCTGGTCTCGTCATCACAGACACCTGGTGCCCATTCCCTTATTAGTGGAGTATATATATATATATGTGTTTGGTCATGTCTTTGTGTGGAGTTGTTACATGCTACGTGTGCTGTATTGTGAGAGAGACAACCTATAGTTAGATGCCCTTTGAGACATCTTGTCTCATATTTATTGTCGGTTGACAGTTAAGCTCTCTGTTGCTCCTTTTGTTATATTGTTACAAGTACTAGTGAGTGCGGTTTACTTTGCGTTTGTCTTGGTGAAAGACGGCTAATTAAAGACACCATCAACGCTACGGTTCCTGTGCCTGGCACCTTCCTTCTACTACGCACCTCATCCAGTACGTGTCACAGCAGGACTTACCAGTAACTGACTTTCATGTGAGGAGAAACGGTATTCATTTTGTAGGCAACATAGAGAGGATTACATGATCAGCTTGAATTCGTAGCCTAAATATCGCAACCTGTACCCAAGCTTTTGTCAGGTGTACAGTATGTACGATGTTGTCAAGTTTTATTTTTGGAATTCTTTGTGATTCTTGCATACTTTTCTCATATGGTTTCATCAAATCAACGGGTATGTCAATATTGTGAACGTTATTACGATTCACGGTGAATTGTAACATGATATTAAAAGATGGGGCTTATTTAAGAATCAACAGGAGTATTCTAGACATCACCCCAGTTAAATAAATAAACAACTATTGCATATTTATAATGAACGATGGGTGTTTTACACACATGTTTTTGATCAAAGTTGTTCGTTGTTTAACAGTGCGCCTCAGGCCAAGTCATTAGGACTTCCTCTAAATGTTATGGTGATACTGCAAAATATCCTCGCCATGTGTAGCTTGGCTTCTATATCTAAGATTACATTACAGATGTGGCAGCTATGTTGCCTACAGGTTGGAGAATCTGACTGGTTACCAAAAGGTCCCCGGTTCTAATCCTTTCTCCACCAAGTTCAAAGCTGTGTTGTTCTGTCCTTGAGAAGGACAGTTAACCCGAATTTAACCTCCTCTTCCCATATTAATATAACCCTTAGCTAATTGCGGTAAATAGGAATTGTCTAAGCTCAAGTAGATATATTGCCTTAGTCACCCCGAAAGCCTGCACAACATTCGGTCACCCTCATCTCACCTGTTGCCATTCAGCTACTCTTGTCTGAACACTTGTCCGATCGCTGTACCTGTTAACTGTCTTTAACTTCTTCTCACTTATGCCGTGCCCTTTTTGCAAAGTGGACCTCTCTCACCTGCTGTCATACTTGTTTACTATCTTGAATCACTCTATTTGCTCAGGTATTCTCAAATGCTCTTTCCCCCATAACCACGGTCATATAATCCATGCACTCAGATGACCAACCTGCTAGACACACTTTAATCTTTGTACATCTTGTAAAATAGATACTGATTGTATTTTTTATATATTTGCTATCGCCTTATCAATGATTCTCAGCGGAACTACATACACAGCATCCTGTATTGCCTCATTGTGTCCCATTGCTATTTGCACTCTTGTGTTCTGTGTGTTTATTGTTCTGCAGTTCTGCGGAAAAAAATTGCCTCATATTGGCCAGGTCGCCGTAGCAAAACCAGGTTGGCCTACCTGGTTAAATAAAGTTTAAATAAAATAATAAGTAAATAAAAATAGATAGAACTACTGGTCCCCCATTGCTCACGTATCTCCGTCATCCACAGATTTTGGTCTGGAATTCACCATGGCAACCGAGACACTTGTCCAGGAGAAGAAGTCCCACCAGATGTCCAACGCTATGGCCCTGACCTCGCAGATCAAGAAGAAGACTTTTAACTCCAGGTCAGAAACCAGAAAAATTGCTGCTTCTTCAAATTACCATTTACTTACTCGACCTTGCCTTGATGAACCAATCAGAGATTTTCACTGAAATTATTCGCGTTCACCAATGTTGCTGAGTTTCCTGGAAACAGAGACTGGTTGAGCGCTCGCATATTTTTAAACCCATTTACATAAATGATACCTTGTTTTAATGTATCAAAAGAATGAATGGACAATGAGTAGAATGGAACGACATGGGTACAAGGGGTTTGTCTGCATTTGTGCCGAAGATACAAACATCCAGGCACAAATGAAAGAAACGAATGCGATTCAGAAAAATATCAAGGATGAATTATAAGCAGTCTGCTTCTAACTGTCCCCGCCTCTTCCTGTCTATCCATATGGTTATTGAAAAAAATGTGGACCAGGCTAACATTGGCCCATTATGGTTTCCCGAGAAGACATATGTTAGGATTTTTTTCATGTATAACTGTTTTCACTTTGCGATACAGTGCCAGCCTGAAAAAATGTCAGTGTCAATCAAATCATGCCTCCAGTGTTCTGATGTAACCCACTTAGTCGTTACCTTATAACCCGGTATCAATCCAGAGTTTGTTTTAAGAACATAGACCAGCTGAGTGCCCTAATGCCAGCACCACAGTCGTGGCGTAATCCAAACAACCTAGAAAGTCCAACAACCCGAACAACATTGTTTCACCGACCTCTCACACGCTCTGCCCGGACATTACACGGAAACACACTCAGCAGGCAGATGGACGGTGAGCTTAACAATAAATTTGTCGTATACCTTCAGGAAAGGAATGAACTCCAAATGACCTCCTCTAATGTCCACATCATAAAACTCATGTTATTCAGTGTAAATGTTAATGATCGTCTTTGTTTGATGTACGGTTACACGATGACGTGAGGACGTCCTCCGGGTCTTGCGGAACAAGATAAACCTATTTTAGTCTTCCGTGAGAAGTTGCGGCCGACACGACTCTTTTCCGACGCACACGAAAACAACTATTTGTCCCACTGCATTTCCTTTTTGAAAACTTAACAATTTGCCGATTTATTTGTGTGAGCTTTGTGTTTGCTCGAGACGAAGCTTTGAAATTATGCCCACGTGTCCCGGGTCGGGATTTTTAATGGTCCGGTTTTGGATCTCATAGAAACAACAACAGCATAGTTTAAAGTGGTCTTACTCTTGTTCGTTTAGAGCACAGCTGGGAGGGCTAAAGCAACTTCCACTTCCTTCTACTGTAGAAGACGTAGAATTCGAAGGAATGTGTCAATTTGGAGCGGTTTTGCTGCTGCTCGGAAAAACTCACTGCTCCTCTCACTCAAACCTTCAACGTTGTTTTACTTCTATATATATGTACTAAACAGCCCTTTCCTCTGTTGAAAGTGCCTACAATGGACACGTGAGCTTTCAATGATCTGCTGCGAAAGTCTTTCTGCCAGGTACCACAATACACGTTCAGGGGTCTTGTAGAGTCCATGCCCTGGCAAGTCGGCACTGTTTTGGCCGCACACAGAGGACCAACAGAATATTAGGCAGGCGGTCATACTACTTTGGCTCATCAGTGTGTACAGTATTTGATACTATTATACTATTATTATATGTCACTATTATAACCGTTTCTTAAAGTCTAAATTGTTTTCCCCAAGTTAATACAGACAGCTAATGCCCAGAGTCCAGGATCTTGCCTCAGGCACTCTTTTCAGGGAAAACAATGCTATTGTGATGACCATACATATCTGGGTGGCTTCCCATTTTCTTTTGTTTATCTCCTAGGAAATGTCCACATTTCACAGAGCTTTTATATCACCGCTTCTGCTTTCTCTTCAGTTTGGTTCTCGGGCTTTTCTCCGCTGTGAGGAGAGAAAGACAGGGGCTCGGCTGAATAATGGAGTTCGTAGCCTAAGGCTGGTCAATATGACTGGTTGGTGTTCACTCCATACACCACAGCGAATAAAAACCGGTTCCTGGGAAACCTTGCCAGCTATTGTCTTCTGTAAAAACGTTACAGATTCATGAATCCTTAGACATCAGGAACAAGAACATTGTCCCGATATAACACATGTAAAATGTAAAAAGCGATTGAGATGCCCGCCGTTCGTGCACAGAACAAGGCACCCGGACATCTGAGTTATGTGAAATAAATCAGTTATATTCTTTATTTCTGCGGTCCTTTCTTAGAGACCCACTCAAAGGGCTTATTGTGTTTCTCTTCACGCGTCACACTTTTGACAATGTCTTGTTGATCGCATCTGGTCCCACACCTCCCTGTTAGAGACTGAGAGGGATTTATCCAACCAGATTAACACATTTATTTCACCATAGCACTATTTAATTGTATGACTGCAGATGTGCAGGTGAGTGAAATTCTCCTAGAGATGAAACCGGGAGAAAAAAGTGATTTTGCACTGCAAACTTTGGAGGAAGATCTGAAGAAAAACACGATAAAGCTGACTGGTTGTAATTTGCCCTTGGCATCTGCTAGGTCATTTATTGTGAAACTGCTTCTCCAATAAACTGATTTGCTTCTGTGGGGTGGGTGTTGGTGTGTTTCTGTGTTTGTGCACTTGTGAACTTGCACGTGCGTGTGTACGCCAACTGACATCACCTTTTCTCTACATAATAAAGTATCACATGCATTTGATTAGGCACGACACGGCCAAAACGCCATTTTTTTTTCTCAAACAGACACGCAAGGAGCAAAAGGGACTTATGCCTCCCGATATATTTTAATAAAATATTTCCCATAGAAAATGATGAAGTGTCATTTTTTATATATGACGGTCATTTGAGGTGATCTCTCGGAAAGTGAAAACGCTATAATGATTAGAATCTGTATTATTTATATTTGTTAGGCCTTCAGTCCAGTAAAAATGTAGCTGCACGTGCAATAAAAATTACAAAAACATTTTGTCCAAAATGTTCTTACAATATGTACAGATTCGCTCACTGCATTATATTCTGAACGTTACAACAATTTAAGGTCAGTCGTGGGCGAAACGATTTCATTGTTTTGACGCCGATGTTTTCTGGCGTGCTCCTAATGATTTGCCGACTGACATAAGTGCAGCTGTTATGTTCTCAACGAAATACAGTCCGCACCATATTTCATTGGACAGTGAGCATTATTTCGTTTCGTATTCCAGCACTTTGAGTTTGTAAAGATGCAATGACGTTGGCGTCGAAGTGCAGACCGTCTGCTTTCATTTCAGTTCTTATCTTTATTGTTCATATTTGGTCACATACGCTTTGCATGCAATGACTGCGATTCATCAACATTACCAGACGCTGGGTAACGTCCCTGGCGACGGTCTGACAAGCCTGTACTGCAGCAAATCTTCAGTTGCTGCTCGTTTCAAGGACTTTCAAGGGCCTTCAGTCTCCTCTTCGGCGGGTAAAACGCACGTTCAACTGGATTTAGATCCGGTGATTTAGCCCGGGTAGTCTGCACCCTTTGACCCTTTGTTGCTCATGCAGTGTGTTGAGGGTCGTTGACTTGTCGCATGATGAAGTTTCATCCAAAGAGCTTGGAGGTATTTGGTTTTATCTGAGCATATAGAATATTTCTGTTCACCTCCAAACTCAGTCTTTCAGTATTGTCTGCAGTCACATCAACGACAAAGACCAGTGAGCCTGTACCACTGGCAGCCATACAGGTTTCAGCCACACAGGTTTCAGCCATACAGGTTTCAGCCATACAGGTTTCAGCCACACAGGTTTCAACCATACAGGTTTCAGCCATACAGGTTTCAGCCATACAGGTTTCAGCCATACAGTTTTCAGCCACACAGGTTTCAGCCACACAGGTTTCAGCCACACAGGTTTCAGCCATACAGGTTTCAGCCACACAGTTTTCAGCCATACAGGTTTCAGCCATACAGGTTTCAGCCACACAGGTTTCAGCCATACAGGTTTCAGCCATACAGGTTTCAGCCACACAGGTTTCAGCCATACAGGTTTCAGCCATACAGGTTTCAGCCACACAGGTTTCAGCCACACAGGTTTCAGCCATACAGGTTTCAGCCATACAGGTTTCAGCCACAAAGGTTTCAGCCACACAAGTTTCAGCCACACAGGCTTCAGCCATACAGGTTTCAGCCACACAGGTTTCAGCCACACAGGTTTCAGCCACACAGGCTTCAGGCACTCAGGCTTCAGCCGTATTACCCTCTCTACCATGTTTCACTGATAAGGTGGTGTGCTTTGGATTTTTTCTCTCCACACTTTCCTCTTTCACTCTGGTACATTTGAATCTTTGTTTGTCCGCGACACTTTTCTCCAGAACTCGTGGGGCTCTTTTAGGCGCTTTTCAGCGAACTGTAACGTCGCCTTTCTGTTTGTCAGGCTTGTCAGTGGTTTGTATCCTGTAGTCCCCTTTGTAGTCATGCTGGTGTAATCTTCTATGTAAGTTAGACTTTGATACATCTATACCTGCAAATAGGAGAGTATTTTACATCTGTTTGGCTGTTGTCAGGGGTGTGGTCTTCACCATAGAGAGTAGTCTCCAGTGATGAAGACTACTGCCTTTCTCCAGTCTTTCTCCAGTCTTTCTCCAGTCTTTCTCCTGTCTTTCTTCAGTCTTTCTCCTGACGAGAACGCTTCAGCGATGTATGCTGTGTTTCAACTGCGCTGAGTCGTATGGAACCGCAGCGGAGCACTCGTTAGAACCCATCCTGCCCCGGACTCATTCAATAATCGCTGTGAGAATCTAGCGTGGTCCCATCTATTAAATTCTGGTTTCTCATGTTCCGAGTCAAATGAATACAACTCAGAGGTCGTGACACTGGCTGATCGTTCCTCCTCACAAACCACATGGGTTTAAAAGGAGCAGCCGAGCGAAACAGAACCGGCAGAACAGAAGGCGGCAGATGATTATCACGTTCTGCTCAGTTGAAAGAAAACAGGTCAGCCACATCATTTTCTAACTGGATTTCGGTGTGGCTGGAACCCAACATGGGAACACCTATGTCAAGCAGATAAGTCCCGTCAGCAGTAAATACTGACTCGGTGGTTGTTTTATGGGCTGGTTTTATGGTCCATAAAAACCTGACATACAAACAGGGATATGTAACAGGGATGTTTAAAGGTTTATCGCAATGCCCAATACAATCTGGGAGGGCAATTCATGCACCTGACATGCTAATGCTAACCAGAAATATATATTATTGTCAGAATGTTACCCAAACTGTAATCTGGTCACTCAATTTGAACAGTTTAAAAAGTAGAAACTCAGCACAGTCATATATTTTTAGTATGGAAATAAAACAGATTTAGAGAAGTCTAGTTTTGGTTCTATCAGGTGATTAAAATTGGTTTGTTTAGTTGATCTTTTACAGCTGTCAGGTTCTCATTTTCTGATGAACGCTTTTGTGTTTTTTTATGATGGGTTGGCGTTTGGTTATCTGAGTTTTTTTGCTTCTTTTTTTTTTGGTGCTTACATTATTTTTAAACTTCCAATTTTTTTTGTCTCACAATATTCTCACATTGTTTTCTCTTCGTCCATGTTCAGTAACGATACAAATAGTTCTAAACAATAAACATGGAAAACAGAAAATACAGCAGCGGGCTGGTTCTCTATAGTTTTACTGTTTTCTGGTCACAATAAGACAAGCATGTAAATACTTTTACCATGAAAAAGTGCATCTTGATTATGGCTAGTGTCACAGGAAAACACAAACTGGGAAAGCCCTTTTTTAGGGATTTATAATAATGTATTTAAACAAAAAGTAAGTGCCAATGTTTTAGTTTCTCTGCACTATAAAGGCTGACTATGAGCAGAACGCCCTCTGGATGGGTAGCCCCCCCTGGTGGTGAAATGCTGAATAGCAGCACTGTAATATTTACTCTGGCTCAAGATAAAAAATTGTACCCAAATACTTTACCATTCTTTTTCAGGTACAAACATGAATCATGTCCATCAACACATAACACCACAAAAATAATGTAGTTTCATTGCTTCTAATCATTGATGCTTGTATTAGTTAATCTACATTAATCAAAACACTAATTTAATTGAATGTGAAATGCCTTCTTTTTTCCATGTCTCCGATGCCGTAGTGATGAAGAGGCGTCCTACGCTGAGTTCTATCCCATCATCTCTGGTGATCTGATGTCTGTCAAAGAGCTACTGAACATTGGGAATTTCCCACGCAGTAAGACATGGTACGTGGAGACAAATGGGTTTATGGGGAGGGAGCGTTTACATTACTGTCAGTAAACGTTTGCTTGTCTTGGACTGGCTGAAGCAACAGGAGCGTTTACATTACAGTCAGTAAACGTTCCCTTGTCTTAGACTGGCTGAAGCAACAAGAGCGTTTACATTACTGTCAGTAAACGTTTCCTTGTCTTAGACTGGCTGAAGCAACAGGAGCATTTACATTACTGTCAGTAAACGTTCGCTTGTCTTAGACTGGCTGAAGCAACAAGAGCGTTTACAGCTCAACGTTGAATCGCTACTTTGCCAATTAACACTTGATATTTATTTTTGAACTATATTTTTATTCTAGCACTTACTTTTATTGAGTACTATGTGACTATGTCACCTGTCACCTCTCAGCACATTATTTATTGTTATTTAATCCCTCAATGTATTCGTTTTTGGTCAACTCATTAAATGGACGGCTTCTTACTAACTGCAGATCGTTCTGGATAAAAGCTTCTTCAAATTGACAAACGTAAATAATTGTGATTGCCAGTTTTACTTACCGGTAGTCTAAATGTACTTAATATTATCATGTACTGAAATCAAATATCAACTTTCATTAAAACAAGGGCACTGACATCTGAGCTAATAATAATTCCTGTCATTTATATAATAGCGTGTCAAACTATTTCGCAAAGTCAAACGTAAGACAACGTTTTAACAGGACCATCTTTATAAGCGTCTCTGCCGGGAAGCGTGTGATTCCGAGTCATCTTTGCCAGTTGTTGTTCCCAGCCTCATATCTCCTCTGTACAGCAGATCATAAGTGGGTCCTGGTGTGGTCTATATATCTGCCTCTGGAACATGTTCTCCAGCTCCTTGCTGGGGATCTGACCCGCTGTGCACACCGTCTACCGCTTCCTGCTACACTCTCACCGTTCCAGTCAGTGAAAATACATCTATAGGATTCATACCGCGGGCCTCTAAGTAAGCAACGACCAGCTAAGAAAATCTAAGCAATCACCTCGTCCAATCACCTCACAGTCCTTATGTCAGATGAAGAGGTCAGGTTCCAATGGCACGGGGTCTTGAGTTCATGGGCCGTCCTTCGGAGACGTGGGAGATTGTCAATAAAACCAAACAGCAGTTGTGATTGTACCGACCCTCATCCACGCTTCGTCGCTGTCGTTAAAAAGTCCTCTGAAATGGTATCAAGACATTTATGTGTTGTGCTGATAGCATAAGCGATCATATTGAATAAGTCAATTTAGTTGAGAGCTAATTTATGAACGACGGAGCAATGAGGAGCGAGGGAAGGCGCCGAGGTGAATTCTAAATGTGATTACTTGGGCGGGCACAATTTAGTTTTACCGCGAAAATAATGTGTCTCGTGGCAATTTCCTGTCATAATTTTCCCTGTTGCAATGTGCAAATTGTCTGAGCTCCACCAGTGTCTGAGCTCCAACCGAGTTGGACCTATGTGCGCACAACACGTCAAAAGATTGCAGCAGGCTTTTCTCAAAGTTATGTCAGCTCGGTTTCTGGGACACACGTGCATTGATTGGTGCAAATCTAACAAAACCTAGATCATGACTATGAAAAAACATTCACAGCGAATCCCGAATAATGTTCTTCTGAAGCATACATCAGGGCTAGAATATGAGGATGTTTCCAAGGCATTAAATATCCCCAGAAACACTGTTAAGGCTATTATTAAGAAAGGAAGTAACTGAAACACAACTGTGAATCTTACTAAAAAAGGCTGTCCTCAGAAAATAAGTATCTGGGCAAGAAAGACACCAGTCAGACAGAACACCAAGAGGCCAATGGAAACGCAGGAGGAGTTTCCATGTTTGTGCTGGGAGCCAGCGGGCATGTTGAAATAGTAGCTGTGGAGTCCAGCTAACGTAAAACCAGTATTTATTAACTCGTAAGCTGGAATCGTAGGAGTGGACAGGCAGAGTTCAGTACATGGTGGTCAGATGACTGGAGGTACAGAGGTAGACGAGCTCATGGACGTTAGCCAGGCAATGGTCAAGGCTGGTTCATAGTAGGCGGTACAAAGTGGTCAGAAACGGTCAAACACTGGGAACAGAGATCAGAGACAGGTAGCACGGAACAGGGTAACTCTGGATACGAGTGAATGAACAAACGATCTGACTACAGGTAACAGAAGACACTGACACATAAAGCCCAGAGAACCATCAGCACATGGGGAACACCTGGTGGAAATGGGTGGAGACAATGACATGTCAGGTGAGACAGGTGAGGTCGTGACAGGCCTATATAGAAGAGTGGCAAAAAGAAAACGAATCACTTCGAATCTCGTCTTGAGTTTGACGAAAGTGATCTAAGTGGATTACAGTTCAATGGTTTGATGAGATCAGAGCACAGGAGTTTGGCCTTAATGCTGCGTGATACGGTCGTGGCAAGACTCCACATCATCCTGATATGTCCAAAGGGGTAAACACTCGACGGCCACTACAAACCATGTCAATCCTATATGTGGTCATGCCATGACAATGTATTCTGGACACTATTTCAATATGACGTAATTACTGAAAGTTAACCAATGCAAACAAAAATAATCTCAAGAAAAATATGGCGCAAAATAATCTATTCAAAAAATTACTGCGTCAAAGAATTATTATTCATGATACTGTGATGCACTGGGTTTTAACTGCGGTTTACACATACAGTACCTTAGACAGTGCTTTAATCTCTAGTTCATCTCTCACCGGAAAGCCAAGAAAGTTTGAGAAGCTGTCTGGCGAGTCACTGGCGGTGATGAATAGAAACGGAGAGATAAGAAGCTTTTCTACTTTAGAAAGAAGGCTTTCTGACGTTGACACAAGGCTAAACTCACTTGCCGCCGGAATGTTTTGACAAACTGCTTTAGTGGAGATGCGTGTTTTTTACGGACACCACGCCTGGTCTGACAAACAAAATGTGTTTTAGAAACAATGTCAAGTGTGTCAAGTTGAATTCCCATTATATGCACTCACAATGGGGGGAGAGGCAGTGGGGCAGCCAGCCTTTTTTCAGGGTGGCCGTGGTCCATACATGACGGCGCCACAGACGCTAATGTGATTAGCTCTTATTCACAGGCCTGTGCTCGCCTATCATTTCACCAGCTAGTACCGGTAATCCTTTTACCTCAGATATTAGCATTGTGGTTCTCGCCTTCAAAGCATGTTTGCTGCCTGGAAATCCAAAGTACCTTCTCCCAGGAGAGGAGTCGTGGGGTAGAAGTGGGTATTTTGAGTGTAGTAGAGATTCAAGACCACAGAAGACAGAAATCATTCATTCCCCTATGAAGGTTGTTGGAATACGGATAGATTCCGTAGCTCGTCACAGATTCAGCGGCAGTCTATTTCTGGGAGACCTGAACAAATATCCTAGGATACGGAGTCGGCGTGACGTTTGTATCGATTCAAACATTGGAAATACAAAGCTGTCTTTTTTGTCCAATCAAGAATATGCGTGATGTGTCCACTCTTACCACTATGTTTTTTCCTTTTTTAACATTGGGAGGAGAAATCTGTTTGGATGATTAATTGGATGTATCTTTTTAGTCAATACGCTTCTGAATTGTGAGTGTAAGCCGAAACAAAGCAGTTTCAGATGGATATGTGTATTGCTCTGTGTGTGTGTGTGCGTGCGTGCATGCAGGCATTTGTTCCATTACAGAAAATAATTAAAACATTTATTACCTCATCAAATTTAAAAAACAACAAACCTTTTTTTTTGCATTGAACCGTTAGACTAAACTAAGTTATAACTTTGAACACAAGCACTTTCACCACGGGCGACTAGGGCCACATTTATCAGTGGCAGCCTGTGATGTTCCATCTCCCTACATGAACCCAAGCTAATAAAGCAAAGTGATGGTTTAATTTTCATTCAAATTATACGGAGACACAACAACGCAGTAAACTAAGCTTCACCAGATTGAACAGCCTAGTTTTTGTGTCCAATTAAAAAGATGTATTTCGAAGAAGTAACATTTCTCATCCTCTGAGTGACATTTATGCAGTATACTGTGACGTAAGTACTCCCGCTTTTGTCATTTTTATTTATAGTGTCTACAGAGTAAATGTCTTTATTGTATGTTCAAATTATACACCATTTCTGGACTAAAAGAAGATAAAACATATTTGATATAATTTTAACTGAATCAATGCGGTCAATAACATCCTCACTGTAACCATATCAACCAGAGTGTTGAATCTGAGATATGTTGTCATTGCTTTCTAATCATAGTAATATATTATTTCCGAGACAAAAAAATAGTTTGAAATTCTTACATACATCTGAGTTCTGCTTGACAAAATGGTGGTTCTCAACCAGCATTGATTCAACCAGCTATAATGGCCTGTCTTCAACCCGAGGAAAGGCAAACGCAAACAAACCCTTTAGATATTTGCGTAGGAATATTATTTTATATTAAAAATGAAAATCGACAATGACATCCTAATCACATTTGTTGGTTCCGCACTTTATTATGTTCTTCTAAGATTGATGCTTGACAACTTTTTATTTAATGCAGTCAGACTGAATGTAGATACACAATCGTTTCAGATAGCTGATATTCAATGAAGTCATTTGCATATTTGCGGATTTCCCTGCATCTGGTTTAATGATTGGACGATTTTGCATAACATAGTCATTGCCTGGGCCAGACAATCATAGAGCTCGCCAAAAAGAAATATTAACCAGGCCTGAGGAACTTGATCCCCTAGAAGAATGGCTCTACTCTGGGTACTTTTTTATAGGATACAACCCAACTGTAGAGTTCTTCCTGGCCAATATGAATCCAGTTCTTGTTGTTGGTGTGTTAGGCTGGGAATCTGCACAAACACTGGGTCACAACTGCTGTTAAATAGGCTTTTAAAAAACAAATGTGATGTATTGATTAGGCTCTGCTCATCTGGGTGTGTGGGCACTTGTGGGAATGTGTGATCACAAGCACCTCATTATAATTATTTGCATGCATAGACTCACAATCACAGTCTAGTCTAAGAGGATGATAGCTGCCAGTCAGTTGGTCAAGCACTGGCACATCAAGATCAACACTCTGGAGGTGAAGAAGAAACTAAGTGTGGTTGTGATAAAAGGCAGTTGGAGCTAATAACCAGTGCCTGTTTAGAGTGTAATGGGTCACCAGGCAGTGTGCCCAGAATTAAGAGTAAATACTGAGCCAATCAGAGTGAATACTGAGCCAATCAGAGTGAATACTGAGCCAATCAGAGTGAATACTGAGCCAATCAGAGTGAATACTGAGCTAATCAGAGTGAATACTGAGCCAATCAGAGTGAATACTGAGCCAATCAGAGTGAATACTGAGCCAATCAGAGTGAATACTGAGCCAATCAGAGTGAATACTGAGCTAATCAGAGTGAATACTGAGCCAATCAGAGTGAATACTGAGCCAATCAGAGTGAATACTGAGCCAATCAGAGTGAATACTGAGCCAATCAGAGTAAATACTGAGCCAATCAGAGTAAATACTGAGCCAATCAGAGTGAATACTGAGCCAATCAGAGTGAATACCGAGCCAATCAGAGTGAATACTGAGCTAATCAGAGTAAATACTGAGCCAATCAGAGTGAATACTGAGCCAATCAGAGTGAATACTGGGCCAATCAGAGTGAATACCGAGCCAATCAGAGTGAATACCGAGCCAATCTGAGTGAATACTGAGCCAATCAGAGTGAATATGAGCCAATCAGAGTGAATACTGAGCTAATCAGAGTAAATACTGAGCCAATCAGAGTGAATACTGAGCCAATCAGAGTGAATACTGGGCCAATCAGAGTGAATACCGAGCCAATCAGAGTGAATACCGAGCCAATCTGAGTGAATACTGAGCCAATCAGAGTGAATACTGAGCCAATCTGAGTGAATACTGAGCCAATCAGAGTGAATACTGAGATAATCAGAGTGAATACCGAGCCAATCTGAGTGAATACTGAGCCAATCAGAGTGAATACTATTCATAATAGCTTTTGAAGATTCAGAAACGTATGCTTTTTAGTGGTCAACTATTTCATGTTGTTTGGACATTTATTTCATATATGTGTTTTGGGTTTCATTAATGTAGACTTGCAGATTAGTTATTATTCTCATTGACCACATCCGAAACACTTTAATGGACACAACACTATATTTTTCAAAGCTAACTCATGGATGCATCCATTTATGATATTGTTCAATGGTGGGTGCTATGTTCACAAAATATGCAACCGTGCTGTGACTTCAATCCTAGTCCGGCTAAAGCTGTATGATTTATCTTACTCCATTGTTGATGCTTTTTGTCCTAATTTGTCTTTTTCTCCTTCTTCGTCCAAGGACGTCCACGTAGTTGATTAGCTCTGAGAAGCCACCGGCGTTGCCTTGACAACAACATTGGTCGTTCATTGTCTTGTTTCTGCCTTTGGATGTTAGGAGGAGGCCTGATTAGATGTTTTCTTTAAAAGACAAAAGATTTTCTAAGAAAGGCTGTCCATTTTGAGTGTTACACAACAGTCCTGTCAAACCTCCATTGCGTGCACTCATATAACATTATCAGTGACCTTTGGAGAGAAATGACTGCTAAATCTAAATGTTACATTTTAACTCAGCAGTTAGATGTGCCCACCTGGGATCTTAAACACCACCAAAATCGTTCGATACGGCATGCTGGAAATTAAATGTGGGATATATAATTCAAAATGCAGCTTATATCATTTTGGTTCATGTAGTGCCCAATTGGATGAAGTAATGAACGAACCACTGGCTGTTGTATAACAAAATTCAATAACGTAGAACACAAAAAAAGAATCGTACGCATAAATACAGTTCATCTTTAACGTAAACAATTTGTCTTCTGAGATTTTTTATAGAAAATAATTCTATCTTTAAAAAACATTATTCTAACTAACCTGCTTGCTAAGGTTAGGGTTTCAGTAAGGTTTGGGATAAGAGTAAAAATTACAATAAAGGTTAAGATTATTATTAATAAATAGTTAGTTAACATGTCATAGATAGTCACAAAGCATCTACAGACACACTTTTGGATGACTCGAAATAAAGTGTTACCCATTGTTTGTTCAACTAGAACGTTTTGACCAGAACCTTTAAACGTTCTCCCGCCGTCTCCCTTGATTGAACTCAAGCTGCTGGCAAGATGTGGCTAGAGTGGCGAAAAAAAATGGCAGCCATATTTGATTACTTACCCAGCAACCCTCAACAACGTAGGCCAATTGGACCGTCAGTCAAACAGAAAATCTCTTGGTGCTCTGGGTGCCGTAGGGAGGACTTGACAGACGCCATGGCAGGAGACGAGCAGCTAATGAGAGGACAGAAGTGGACCCTGTTCGGGAACGAAGCTGAGAAGGTGGAGATCGCGGTGCTCAGGGAACAGCGTCGTATTCGCCAATGGTGTGACCGCGTGGCCCTGCGTAGACAGGTGAGAGGTCATGCTGATCTCTTCATCATTTCTAACATGTCTAAGTACGCAGTTTGAAAATGTCTGTGTCACAGGCTGAGCAGAGGGCTTCCGTCCACCTGAATTATCTGGAGGATGTCAGAAAGAAGGCGCCAGACTTTTCAATACCTCTGAGAGCGCATACCGTGTGGGATGGCATGGGGGTCACTCTGTCCTGCACCCCCGTGGGCTGTCCACCGCCACTGGTCACCTGGTGAGCACCAACACCTCCATCATGACCTCCATTGACTGTAGCATTGTAGCTAAGAATAGGCTTAGCAATTGGCTACACTTGTTTTGTGTGGCCTCAGATAACTAACATCCACTAGCCTTCTAGCTTGTTTTTTTTACTACAATACAGTCACATATGTAGGCTAAGACAAGCTATTAAAGAATGCTGATACCACACAGGACCTGAAAACATATTCAATACGAGGAACGTAATGACTATAACAATCTGACGTTGAACCCAAAATTGCTCCTGAGTTCATTGCGAAGACATCTCATTTGCGTCAGTCCGGCTCCATTTAATGACTAGCGGATGAGCTAACGAGCGTAGCCGATGAAAATGAATTTTAATGTGGGCCTGATCACCTGCGGGCACATGGGTTTAACACTTACAGGTGGGACGCATGCATTCCAATGAGCTTCGACCTACGGACAGAGCTCAGGAAGAAGTCAAAAGACCGGCTGGATGAATCGTGCTTACTGTTAAGGGGGATGAATTAGCATAATACGCAAATGTCATTAAACATGGAAAGCACAAGAGCAGGCACTGTTTAACTTTCACTGGAATGTTTTTTGCTGACCTCGGGTCATTTCAACTGTTATTCATCCTCCCGTTCCCAGGTACAAGAACGGAGTGCCCCTCAGTGCCTATGGTCAGGCCTGGAACTACAGACTGAAGCAAACATTTGGTATAGACTCGCTGGAAATCAGAAGGTGAAAAAGAATTAACAAATGCGGCACTGTAAATATTGAAATATCGCGTTGTAGATGTGCAAATATGCTCCCCTAATCTTCCTGGATTGAACGGTAATAGGTAATCCTGAAAGGAAACGTGTTTTTTTTGTGTTGACTACAGCTTCTGTATGAAGGGAATACAAGGAGAACACAAGTCAATGCAAACTACTAAATCTGTTTTCTGGAGCAATGTTAGCATGTGTCCTCTACCAAGCAGGTTCATCACAGCGCCAGTCGGTTTGACATTTCTTAATTATTGCCCAAATAGTAAATACGGGCATTTTCTGGTGTCTGCAGCTATCTCTTAATCGCCATCGGCTGATTTGTGAAGGTCAACAACCTGTTCCCTCATTTCATTCATGTGTTCGCTCACCTCTCCAAAGTCAATGAATGATTACGGGGTTGTCGCCTGCGTGTCACCACACATTTATACCCCGCGGAATGACAATTTAAGAGTCCCCGGAATAACTGTCTCGGGAACACGCATCAATTTGTTTCGCTCGGAAGATATTCGCCGGGCGTCCGCTGCGAAATGCACGTCGCTAAATAAAATAATGCTTTTTATCTTTGAACTATTTCCACCCGATGAAATACCAGATTGCTATGTTTTCATCGTTCACCGTGCATTCCCTGAACAGCAGAATGTTTGTGTATGTGTTTTGAATGAGCTTTGGGCCTAGCCTGAAGCCAAAACGCTAGCCTCGCTAACAAGAGTCGTCTCTCCCGCACTCAGGTGCTGTGCCGGGGATGCTGGAGAGTACAAAGCCGTGGCTAAGAGTTCTCTGGGTGAAGCTACCACTGTCGCCACATTGGTAGTCAACTGTAAGTGTTTGCTGACCTTTACGAAACGCGCACGACCCGTACATGTGAACGTCCTAATACGGGCGTGATACGCACAGATCTCTCCTCTGCTTTATATTCAGCCCGGGTACTGATAACTAGACACACCAGATATTGCTTCTACGCTCTTGTTCACACTTGTTTAACTCATGTGAGACAATTTAGGCGAATGCTAATTTCGACGTCCATAGGATCTAAATCACCGTTCACCTAATCCAATTATTTTCCACGAGTCATCCAGCTGCCGTCTCTGGGCAAGGGGTTAATATACCGGGACTGAGGTTCAATACTGATACACTGATTGGTGCAAAATGTTCCATGCCATAACGACTGACGAATCGGACGGTTCGGTCCACAGTACACACTCACACTCACAACACCCACAGCGAGGGCGGTCTAATATCCACAAGAGCTACAGCCTGGTTTTTACACGGTTGACGCTATTGACAAAAGGGCTAATAGTGATGATACAAGATGAATTGATAATTTCCCCGAATTGTAATGGTCTATCCTCCCCGGAATCCGGGAGATGGTATATAACCTGACAGTTCTGAGCCCAGTCGCCTCTCCTTCGCCCCCGTAGATCAATTATACGGTGAGAAAGTAACGAGACACTTCAAGGGCCCAACTGCTTCCATTCCCCTGTCATCCATATTTCCCACGCTCGCCTTCGATTGCTAAACATCGACCTCTCCCCGTTTCTGTCTCCCTGTTTCCTCGCACGGTGATTCAGCATATCAGGGAACCGAGGCCAGAGTCGACCGGTCCCAGACTGCAGGTACGTTTTACAAAAGCCGAACCAAAATATGCGTCCTTTTAACAGATCTGCCTCCATTTTAGAAGCTCCCACTTCCGCCATTGTCTGAGAGGGCTTTGATGACACAACTCTGAGGTCTCACGGCGTGTGTCATGGCTGATTGGATACAGGGATGAGTTGGATGGTGACAGTTGGTTTGTGATCTCTGGAATTATGTGTGTGTGAGATAGCTAACGTGAGTGTTCGTGTAATGTGCACCTGGACGTTACTCACAAAGAGAGTGCGCGTGCGATTGATTCAATTTTTTTCTGAGAGCTTAGCAGCTCTAATTATCCGCTAGTCCACTCAATCAGATATTGAGCCAGTGGGGTGCAGTTTCAACTCAGTGCTGATTAATCTGGCTCTGTGATATAACTATGGTTGCACATTTCCAGTACTTTTCCCGGAAACCCAAGGTTTTCCAAAAATCCTGGTTAAACGATTCCTGGAATAATACGGACAGAGAATCTTGAATCCTCCTACTGGGATTTCGGAGTAATCCTGGTAGTTTCAGACAATTACAGAATTTTGCAACCTTACCCATTACTAACTACTCTCGTTAATCTAAAGGTTTACCGCTGTTTCTGTTTAGTGAACGACGTAATCCTACCTGATAGCAACAGGTTTGTACACAACTGGGTCAAACTGCTAACGTCAATGACAAGCTTGCCGAATCGCACACTGCAAGAAGCGACAGGCGAGTCACAATCAATTGAGTCAGACGGTGGCATCCTCTGAATATTTAAAATTAAATAGCAATCACTCCTAATGAAGCTTTATCAGCATGTAACGACACTTGCCGCGGGGGCAAATGGCCTTTAAATTGCAAAATGACAAAATGGTTCAGAGAAGGAGATTTCGGAGAGCAGATGAGACCGTCCAACGTGGAATTCTCCCCTAAACAAAGGGCATCGCAGCGGCACATTTGTCATAATCAGCATCACTGGAAGGGAGCATGCAGGGAACGATACAGATCGATCTGGGAGAGACGGGAGTTATTAAATTGACGCTCGGCTGAATGATTGCCCTGGTCTGTTATGTAGACTGAGATCATTACGAAGGCACGCAAGCCACTTCTCCGATTTGTCGCCGGGAATGCGATGAGACAAGGTATCGCGGCGAACCGTCTTTTTTCAGTCCCCTCAGACAGTCGGACGGGACCTTGTGTCGTGGACGGAGCGTGGCCAATCGTGTGCCGTTTTGTAATTACGGTTTCTTAGGAGTCGCGTGTCTTTCCAGAAATTGGCGTATTAGCGTCTCAATTCGATCTGCATCAACATTTCTTAATTTCACATTTCGACGTTTGTGTCCATATGGGGACCCGGTGTCCCTACAAAAATAAAAAAACGGAGAAATTGGTAGATTGGATTTTCGGTTTAGCCATCAAGATAGACTTACAATTGGGCAGAATTGGTTTTTAGCTTAATGGACTAGGTTTGGATCTTAAAAGTTCGGTTTAGCAGGTGGGTTTCGGGTTATGTTATGTTGAGGCGACACTTTAAGGTTGTTGAGGTTTCAGATCAGGTTAGAGTTAGGGTTTGGTTAAAGCCTAGGAATTTGGAAACACCAGGTATCAAGTTCCCATTGGATAGAAAGACAAATGTGTGGTTGTGTGTGATTGTGTGTGTGTGCATGTGTGTATAAAGATTGTAAAGGTTTCCTTATTCCATTACTAGACTCGTGCCTTCATCCTGTAAATTAGTTCTCTAAGGATTGTTCATTTTCTGCTGCTACACGGAAGAGAATCTGGGGGAGAGAAATGCTAGTTACCTTTGTCAAGCCAGGAAAGATATGACGTGAGGCCGAGCTACTAACGTCCTCATACAGGAACGTCAACCTCAACCTCATCTGGAACAAGAACTTAATGGATTAGTTCTAGTCTTGGTGGATGTTTCTCATCTAAGTGCTTGATTTTTCTCACGTGTCACTCACCTCCCCCTCCCGTCCGTTCTCATCCGCCATTTTTCTTTTTAGTTTACTCTCTATCCTCCTCGTCGTTTGTCTCACCAGCACTAAAGCAGGAGGCTCTCTTTGAGTCGGGCTTTCCTCCGAGCTGGGTCACAGAGGGGAACATCTTGTCCCTGCAGTGCTCGTTCACCTCTGCCTTGTTGCCCTCTCAACAGGATGTGGCCTGGTTCCGAGACGGTGAGTGGAATAAGGGTATACCCATTCTAGCAGATCTGTTGGGTCTCACCAACTCAATCAGATATGAAACCAGGCTAATGGGGCATCACACAATGATTTGGGACCGAACTAGTATTACCAGAAGGTTGCCGGTTCAAATCCCCGTGCCAACCATGTAAACAAAACAGAGTGCGATCTAGAGTAACTCTCCCTGTATTGCTTATGTAACTCACTCTGGATGAGAGCCTCTGGGAAATCATTAAAATGTAAAGATGTAAAATAAGGAAGTGCGAGCGACACGTTTGGGACCTGATTACTGAATCCGAAACTGTCAGCTAAGATGACAGAAGGACAACTTCCCGCATGTGTTCTTGGTACCATCAGCGACCACGTGCCAGGTAACCTGCTGTAAGCTGCCTGAGCATCTATTAGTCTGAATAGTGCAACGCTCATGAAGAATTAGCAGGCTGGTCAGAAGAAACCTGTATAAATAGAAGAAAAACCTCTCTATCTCCCCGCCGCAGGAGTCCAGTTGACCCAGTCGAGTAGGGTGGACGTTCAGACCGCCATTTCTTCCACCTCGCTCACGCTGAGTGATGTGCACAAGGAAGACGAGGGCGTGTACCGGGTTCGTCTGCGCACGTCCGACGGGATCCAAGAGCACAACGCCTACGTTTACGTCAAAGGTACGAGTCTGGGACCGAATCTGTGTGTACGCGTGAGGGGGGCCCGAGTCTGGGACCGAATCTGTGTGTACGTGTGAGGGGGTCTCGTGCGTTTGCATGTTACTTATACCAATTACATGACCGAATCCTGAACTACAATGATCACGGTCTTGGTTCGCTGGAAAAGTAATAATAATAATAATAATACGTTCAATTTATATAGCGCCTTTATCAAACCCAAGGTCGCTTTACATGGGAAGGGGAATCTCCTCAACCACCACCAATGTGCAGCATCCACCTGGATGACGCGACGGCAGCCATATTGCGCCAGAACGCACACCAGCTTACTGGTGGCGAGAAGACAGTGATGATGAAGCCAATTAGTATATATATATATGGGGATGATTAGGTGGCCATGATGGACAGAGGACAAGGGGCAGATTTGACCAGGATGCCGGGGTTACACCCCTACTCTTTATCGAAGGACATCCTGGGGTTTTTAATGACCACAGAGAGTCAAGGCCTCGGTTTAACGTCTCATCCGAAGGACGGTGCCTTTTGTCAGTATAGTGTCCCCGTCACTATACTCGGGTGTTAGGACCCACACAGACCAGAGTGCAGCCCACTCTGGCCTCACTAACACCTCTTCCAGCAGCAACCAGGTTTTTCCAGGAGGTCTCCCATCCAGGTACTGACCAGGCTCAGCCCTGCTTAGGTTCAGTGGGCAACCAGTCTTGGGCTATAGGGGGATATGGCTGCCAACAGCGTACACTGGAACAACACCTGCAGCTCCTTTCCCAAAATGCCCCGAGGCGCTTATACGCTTTTGCTGTAGGGTCGGAAAACACACCTAATGCCGCTCACTCTATTACCATCAAAAACTAGCACATTTGCAGTCTTGAAACGTTTCATATCTTGAGTCCTTGACGTTTTCCCCCTTCTGCACTCGCATGACAAGTGAAAGGTAAGGGGGAAGAGACAGTGTTTGGTTTGGAGCCCCGCAAATCAGAATCTCATTATCAGAAAGTGAGACACGCAGACAGAGAGAACGAAGACGTCTGAGAGATAGAGAGAGATTTTTTGAGAGAGAGTGAGCGACAGAGATAAATGAATACAGCTGATCCACATAAAGTAAAAGCACCAACAGTGATGGAAGGAAATATTTGGTCCCCTGCTGATTTTGTACGTTTGCCCACTGACAAAGACATGATCAAAAACTGCAAAAATGTACTACAATTATTTTTCACTAGATCCAAATGCAGACAAACAAGAAAACCTCGACCATCCACATGATTCAGACAAAGTCTTATAAATACACAAACAAGTATTTGTCTAAAAGACCAGCAAAGGCCACCGACTGTATGTCCTCAGAAATAACGTAGCTTAATCGACAACAAAACATTTTTTTTAATAGTTTAGCAACAGCAAGCTGACAAGCTTAAAAGTACATAGTCATGTTTTTACGGACATATGATCATCATTGGCCTCTCTAGTTTGTGTTGACATGTCCAGATTTATTTAGTCAGTAATTTTTCAAACATTCTAGCTCAAACTGAACCAGAACACACTGTAAAAAAAAGAATATGAAGACTTGCCTAACAAGATCTAGGTGAAGAACGAAACTACTAGAACATTATGCTCTGGACAAACGTTAAAAGCAGAAATTAAATGGCCATTATGCCAGGCTTCATGTTTGGCACAAACAAAACTCCTAACAGATGCAAAGTGTGGAGGCGGTAGCATGTGGTGGGACTGCTTTGCTGCTCAATGTCATCGAGACAACCATGAATTTCATATTAACTTGTAAACATTATTATGTCATTATATTTTGTTTGATTAACAATAATATTCTAACTTGGATTATGTTATGTTCAGTATAGTTGGCTAGGTAGGTAGTGCAGATATTTTGCTAACTGGCCAACTAAATGGAACCTACCGTCATGCTACCAAGTAAGAATTCCCTGATAAAGTTGTATTTTTTCACATAACTGGACCTGGAAATTGAATCTTCAGTTCCACCATTTTGACAAATAGAGTTCACCTAGGGGAAGAATAAGATAAAAGGTATTAAGAAAACCTGCGAAACACAAAACCTCCCCGATTTCTGACCTTGTCCCCCACCCTAATAAAAACTGACTGTCTCAATAGCCCTGGACTCTGGCCATCATTCAGCCACTAGTAAATGTCTCATAATCCTTAACTTCTCCCGCTTGCAGTATAAACTAGAATGGAGTGTCGTAAACGTTGACAGACATTTAATCCGGTCTTTTGTTGGTGTGACGCGTCACATCATATCTCTCCAATCCTCTTATCATAATTCCCTTGTTCTTTCACTCCGTCTTCTGTATTTCTCTGTATTTCCTCCTCATCCCTCGGTCAGTCACTCTCCTCGGCTCCGGCTTCACGCAGATTTGACAACCTTTTAATCTTACCTCCAGACAGTACCTCGCCTGTTTCTCGTCACTGGATTTGACACGGCTGCTCCGAACATGCTTTGCCAGGGGGTTTAATTGAAAATATTTGGATTACATTAACTTGATTGCTTTTAATCCTCCACTCCCCCGTTCTCCCCCTTTCCACTCCATTCCCTAAAATTCCCTTTGGCTCCCCCTGTCGTATTCTCTCCACCCTCTCCACTTCTCCTATTTCTGCCACCTGTCTTATCGCTCTTATCTCCACCTCCTTCCCTCCTCCTCCCTCTCAGATGCTTCAGCGGTGGTGTCTGGTGGTCCGGGTTCCCCTCTGGCCCTGGAGGTCTCGGATATACAGAAGGACTACGTGTTCCTGACGTGGGAGCCCCCCAGCGCAGATGGACACCACCACGTAGAGGGTTACTATGTGGAGAGGTATGCTGGACAGGACGTGGCCTTCTGGGCTTCGTGCGCAATCAGAACGATAGACATGCACATTTAAGTGGCTCTGCATTTGTATTTCTGTAAAGAGGGAGGGAAAAAACACGGGATTTATGCCTCATTAAAGCACGGAGATACAAATGTGCAACATTAGCATGTGATGGAGAAACAACAGGCGAGATCAAGCACAGTATTACTTCTGTCTCGCGGGAAGCCACGGTTGCCAAGAAATCTGAACACCACGCCCCTGCTAAGCCTGGCGTCGTCTGATGTGACCCGCTTGGGTGACATCTCAGTAAACTGTCGTCAATAACCCAGGCGTTTGTTTTAAAGATGCTCCGCAGTGTGTGAGGAAATTGAGCAGGCAGATAAAGCCTCAGCCAAATATTCGTTTGGCAACGCGCAAAGACGACGGATGATATAGTTGTGTGTTAATCACTCAACGCGTGTTAACGGTATAACAGTATAGCAGCAACAGTGCTCTCCCACAGGTAACAGGCGTTCCCTGTATTCCCAGTATTACCTGAAGCTGATCAATGGTTGTGTGTGTGTGTGTGTGTGTGTGTGTGTGTGTGTGTGTGTGTGTGTGTGTGTGTGTGTGTGTGTGTGTTTGTGTGTGCACGTGTGTGTGAGCTAGCGTGCATATTCACTTCCATCCTAGTTACCGTGGATATCTTTTAAGCAAGCATGCAGAGGGCACGGACTAATGAAAAAACTCGTTGAGCGATATCCCAGTCTCCTAGCAACAGGGATACAGTGCTAGCTTGCCTTATTTGTTTACTTTCCCAGGTGGAGTTTTTATTCATAATCACTATAGTACTATCAGAGTTCAAATGCTACGTTTTTCCCTACAGGTTTTTCAAATAAGTGGTGGTAAATTATAGTCTCTGGTGTTTGTTGCCTGAAATGGTATTTCTTTAAAGTGATCTTTTTTTTGCAAATGTACAGTATGTAAATGCACTACTGAATAAAGAAATAAGAAAAGTAGGTAAATCTGCATGCGCATAAAAAAAACACTTTTTTGTGGCTGACCTCATATTCTCTCACTCTCTGTATCTCCTTCTCCCACACTAACTCTCGCTCTATCTCTCTCGCTTTTACGCTCTCGCTGTCTCTAGGTGTGACATATCTAGTGGGCAGTGGTTGCTTTGTAATGACACTATTCAGAAGGCGTGTCATTACCCGGTGAGAGGTTTGAGTGAGAACACCATACACCAGTTCAGAGTGTGTGCTGTCAACCAGGCTGGAGTTGGACGTCCCTCCCGGGTCACCAGACCCATCACCACCATCGACCCGTTAGAACACACCAGGGCTATGGGTAATCTTCAAATCCAGAGCAGTTCACTGCATAAGGCCAGAGCTAACATAGTCTACATTAAACATGTGCAGTTTAAAACATGTGCAGTGGGTATAAAAAGTCTACCCACCCCTGTAAAATGCCAGGTTTTGTGATGTGAAACAATCTGACATGATTTATCTTTATCTCGTTCAAAGAATCTGGCATTTTAACACGGTGTGTAGACTTTTTAATTAACAAAAAAATCAACACACGGATTGCAACCCACACATGCTATAGAGTTTGAAACACAAACTCGTACGAGGTCAAACACGATCTGTTAAACAGATACAGGCGGCGGAAAACACACAAAAGGTTCACGCGGTGCGCCGGTTTCTCGCTGGTGTGTTTGTAATGTAAGGGTGGCGACCATGAGAGATGGATAGAAAAAGAGCGACGAGAGCGGACGGAACAGACGGATGCGCTGGTCAGATGTTGAGGATCATTAGGCACAGATGAAAGACAGCCAGAAGGTTGACTCGTCACCTCTGACTGCCATCTGACTGTCTCCTCCTCTTTCTTAGTTGTCAAGGTGAACGGCGGGAGAGAGATCACCATCACCAAAGACCAGCTGGAAAGTAAGGAAAACGCACAACGTCAGTCTGGTTCTGTTGGTGTGCGAGTGGTACCAGAGACGGTTCCCCGTCAGTGTCCCTAAGCAACAGACCAGAGGCTGACTAGTTAGCGTGCAGCATCCCTGCTACGTTAGCTTCCCCCTGATGTAAACCTTTGGCTACTGAATATAAACGTCCCGTTCCATCTTGTATCACATTAAGGCCCTTGGTTCCGTTATGTAGACAGTTATGTGTCGCTGATGTAGCCCGCGGACAGGAGCAGACCAAACACCGTGGAAAAACAGGGGAATTCAGTGCATTATTATGGGATATAAAGAGCGGACCCTGAAGGATGCTAAGGCGCCGTTATACACCTTTAAGGTGTGAACAAACGTGGACGGTGTGTGATTCTATGTGTTCCCAGAATAATAGTCAACCTAATAAAGGGTTTTCATGTCCCCACTAGGGAAAATCCAATATCTGGCTTAGGGTACAACGTACTGTGGGGTATAGTTAGAATCTGGGTCATTTATAGGTTTATGTGTAGATTAAGTTTAGGCATGAAGGTTATTGAGGTTAAGATTGGGGTAAGATTTAGGGGTTTTGTCTAGGGATGAGAGTATTAATTTCTGAAATTGGTATCAGGTCCTCACGTGATGTGTTATGTTTGTGTTATGTGCATGTATGTGTGTTATGTGTTTGTGTGTGGTGTGTGTGTTCTGTGCATGTATGTGTGTTATGTGTTTGTGTGTGGTGTGTGTGTTCTGTGCATGTATGTGTGTTATGTGTTTGTGTGTGGTGTGTGTGTTCTGTGCATTTTTGAAGATTAGCTGTGGCTGATAAGGGCGACTTGGCTTTCATGTTATTAAATACGCTACACGCTTCAGCTTCAAGAAATGTGTTGTGTTTGAGAAGCTGTTTCCTCAGATCGGCCGTTATTCGGTTGGTACCCTTTAAAGTAGAGAGTTCGGTACCCAACCCTAGTTACAACCTAGAAACGCTTTGCATTTTCACTGAGATTAAAAAATGAAACGCGCGATATGCAAATCAATCCCAATAAACCGATGATTAGTTCATGTAGCAGACATTTAAACTGTCTTACAAGCACCAAAACATGAAATGTAAGATTGCATTGCATAAAGATCCACGAGTCTAGGGCATAATATTCAAAAGCAGTCAAGCCAAACTCTGAATAGACCAGGGACAAGTATCTGTGGGACTAGTCCATTTTGAAAGCGAGTTGAATAACTGCTGTTTTCCCAACACATTTCTGAGGTAAAAGAGTCAAGAATGTCCTGCAGGACCTCCTAGTATACAAACATCAAACCATGTCTAGCCCAACCAGAGGTCAATGAGTCCCAAACAACTCTGGGCCAGTTTTTCCTTGTTGAACGCGGCCCTGCTGTTATTTATTATCGTCTCCACTCATTCCAACTCCTCTGACCTCAGGTCAGATGAAAGTCCCGCTCCCTCCCACCGGTGTCTGTGTCTGTCAGCTGAATGACAGCTACGCTGTGCTGAGCTGGACTGAGCCCGAGCCCAGAGGCAAAGAACAACTTACCTTCTATGTGGAGCAGGTGAGTAAAAGGCCACAGGGGCCTACTCCTCGCTGCATCGTAGACGAGCACACACACACACACACACACGGACCAGCCAAACACTCATTAAAACCAAGTCCAAGTAACCCTTAGTCCGTCACACAGCTAGTAGTGTAAACACCTCCTGTCTGTCTGTTTGGGCTGTTTTTACTGTTAAGGTTTTGTAGACCAAAGAGACAAATTAGCAAAGACCTTGCACAGCTATGCTAATTAAAGATACGTGGGGGGGTGGGGGGGGTGTAAGGGTGACTGGTATTGCTGCCAGTGTCAGTTTTGGTGGGCAACAGAGCACTCATTAAAAGCAGAGTGGCCTTGAAGTTTTTCTTTAGTGGCGTAAGTTTTGGCGTCGCCGAGTTAATTTTCTTGCTCGTGAACTTCGAAGCATTCTCTCTAGACATTAGGGGCGATCCATCTCTTGGATTGATAGATTCCCGGCTGTTGAATTAAATCTTCATTTTTAAAGTCGTGCTCGGAGGTTATTCTTTAAGAACAATTATGTAACGGGTGCATTTGAACATGGCCACCGAGTTATACCGGACGCCCGAGTCCACCGGACGTTTCGACGAACGCACTTTGTCGAAGTTGTGCTTCACCAAAGTGGCCAAGAAAAGATTATTCGACTCACGTCTTCTCTGAATGGCCCCGTTTTTCATATTAAACAGGGTGCAACGCGTTAGATGCACATCAGCTTGCAATAATAGGAAGAAAAGCATCAAACCGCAACAGGAAATTGCTTTTTATTGGACTTTTATAAGTGGCCCTGTAATAAAACTGTCCAATCCATCAAAAGCATCCAAAATGATCACGCTTTTATACTTCCTTCCTGCCCAGCAATAGACAGACCATTCAGATGTCGCCAGCGCTCTCCCGCCGGCATTCGCTTTGTAATCCGCCAATCTCGTTCCGAACGCTCACTTTTATTCGACTGTTAAATCCATTAAAAAGGGGGACTGCAATTCGCCGTAGCCCATATGGGCGATAGAGAAATAATCCGAAATAATCATGAGCCGAAACCGTTTCATTTGTCCGGCTGAACGATTGCCTCTGTCCGTCAGTCCATTGCAGGGAAGAACAGTTGGAGATTGGCAAGCATGGACCTGGTGGTGGGCTCGCCCAGGTTCCCCGTCTTTGACCTGCAAACGGGTAAATCGTACAGCTTCAGGGTCCGCTCCGTCAACAAATATGGCGTCAGCGACCCGTCAGAGGCGAGCCCCCCCGTCTCACTGGGACCACCCCAAGGTGAGCTACAGAAACACACATCTTCACACACATCTTCCAGTGGTTCCATGACAAAATTGCCTCCAAGGAATCTACTCACTGTACGAATAATGCGAGAGTAAAGGTGTCAGCAAAGTGGCTTTTGTTAAGTGTCACTTTCACGTGTGTCAATCAGCTCAGATTTTTGTTCTGTTGCGGTCATTAGCCGCTCCCCCTCCAGCCACGTCCGTCCAAGCCTTCCGCGACACAGACTCTGCCGTCCTGCTAAAATGGGAGGAGCCGAAAGAGAAGGAGGGCAGCCTGGGATATTACCTCTACTACAGCGAAGCCGGGAAGCAAGACTGGAAGACTGTCAACAACAAGCCCACCGCCAACACACAGTAAAGTCTTAAATGTCATCCACATGAACTGAGAGTCATTGTTTTTAATGGGTTTCTCCTCTGTGCTGAACGAGTAATGTTGTTTTGCCTAGCGCCACTAATTCCACCACAGAACATAATGAGCCAGAAACCGGATTAGACGTACAGACCTGCATGCTCCGCTGACATTTAAATGGAAAAAGCTCTTTAGTCAAAGGAACCAAGCCAATGCAGAAAGTGATGCTAATGCGGTGAATTCGGCCCCTTGCCAGGAGTTCTGTTTGGGGCATAATGCAACAGGAACACGGGGTCTCGCATGGGTGGCCAGACGCCGACTGGGCACCTTTCCCGGGCGGGCGAGATGTCAGACACGGTTGCACGACCCCGTCGCTCCCGGTCGGCTTCTTGCTGTCCGATACCTGCAGGCTCAACCGTGGTTGCGGGCCCGCTGAACACTGTCTTCGAACACTTGGAAGCATTTCCTGGGTCGAGCGATTAGTGTGATTACGAAACGTAACAACTCGGCACGATGTGTATCGCAGACCACAGTTCGATTTTTGGTTCCGAGCCAAGGACAAAAATCACAGATTACATTTTTTTTCTTAAAACAAAATGAGGCCGAATAGTATTAAAAGGGATAGCAACTAATGCTCCAAACTGTTGACAGAACATTTTGAACACTTTCCTTTGTTATTTTCTCTTAGGTTTACAGTACATGGTCTGAAGACTAAGAAAGAGTATGTGTTCAGAGTGAGGTCTGTGGGGAGAGCAGGGAAAAGTGTCTACTCCAACGAGTCTTCTCCGGTTTTGGTCAAAGCCGCTCTTGGTGAGTACCAGACACAAACTGACAGCTGACCCAAAACGTTCCTGAGACATATTCATCAGGGGGCAAACTCAGAAATGAACAAACGTGTTATATTGTTTTCGCGGCCTTTCGTTTTCCTCACAGCGCTCGACCGCCACACTATATGTAATTCATAACACCAATTGATTGGGTAACTGGAGAACGGGTATATATTCGTGGAAGTCTTCTGTCTTTGACCAATAATATTTACACTTTGACATGACATATACTGACAGGCCAAACTTTATGACCACTCACGGGTGAAAGGAATAACATTGCTAATCTTCTAACGAAGACACAGGTGTGGAAAGATTAGGCTATAAGCGAACAGTCACTTCTTGTATATAACGTGTTGGATGCAGGAGAAATGGGCAAGAGGTAAGACCTGGGTGACTTTGACAGGGGCCACATTGTAATGGGCCAGACGACTGGGTCCGAGTATCTTTGAAACGGCAAGTGGTGTCTGGCGCTCAGGGTGTCTGGCGCCAACAGTGGTCCAAGGAGGGACAAATAACAAATCAGCGACAGGGCTTTGGTAGCCCAAGACCCAAGGCTATCTCGTCTAGTCCGGACCGACAGAAGGTCTACTGTGGCACCGGTCACAGGCTATTTTAATGATGGTTACAAGAGGAATGTGTCACAACACACAATGCTTCTCACCCTGCTGCGTGTGTGTGTGTGTGTGTGTGTGTGTGTGTGTGTGCGTGTGTGTGTGTGTGTGTCTGCACAGGCACAGACCGGTCAGAGTGCCTATAATGACTATGTGCACTGTGTGAAAATGACAAGCTGATGGAGAGGGGGGATGTTTCAGGCAATGTTCTGCTAGGAAAACCTGGGTCCGGGCTTTTATGTGTGTCACCGATTCAATGCGAGCCACCCATCTGAACTTTGTTGCGGACCAAGTACACCCCTTCATGGCGATGGTATTCTCTGATGGCAGTTGCCTTTCATAGCATGATTTTTATTTTATTGACTTTTATTTTAACAGGGAAAGAACACATTGAGACCTAGATCTTATTTGGAAAGTGTGCGCTGGGTACAGCAATGATTTTTACAGTAGTACAAACACATATAAAATGCACACTATACAATATTAATTGTACAGTCAGATAGTATTTTCAACAAATTAAAAACAGACACATTCCTCTCTATAAAATTGTATCATCATGATGATGGGCCCTGCCACACCGCATACATTTTTTCAGGAATGGTTTGAGGAACATGATGAAGAGTTCAGGGTGTTGATTTGGCCTCAAATTGGATCCACCGCAGCGCCACCTCTTAATGTCTTGGTGCCAGATACCACAGGACACCATCAGGCATCTGCTGCTAATGTCTTGGTGCCAGATACCAGAGAACACATTCAGAGATCTTCTGCTAATGTCTTGGCATCAGATACCACAGGACACCTTCAGGGGTCTGTTACTAATGTCTTGGTGCCAGATACCACAGGACACCTTCAGGGATCTGCTGTTAATATCTTGGTGCCAGATACCACAGGACAGCTTCGGGGATCTGCTGCTAATATCTTGGTGCCAGATACCACAGGACAGCTTCAGGCGTCTTGTAGAGTTTATGTCTCGTCGGGGTCAACGCTGTTTTGGCAGTTCCCCAGGGGAACTGCAGCGTATTAGGCATTATGTTAATCAGTATACACTTTAACCTAAATAGTAAATGAAATGTGACATGTTTGGTTTTCGATAAGTATTTTTTGTTAGACAAGGCTTTTGTAGTAGGCTTGTTAAAATCACAATCTCATTTCGTCCTTAAGGTTCATAAGGTGATGTGAAAGCTGGTGTTCCGTTTCCGGAGGTTTGGTTCTCCCATAAACACAGTGACATTAGCGTAGACCGGTGATTAGACGAGCACCTGTTGGATAGCAACTGTCACTCACTCTGGTCTGACCTTCTGACAGCATGTCTGAAACATAATAAGCACTCTGGGTTCAGGTCCGGGTCCCGGTCGGGGTAATGACCATGCATTATGCCGACGCTCACAATGCTGCTGGCTTCACGAACTGCTGTTGGATCAGTTCATGAGATGGTCGAAATTCATTAAATGTGCATACAAATGAACTGACCTGACACATGCACAGTAGAACAAAAGAATACAGACCGAATAGGAAAGAAACTGATTTGCCATTCATTTAACAGAATCAATCTAATGTTGTCATTCTAACTTGTATATGTCTATAGAGTATAAATAGTGTTTATTAAGATGTGACATTTAGGCTACGTGAAGACGTTCAGTTAATGGGACTTTTCCAGGACACATCCTAGCTCTTTCACCTTTCACCTTTCACCTCTGATGACCCTGCACCTCCTCCTCCTAGCTGTCCCGTCTCCTCCATCTGCCATCGCCCTCTTGCTCTGCACCAGCTCCGAGATGATCCTCACCTGGAGAGGCCCTGCTCACAACGGGGGAGACCCTGTAAGAGGCTACTACCTCGAACAGAAGGACACAGAGCTGGAGGCCTGGAGAATGGTCACCGCCAAGCCTGCAGAGAGAAGGCAATATAAGGTGAGGTTGGTACCATATCAATAACCATAATGTTAAATGATCCTGTATGGTCAAGATTGACAAGGCAAAGGAAACCTTGGCAACAGGAAGTGCTGTTAAATGCAATGCAATAGCCGCACAGAGAGAGGTTCTACTGTTTGTAATTATACTGAATTTGCATTTGGTCCAACGTCGATGCTCATTAACGTTGCAGCAGCTAAAAACAAGACATTGAAAGCACTGGTGGTCGTTTACCAGGAAACGACCACCATCAAAAAAGAACATTCCCTTTTCTACCTCAGCTGTGTCACTAGGCAACAGGCTGTGGTGTCCATGGAGACCTGATGGAAATGTACAATTGTCACCTTTTTTTGCGATGGAAATTACAGGTGTCATGTGACTTGATGGCAAGCATTTCCTAAAATGTATTTGTTTTTTTTTTACTTTGCAGAGCCAATCAATTGAAAGCCTGCCCTTTCGGCTGTGCTCATTAAGCATAGTTTAGATATCTAGACCTGTGTGTTTTTTTCGCATACCAGGAAGGTTTTGAGTAGGCAAAATGAAACCCACATGAATGGTTAGACACTACTTGGATTTGAAGGAACATAGCAAGAAATAGGAAAGGATAATACTGTAAAGTGTTAAAGTTATGCTAAAAACACTAAGGAGGTTTGCCTTTTAACAAGACAATGACACCAAGTACAAGTTCAAAGCAACATTGTTTGCTTGACTTGGAATTAAATAACTGCAAGTTTAATTTAGTTGAAAATGCATACACTGTCAGTCAATAACTTACCACAATAGATAGACACATCTATCTGTAACACATATAATCCCATAGTTCTACTATCTCATATTGTTCTCGTGATTAACGCACCAAGGACAATAACGGCTAGGCTAGGCTATAGAATGAAACACATATCGGCCGCTCTTATCTGGAGAGCTGTAGGGTGTGCAGGAATTTAACCTACTGAATCACACACAAGCCTGTCTTGGTGTTGTCCTATGATGCTATAATGTGGCTAGAATGAGGTTCAGATGGAAGCCCGTAAACACTAGATTTTCTGAAAGATCGTTTGCCCGCGACACCAAATTGTGTCTGCCACGAATGGGGAGACGAACACAAACGCGGGGCGCACGAAAGGACATATATTAAATAAAAATGTAACTATAACGGAAAAACAGGAAACAAGATAAGACATAAGCAATTGTAACGTTGGCATAAACCAAGCAAAAACCAACAATACACAACGGGAAAGGAGGAACCTAGATATGATGGTGATTAGGAAGACGGGTGAGGGCAATAAAAGAATAAATCACGTGTCCGTGCGCCAAACATAAGGTACACTACTGGAACATCCGTGAGGTAGTCATGGTGACTATATATGTTGTCCACAAACATTAATCAGGAGACATCTGTAATTTCTGCAGAGCACAGATGTTGTTTGTTCATTTATTGAATTATTAAAATATGCTTTGGTGGAAACATTATTGCTTATCTTAACTTAGATTAGCAAAATCATTATAGAATAACTATTTACCATGCTACTAGTGAAGTGTTAGCAGGTGGATTCACAGGAGACAGTGCCCTGAGGGCCAGTTGGAGAGTTAGGCACGGCCGACATTCTGGGTCGACTGGTTTTCGGAATGAGACTGGGGCGCGAGCAGAGATTCCAGTTTTGCACACATTCGGTGTATGAACGTATGTGGAGCCTACGAAAACTAGATGCACACCACCAACTTGCTCAACTCGAAAATCTCCCAGATTCTCTCTCTAGTGAACTGTAGCTGAGCTCTCTATGGTGTGCACACCGCCAGCTCTGAGTGGGGTGTTTCTTTCTAAACGTCAGTCTCCGCAATTATTAAAACATTTAACTATTTGTGACTCCACTATAAAAACAATGTATCAGGTATCAACACAATGCCAACTCAATGGTTTGTCAATGTTCAAATAGGGATTTAGTTCGTATTACGTTATACAAGTATCATTCACCAGTGATCAAAACGATCTCTGAAACATTCTTCCATGCGTCCATTTTTAAAATTAAATCTCTGTACGAAGCCAGAGATGCATCATAAATAATTGGAATATCAACACTGCAAATGATAAGTCTCGTTCATGTTTTAGCTAGCTCGTGGGTTTTAAGCTAGCTAGTCGAAAAGAGAAGATACTTCTAGGTGCAGAGAACATCTACCCTGCAATTGGTTGTCGCCGAAATCCTTCACCACTCGCTCGCGTGCAAATAGCATAACGTTGAACATATCTGAACTTTCAAATGTCGCTCTCGCTGGGACATTTGGTCTCCAAGCGGAGTTCCACCCAGTTGCCGGGTGTAGCTGGCTCTCATCGGAACTCATGGTACCTCGTCTCTTTGTAGCTGTACATGTGTTGGAACCATCCTGAGGTAGCTGATGCTACCTGACAGTTTCCGCCTCCAATCTACCAAACCCTCAACCCTCCCGGTTGTCCCTTTCTGATTATATTTGACCTGGAATATTCAAGTCAATATTGTTTCTGGTATTGCGAGTACTTTGATCCAGACAGCTCCCTCTATGTTAAGCGCTAACTATGGAATCCTCTGAAGCTCAATTATTTTATTTTTTTCAAATTATTCGAACAAGGTAACCTTAGACAGTCCTAATACATATGGACACATAATGCAGTAATTACTGCAAAAATGTGATTATAACAAAATGTGTAGGGGCAACATATTATTTTATTGTTCTTACAAATATTTCATATTTCAAATTCTTCTCATAAAATATCAATGCACCATTTGTGTAATTCCGTAGAAGACTTGGTTAGGGGTCTTTTGCAAAACACTGTGTCTACACTATAGTACCTGTGTTCATATTTGTATTTACATTTTGTATTTTATTTACTTTATTTACCCAGAGAGTTTGATTTTTTTATATGTTTTGACACCAGTTAATGAATAACATTGCCTATTATTAAGTTGTGTCCTGTTTAACTAAAACTATCTCTCCGATAATCCACCTATACCTGAATTTTCTATCTGAATTGTAGATCTGTATTTTTATAAGCTTCTCACTTGCTTTCTCCATGTAAATTAGATGCATTTTCTAATATTGATCCAACGGGGGCTTTACACTCAAGGCACTTTGGTCTTTCTCCTTGTGTAAGCCAATGTAAATCACTTTACCCCCTGAGTCTTTTCCTTTTACCAACATCAGTTTAGTAGTCAGTCAGGCATGCCACCTATCGAGCCTCGTTAGAATAATGTCTGAGATGTGAACTCTTCGGATTTCGGATCTCCCTCAGAACGGAAATACACCCCCTCTATATTTTTAAACACCCACTGGTGACTAGTCAGAATCAGGTGAACTGAGACCATCTACTGGCCAATCATTGAACGGAAAGAAACTTCACACACACTAGCCCTGCACCTCTGGCCCTGACTGCGAGCTGTTTAGATATCGATTTGATATGGATGCTCTGGTTCTACTGAAGTAAGGAGAGTCTATTGACTTATTTCCAATGGTAGAAGGGAGTTTTTATTCTTCGATTCCACCCCAATAAATGTAACGCCTCTTGTTTAGTCTTTCGGTAGTCGTTGGCATTAGGCTCCGCACCCTACAACACCCCACCCCGCGCCCCCCACACCCCCCACACCAGAGTGTCCAAGTTCCAAAGATGTTCCCAATGGCAAAGACGGCCAAAAAGGTCAATGGTAAATAAAACAGAGATCAGGGTAGTCTGGGTCGATAATCTGAATCCCATTCCTGAAGCTTGATTCTGCAGGGCTTGTCTAAAGTGTTCTGGCAGAATGTATAGTTTGATGCACTATGTATCAATTTTCAGGAAAGTCAAGGGAACCCCAGCAGGTATTAACAAAGGCTGGAATGGATATAGTGTCGAATTTGTCTATTCTTACATGATATCTTATTTGTTTGTCCATAGTTGGTTTAAGAGCTGAACAGCTAGCTTACGATATTGTCGTATTATTGTTGTGTGGCCTTTTTTTTATAGTACACAGATTTGTTTCCTCCACTTCGTTCAGTAACCGTGTTCGCTCTCCGGTCTAATCCATAGGTCTGTAATCTCACCGGGGGGCATTACTACGAGTTCCGTGTTTTTGCGGCCAACATTGTCGGCGTGGGCAAACCATCTGAGGCCAGCCAGGCTTTCGTGTGTGAGCCATGGACCACGTCCGAGCCAGGTGAGGACAGTACGAATGAAGCATGAACACACACACAAGGTAAATGTACACAGACGGGCACGGAAACACAAACACACTCACTCTGTGTTCCTTTCCGCTCGTCCGTCATCGGCTAGCGGAGCGGTTCAGTGCACAGCCACGGCCGGCCGTCTGTGCCTCCTCGTCCACATTACGGATGCCTGCCTCGGGTCGTATTAATATTGGAGAGGCAGATTGTTTCGGGCAACCTCTTTATCCTACACTGGCCATTAATTCAGCTGAATTGGCTTTCCTTTTCCCCATGGTGAATCGTTAAGCGAGTGAACTATCTTGCTCTTGGAGAAAATGGGCAATACCCTTTGCTTTGTTGCTCTTTGCGTTTGCGAAGCCTCGCTCTGTCACAGGCACATTTCGTAGGTTGTTTGTAGGTTGTCGTAGACAGCAGGGAAGGAGCAAAGATCAATATTGTTTGTGCTTTAGCCAATATTTAATTGCAACAGTGTGCTGTTGGTACATTTCGTCATTGACAAAACGGGTTAGCATCTTAACGAGTATTAAGAGTATTTATTTTGTTGACTGACATGATAAATGCATATACATGATTTTTGGGTCGTTAAACAGTCGAGTTCTGATTGGTTCATTCTGTCCTCCACTTCCCAGGGTGCCCATATGACCTAGAGATAAGAGAGGTCAGAAACAACTCCCTGGTCCTCTTGTGGGCGAGGCCCCTCTACGAGGGAAAGCAGGGACCAATCACAGGCTACCAGGTGGAGCTGAGCGAGGGTGACCAATCACAGAGCTGGGCTGCTGTTAATAAAAAGCCAGTCACGGACACCGTTTTTAAGGTTGGTGAGATTTTCTATAAGATACAAGTGAATGGGCCAATCAGCAGCTGAACAAAATCCACCCACAGTCGATAAGAGCCGCTGGCTGTCATTGAAAATGTACGGTAGCTTGTCACTTTGTAGTTGTAGCGAGGCGGGCACTGTGCACACCCCTATACGGTTTGTAGTATAATATGTTATTAAAGAAAATATCTATCAATTAACGGAGGTGGACGGGGAAAAATAGAAATGCTTCAAAATGCAAACACCAAGATGTCTCACCCGTTTCCCATTCAGCAAAATGTCCCTCAGGCTATTATTTGTTTGTGTATTTCATGCCGGGTAAACGTACACATTGGCGTTTAATGATTGTATGGCCTCTAAATCATGTTCATGTCATTGTTAACAATCCGATGCGTCGTTGTGCTGACAGCAGGTTTTTGTACTACCCCGTGTGTTTTGTGACGGTGGCTATTCTACCCGCATGTATAAATGAAAGGTAGCATTACGCTGTCACTTCTCCTCAACCTGAGATGTGGAATTTCCGCGGTGAAAACAGCTTAATGTATACAAGTTGAGTTGCGATAACTGCAACGTTATAGTGAATAAATCGCGATGGATTTCCGTGAATACCCGCTTTGTCAGACCAGATGTTTAAGGCACCAGGCCAGGAAATACAATGTATTCGGTATGTTTAATGGACACGCCTTCTTATTCAAAGTCATTTCTTTGTGTTACATTATATTATTTATACAATATTATAATGTAATAACTGTTGACACTTTTTTATTTTTGTTCGTGTTTCCAGGTGTCCGGCCTCCAGCCAGGTCTGACTTATCGCTTTAGAGTGCGTGCTATCAATAAGGTTGGAATCGGCATTCCGTCACTGCCTTCTGAGCCTATCACAGCCCAGAACCCAACAGGAACCGGGGAGATAGAGACTGGCGTGGACAACGATGGCCACATCTTCCTTGCGTTTCGAACTGCAGAGACGGCGGAGAACGACGACTTCGTGTGGAGGAAAAACTACAGAGATGCTATCGATGCTGGTCGAGCCTGGTTACGGTGTGAGAACGATAGGTACTGCAAAACTGCCTCTGTGTGTGTGTGTGTGTGTGCGTGCGTGCGCTTGGGTCGTACGTGGGAAGCCAAACGAGGGCCTGTGGGGTTGCAGGAGAGGGGACAGAGGCTTGATGAGGGTTATCAAAGGATCTCAGAACGTTTAGACTTTTGCTACTGACCACGTTGGTGGGTCTTCCACTAAACACTGTGCTCTCATCCCCGCTAACCCTGTACCTCCTCTGTCCAACCTCAGGTCCATTCTAACCCTCACAAACCCTTCTGAGGAAGACCTGGGCCTGTACACGGTGGAGATGACGGACAAGCCACACATCTCCTCCAGCTTTGACTTTACATCTGAAGGTAAAACACGCGAGTGACGACCTGTACACAGCGTATGTGCTCCCACTGACTCTCTCTCTCTCTCTCACTCTCTCTCTCTCTCTCTCTCTCTCTCTCTCTCTCTCTCTCTCTCTCTCTCTCTCTCTCTCTCTCTCTCTCTCTCTCTCTCTCTCTCTCTCTAGACCTGGAGAGACTGAACAAGCTCAGCTGGCAGGTCTGCCACCCACGTAAGTAAGACCGTGGTATTTCGTTTTAAGTCTCTTGTTTGAGCGGTGTGAGGTGTTGTTTTTATCGTAAAAGCAGGCGTGACAAAACAGTTTTCAACGACGCAATAACAGCGACCTCACCGATTCCGTGCTACGCCCTGTCTTTGTTGTGATGCCCCCCCCCCGCCAGCCTGTGAGGAGTCCTATCTATCTGAACTCACTCTCTCTACCCTATTCAGTGATAGCCCTGCGCTCCAAGTGGCAGGCGGAGGTGTCCGAGAAAGGGAACGTTCGCCTCTGGATACAGACCGAGAGCCTGACCGACGCAGCAGAGCTTCGCCTCATTCTCAATGACAGAGAGATCTCCAGCACTGCCGTAAGGAGCACATAGGCTTGTTGTGTTTCAGTCCAGGCTCTCAAAATCGTGTGCCCTTTGGACATCTGATCAAAAGAACCCGAGTAACACAATTTAAGATGCATATATTGTATTTGTTTCACAACCAACCTATGCGCTCTCAAATATAGTTTTTTTTTCCTAATCAAAATGATTTGCACCTTCCTCGTAAAACAGCCCTGAGGCTTTGTCCTTCAGAATCAGAATCAGAAAGTCTGTTTACACACACGAGGAATTTCTTCTGACCAGTAGCTGTAGCATTGAGACTACACATATTAAGACAAACACAAAACAGAGCAAAACACATTGATAATTGATCATTATCTGTGCAACATCTGTGTTGTGTTTGTATGAAATCAGCTTTTTATTTTTCTAATTTCGATTAAAGACTCCAATGATGTTGGTAGGGACCATATGTTTCTCGATAAAAACTAAAGTGCAGTTTATATCAAAGGCATACTATAACTAGCTTGTGTCATAACAAGATATGGGGTGAGGCAGAAATAGACATGTCATATAGCGGTTATAGCATGTCTCCCAAATGTGTGTAGCGCTCATAAACTGGTGCATTTCATTTGCACAAACACATTTATTGTGATTCGTTTCCTGATGCGTTCCCATTTCCAGAAAACCAATACTAGCAATAAAATGTGCCACCAGATAGACATATTTTTTTTAAATATGATTTCATCAATCTTTGCATTGATACAACACGGTGTAAGACTCTATAAAAAGAAAACGTAAAAAATTCAAATGAGCGATTTCACACAAATCACCAGAAAAAATACATTTCCACAACAATATACAGTATGTATATAAAATGGTAGCAATTCAGTTCTTATCACGAAGAAATTAACCTAAACATTACCACAGATAGTCTGACTGTCATCACATATTAGTGCACTAGATTAAACCTAAACATTACCACAGATAGTCTGACTGTCATCACATATTAGTGCACTAGATTAAACCCAAACATTACCACAGATAGTCTGACTGTCATCACATATTAGTGCACTAGATTAAACCCAAACATTACCACAGATAGTCTGACTGTCATCACGTATTAGTACACTAGATTAAACTCAAACATTACCACAGATAGTCTGACTGTCATCACATATTAGTACACTAGATTAAACTCAAACATTACCACAGATAGTCTGACTGTCATCACATATTAGTGCACTAGATTAAACCTAAACATTACCACAGATAGTCTGACTGTCATCACATATTAGTGCACTAGATTAAACCCAAACATTACCACAGATAGTCTGACTGTCATCACATATTAGTGCACTAGATTAAACCCAAACATTACCACAGATAGTCTGACTGTCATCACGTATTTAAACTCAAACATTACCACAGATAGTCTGACTGTCATCACGTATTAGTACACTAGATTAAACTCAAACATTACCACAGATAGTCTGACTGTCATCACGTATTAGTACACTAGATTAAACTCAAACATTACCACAGATAGTCTGACTGTCATCACGTATTAGTACACTAGATTAAACTCAAACATTACCACAGATAGTCTGACTGTCATCACATATTAGTACACTAGATTAAACCCAAACATTACCACAGATAGTCTGACTGTCATCACGTATTAGTACACTAGATTAAACTCAAACATTACCACAGATAGTCTGACTGTCATCACATATTAGTGCACTAGATTAAACCTAAACATTACCACAGATAGTCTGACTGTCATCACATATTAGTACACTAGATTAAACCCAAACATTACCACAGATAGTCTGACTGTGAACAGATGTTTGTTCACCAGGTGATTTGCCATAGAGGAAGTACTACGATCAGACAACATGCATTTGGATTCAGTGATTCACATGTGGTTAATGCATACGTGATAGCATATCTGCAAATGTACAGTAAATACGGTGTCAACAGCTTGTGCTTGGGTCCAATGCCTGTTGTCCCTGCTGTACAGCACATTGGCATTCACAGGCGTATTCATGTGCTTGTGTTTGTCCTCTGTCCCCACACAGGCCCACAAGATTAACTTTGACAGAACCAGTGGGTTGATAGAGATCCTGTTTGAACGTCTGTCTAAGGAGGACGAGGGCTCCTACACAGCTCAGCTCCGCGACGGACGGGCCAAAAACCAGTTCACCCTGGTCTTTGTAGGCGAGAGTGAGTCTGCTGGATCGCCCGGATTCCTCACTGGGATTTTCATAGTTTCTGTGACCAAACTAAGTTATGCCTGACCGAATGATACTGGGCTGGCTTGGTTATGTTACTGGGATATGCTAACTTTAGATCAGTATTTACAGTCATGTGAAATTGATTCAGTTTCCTGTTGTACACAAAATCGCGCTACTCTTTGGCTTTGAGTTTTTTAAACCTTGTTGGTTACGTCTTTCTCTTTGGTCGCTGAGTTATCATTGCTTGTGTGCTTTATGTACATGTACATATACATATGTGTTATCTGATGTCAAACCTGTGGTCTGCAGAGTTCCGGCAGATACTTGCTCAGTCCGAAGCCAAAAGACATGACTGCAAAAGAAAATTAGGTAGGTTTTTCCTTATCGGCCCCCTGAGTCACCTCTGACCTCTGTGATAGGTTCAAAGCATGCTGGCCGCGGGCCAACAGAAGTCAACATGAATAGAGTCACACATCCAGCCTACCAAATTCCATTAAGAGACGTGACTTTGTCTGCCAACAATAGATGGAAATCTAATTTCGGTCAGAAATGCTGCTCCCAAATCGGTCCCAAATGTGCAGAGGCAGATTCAATAGGGCCCAATGCCCTTGTTTCCGATCTGTCACTAATCATTAGTCCCCTGCATTAGCCTCAGTGTGGCTAGCTGGGCAAACAGACCCAGCTAGCGCTAACTCCTATATCCTAGATGTAGCGGCAATACACACAACATGTTTGCTTGAGTAAAGATAAAAACAGACTAGACTAAGAATATTAACAACGTCAGGACCACACTATATTCGCAAGTACCGGTAATGGTCACATGTACAGCCGTGAAAAATTACATCCACTGGAAAGTTGTTGTTTTGAAAAAATCACGGGTGAGCAGAGTCGCTGGAGGAGAGCAGGCACCTCGGGTGTCTAGTAGATGTTAGAATAATAAAATAACTTACAGAACAAACAGTTGTGTCTGTGGACCATAAAAATAATACATAATTCAATAAACATAGTTAGCAAATCAGTCTCGATGTATACGTGGTCCAGTGTGTGCAGTTATTAATTTGTTATATTCTTCCAAGGACCCTATTTCATGGAGTATTTGTCATGGGTAGTGACAGAGGACTGTGTATTCATGGTCAAATGCAAGGTAATTCATGCCTAAAACCCGTTATCTGAATAGAAAGTGTTATGTCATTCTGAAGACTCTGTGTTTTATGTATGTGTGTGTGTGTTGTTTTGAATGTTTTGAATTCATCATAATTAGTCCTCTGTCTCGGTCCAGGTGACTAATGTCAACAAAGACACAACTCTGAAGTGGTTTAAAGATGGTGTGGAGACTTCAGCTTTGTATGACCAGCAGACCGGAGTCAGCACCATGACTGTGCTACAGGTACTTCTAACGCCACTTGCACTAAATATAATGACACATCTAGTGATTTAAATGCCACATCCACTAGCTGTACTGCCATATCCGCTGGTTATAATGCCACATACACTGGTTATACCACATCCACTAGCTGTACTGCCATATCCGCTGGTTATAATGCCACATACACTGGTTATACCACATCCACTAGCTGTACTGCCATATCCGCTGGTTATAATGCCACATACACTGGTTATACCACATCCACTAGCTGTACTGCCATATCCGCTGGTTATAATGCCACATACACTGGTTATACCACATCCACTAGCTGTACTGCCATATCCGCTGGTTATAATGCCACATACACTGGTTATACCACATCCACTAGCTGTACTGCCATATCCGCTGGTTATAATGCCACATACACTGGTTATACCACATCCACTAGCTGTACTGCCATATCCGCTGGTTATAATGCCACATACACTGGTTATACCACATCCACTAGCTGTACTGCCATATCCGCTGGTTATAATGCCACATACACTGGTTATACCACATCCACTAGCTGTACTGCCATATCCGCTGGTTATAATGCCACATACACTGGTTATACCACATCCACTAGCTGTACTGCCATATCCGCTGGTTATAATGCCACATACACTGGTTATACCACATCCACTAGCTGTACTGCCATATCCGCTGGTTATAATGCCACATACACTGGTTATACCACATCCACTAGCTGTACTGCCATATCCGCTGCTTATAATGCCACATACACTGGTTATACCACATCCACTAGCTGTACTGCCATATCCGCTGGTTATAATGCCACATACACTGGTTATACCACATCCACTAGCTGTACTGCCATATCCGCTGGTTATAATGCCACATACACTGGTTATACCACATCCACTAGCTGTACTGCCATATCCGCTGGTTATAATGCCACATACACTGGTTATACCACATCCACTAGCTGTACTGCCATATCCGCTGGTTATAATGCCACATACACTGGTTATACCACATCCACTAGCTGTACTGCCATATCCGCTGGTTATAATGCCACATACACTGGTTATACCATATTCACTAGCTGTACTGCCATATCCGCTGGTTATAATGCCACATACACTGGTTGTAATGTCACATCCACTGATAATAATTCCACATCTACTGGTTGTAATGTCACATTACAGTAATATATAATATAATGTATTGCAATGAAGTTTACAGTAATTGGACACAACACACATTAGTATTTGTTTCTTACACATTCCTAACATAAACAAACAGCTACCAACTAAAACACACACATAACACACACACACACACAACAAAAGCAAAAAAATAGGAAAAGATAGTGAGTAAGAGAGAATATCTGGGTCACAGTATCTCTAATGTATGGGTATTTATAGATCCTTGAATAATTAGGAAAACTCGGCGTAGAGAAAGTCAAGTGTGTCTGGATGTTCTTAGGCCGTGTGTGTGTGTGTGTGTGTGTGTGTGTGTGTGTGTGTGTGTGTGTGTGTGTGTGTGTGTGTGTGTGTGTGTGTGTGTGTGTGTGTGTGTGTGTGCATGAGCTCTACACTGACAAGTTGTTTACCCTGTGCTAAACCTTTCAGGTGACTAAGAAGGAGGCAGGTCACTACAAAGCAGTGGTGTCTGATGGGAGAGGAGAGGATGTGAGCACCCTGGAGTTACTGGGTGAAGGTGTGACATCTCAGCCTAATATGCAGGGGGGTTGTACATATCTGAATATGATTACGCGGACTGGGGGGACCGGTCTTGGGCTAGTTACCGCTAGTTACCGTTTTGTAAATATGGCGGCGAAAAAAAAATAGGTTACAGTGTGTTCTCCCTCTCTATTTAAGTTGTTGTCACTTGATTTCCAAAGTACACAGTTACGTTTTGCCTCTTGGTGTTTGTGAAGACTCTGAGGCCCGAGGCAGAACATGATGTGATTTTGTTCTCCGTGTGTAAATGACAAGAAGGTAAGAGAGTCGGAAGATAATTTTGCTGTTTTTCCTTACAGAGTATGACAAGTTACTCCGATGCCTCAGCAAGCAGTGTGGTAAGTGTCAGTCCACATGGATGTGCCAATAAGATTTGTCAAAGTGAGATATCCTGATAAGCGTTTGACGTTGTAGGGTTTAAAGTAAATGTTAGACTCGAGAAGACGATGAGATTGAACACTTTTTCACTACATGTACCACAGATAGATCTGACCTAGAACCCGTGTACAGATATCATGCTGTATCACCAGTGAAGACCAACCATTGTTTCTCTCTGTCACACACAGCGCTTTCTGCCGGCCCGTTGATGATCCAGAGCACTTCGGAAGGTTTCAGGCTCTTCTGCTGTCTCAAGTATTATATTAGTTACATGAGGACCAGTTGGTGCTTCAAGTGAGTTCCAACGCCCTGGCTTCTGCTCAAACTTTCCACAGTGGTCCTGACAGCCTGGTTCTACTGGGTGTATACTATACAGTCAGATTATGTCTGGTTCTACTGGGTATATATTATACAGTCAGCCAATTTCTGGTTATACTAGGTGGATATTATAAATTATGCCTTTATATTGTTCTATTTGGTATGTATTATACATTATGCAATACAAGGAGGAGTGAAGTTGCCACTTTATGCCTGATCCTTGAGTTACCTAAAAGCAGTTTTAGACCAGAGCATGTTGAGGTGGTCACAGCAGCAGTATCTGGACTTCTCACACCACCTGCTGGCGGTTTGTAGTATCACTACTTCAACAGCTAACTCACATGCAGCTAGTCTAGAGGTCTGGAACTAACACACAACCCCATTCACTTACACATTATTGTACAAACCATTCTTCAATATTATTTGAATAACTTACCCTCGCCCGTGGCTACAGCAAAAGCATGCACACTTTAGATTAGTTCCATGAACGTGGGTTGGTGAACACAGTAAAACCGTCTGTTGTCTTACGTAAATTCAGTTCCTGTCTGCAGATCAAAGCTGGACTGACTAGATAAATAATAGATCTCACTCATCTCACCAAATGACCCAAAAGTACCAGTTTTCTGTGTAATTCTGTGTTACTGTGTACCAGGGAGAGCAGGATTGACCAGTTGGACAGATGCAAGCAGGGCTCAAGCATGCAGAAGGTTTGGATGGAGATCTTAGGGCCCACGGAGAACGATAAAGGAAAGTACACGCTGGAGATGTTCGATGGCCAGGAGAAGCACACACGGTCAATGGACCTGTCTGGACAAGGTTAGTCTGACTTGGGCTTGACTCACAAAGTAGTTTAGCCTCAAAGCAGTTAGTCATAAAAGTGGATATTCAATTGGTAATACATTGGGAACACATTGACTTCTGATAACGACTATAAAAACAACTGGCTAGAACAGGGCAAACTTCACAGCTCAGCGGCCACGACAGAACTTCTTAAGTTCAATGTAGGGCCACACTTGTTTTGTCATTTGTTAATTATAAATTATTTGTGGGCCAGAAAAGGGCAATACTGAAAATGCATACCGATAACATTCATACTGTATGCTTATTATAATATCTAAATAGTTTTAATTCAGATTGAGATACATGATAATTGGACTGGCATGTTATTTTGTACTCGGCCCCGGGCCTTAGTTAGACCTTTGCTAACCCCTGGGCTAGAATTATTTGCAAAAATCTTTATAATACATCTTTAAAATAAAAGAGTGCTCAGTTACAACAACCCAATGTTACTGTAATTAATTGTATTTAATTTGACAGGCAGTTTATCTTAACAGGCAGTTCATGAATATCACTGTTTAAAAACAATAAAGACACAATCTGTATCTATAATATACAACTAATGTTGTTTGGATATCTCTCACTTTACCAGCCTTGGCTGACATTCTTCTGGAGTACCAGAGATTGAAGTAAGTACAGTGCCTTGTGTTCAGAATGGAAAACGCTAACGAACATTTCCAAGTACTACTTCCTATAATTATTCTGAAACGGACATACCCACAGATCGTTTTAAATCCGATACTGAGAGTTGGTGCCAGACAGTTGGCAAATGTATTAACCAGCTTATTTGTTCTTGATTCTATTCCTAAGGCAAGTTGCGTTCGCTGACAAAAGTGAGTTCAACTTTTTCCTCAGTTCATTAACTTCTACATGCCTGTCCAGAGGAATGACTGAATAAGCTTCCCATGGCTGATCCCGTGGGATAATTGTACTTCTCGTTTGTTTAGATCGAGCCAGGGTGACCAAAGGTCTGCCAGATGTGGTGGCCATCATGGAGAATAAGGTACTATTAAGAATAACACAGTATTTATCTGAATTAGCATGTTTGCTGGGACCTCATGGTCAGATTGTCATGTTGGTATTACGTCTGATTTACATACCGGTATATTTCTGGATGTGAGACATTCCTGATCAATTTTATATTACCAGTTGTTACCTATTTTCTGCATACTTTTTACTATGAATTATTAATGTGTCATTTTATTGAATTCATATGTTTTGCCCACATTGTCACTGTGACTGAGAGTTGGTTCTCGGTCAGCTTAAATAGTTAAAGGTGAAATACCAACCGAAACATCTATTTCTCACTCAGTCACTGTGCCTCAAATGTTTCACTGACGGGGACCCGGCTCCAGAGATGTCCTGGCTGAGGAATGACAGGAGCATCGTCTCAGGGAGCCAGTACATCGTCGCCAACGAGACAAAGAGCAGCACTTTGACTCTCATCAATGTGACCAGCGAAGACTCGGGCCACTACAGCATCTTTGTGAGCAACAAGTACGGGACTGACACTGTGAGCGTGACCGTGAGCGTGTACAAGCGCGGCGAGAAGCCCCCGGCACACGCTGTGGAGATGTAAGGATGACGGGAGACATAGATGACCTGAACGTTGTGTTAGTGAGTCGGTTTTGGAATTGCCGTAGAGCTGACGGGCAAAATAATGCCCGGAGTAGTTGCGTTGAGGTGTGGATGATTTAATCCAGCTAGGAGAATCGCCGTCAATTTGAGGTCTAATCCAAACCCAACAACTTTTCTTGTGACAGGAGTACTAATACATGTCTAAAGACATGTTATACTCTGAATTAATCCTGTCTCGAATAAGTTATAAATAGGACATTTGAGCTGCAACTGGAAGTTTAATTGACATAAGGCCAAGGCGGGCGCATGTTAAATTATACTGAAACGCCGTGTAGAGGACAACTGAGCGTTCATCCGAAGTTCTAATTATCTCCCATGATGCATTTGACACATTGTCATGTTAGTCATCGTCATTTAAAAGTTGTCACCGGGAGCATGACACATCAAGTGTCTTTATTTATATTAACATAATTTATGTACTGACCCCACATGCTCTTTATTTAGTCTGCACCTGTAGCTCAACTAGACACATCGGCCTGCTAGCTTGCTACAGGTGTGTGTCAAATAAGTCTCTGCAATCCCTTGTGTGTGCTAATAAAGTGATTTGATCTCAATGACTTTGCAGAATTGCATTTATTTCAAAATGTCGTTCTACTGTGTGTTTGATATGGTGACATCTCCCTAATCAACAAAACAGCATTATCAGAAACACCACAACAACACTATTTGTCATAGCCCTATAATCTCTAGAAATATCAGTAATCACCACAACAGCACTATTCAAAACATCGTTCATTACCAAAACACAATACTATTAGAAATAACTAACGAGGTGGTATAATTTGTGCATTATTGTGTAAGACTAGCTTCCCAGCTGACCGAGATCACACTGTCCTCCATGTCATTCACCTATTCCATGGTGAAATATTAGAGTGCAACCCTTTGTTGCGCTTTCTTTCAAACCCCTTTGTCACGACCAGGGCGGACTCTGGGAACTTCTTAAGAAACCGGAGATCTCACGATCGTTTGGGATGTGAAACATGTTATGCATGCGTGCGCCTATAATCGGCTGACTGCATAGCTGTTTGAAGCTCGGCTCAGAAAACTATAGGCAGATGTAATCGAACTCTGGGTTGTTCAAACATTACTTCAGACCGCGTTACTGATTAGTCACAGTGTTGCCATATCAACTGGCTGGTATAAGTATCTGCCAGCGAGAAGGTTCTCTCTACATTTGCGTTGAGCTTCACACAGCTGTCTCGAGTTTCATCCCACCTTGGTAACGGAGAAGCGGCCGACGGACACCGACGACATGGACTTCAGTGGAACGTGGCATGTGTACTCTCAGGAGAACTACGAGGAGTTCCTCAGAGCCATCCGTGAGTGTTTCCCACTGGTGTTGTTTCAGAGAGTTAGCTAGCTTCTGCATTTCACACAGAAGGCTTGTAGAGATGCAGAGTTCAAACCTTTTGCCTCCGTCATCTAAAGCTAACTTGTCGTTCGTGTCTCCTGTCTGTCAGCACTGCCAGAAGACGTTATCAAGATGGCTAAGGACATCAAGCCCATAACTGAGATTCAGCAGAAGGGCAATGACTTCGTCATCACGTCCAAAACACCTGGCAAGTCGGTCACCAACTCCTTTACCATTGGCAAAGAGACAGAGATCACCACCATGGACGGCAAGAAGCTCATGGTAGGTTATGCAACTGGTCGGCTGCAGAGAAAATATTAAGCACCAGGCATTGTGTTAAAGCTTTTAATGAACATTATAGTATTTTACCGGTGCTAGAATCACTTGGTTTTGCACAGAAGGTTAAAGGAAAGCTATTGGCGGAAGGTTAAGGAGAACCAAACATTTTGTAGATATTTAAAATGTCATGCATGACAGTTTAATAGTTCTGTCATGGATAAACTAAACGTATTGGGGAAGCTAGTTGTATTTTGGATGTTGCATGTTTTTTCCTCCCAGTGTACCTGACCCGTCTTCAGTTACACCATAGTATCTACTGTCTCCTCCTCTAGTGCACTGTCAAAATGGAGGGCGGAAAGCTAATATGTAAGACAGATAAATTCTCCAGCATACAGGAGCTGAAGGGAGGGGAAATGGTTGAGGTGAGTGGTCGTGTTAATCCATCTACTTCTGTCAATACACCTTGAATACAGGTCCAACATTCTGACAATTCCCCATAAAATGTTTTTACATAATACTCACTTGACGATTGGTACTCAATTTGTACTCAATGAGGAATCTCCAGGTTCTGTAACTGTGAGGTTAAAACAGGCTGACACTTCCTCACATTTCTCCTTACCCCATTTCAGACGCTGACTGTGGGCTCCACGACACTCATCAGAAGAAGCAAAAAGATGTGATAATTGGCTATTCAAATAAACAAATTACTTGACATAACCATCTATGTGGCTTGTAGTAAAAATGCTTCTGTGAAATATCTAAACACCGGTTTAATGATCAAATACAATATTCAATACATATTGTATATTTCACCTTATTTGAAAATGCACAACATATTATTCATTCATTCTTCTTATTACAGATCATAATAGATTATTTAAAAAAAACAAATGTACATGTTTAAATACTTTAGAAAGAGTGGGTAAGAAAAATATTCTGTTGGAAATCACAGTGTGCACAGATGAAAACACTATATCCTATTAAGAAAGATACTTTCACAGTAGCGGAGGTGGATTGGACACTATTCAGTGACCCAAAGGTTGTAGTTATAGCTGAGTCTTTACAACCAAGCCTAGTTTCAATGTCTGCATGAACTGAACACTACATGTGAGAGACCAGTAAAGCAAGTTGACTTGGCAGGAAAACGACTTGGATGTCCAAACCCGTAAGAACCAAATTAGTTCAGTCAATAAGAAAGAAACAATGTATGTGGTGTCAGTAGATTCTGTAATGAAAGAAACTGGAGAAAACGTATAGTAATACCTGTCAATATAATCAATTCAACTGTTCTGACATTTTTTATCTGGATCTTCATCACCATTTTGGTAAACACTAAATATACATATTTTATATGTAGGACTTTATTATTTGCCACTGACACTCCCCAGCAGGCGGTGCTGTTTAACCACACAACTACATTGGATTGCTGGTTGATATGGATCTACAGAGGTGAATAAGTAATATAGTAACCTCGTGAATTATCTTTTTGTAACCTTGTAATACAGGTTTATGCATTTAAATTATGGGTATTCTCCATGTAACTTAGCTGGGCAGCTTATTGATATAGGATTAGCCTGTTCAGTGGCGCACAAGGAACAATGTCTGGAAAAAGGAAATTACTTAATATGATTTACACATGTCCAAGTCCAATACAGCAAATATTAAAGTGAGGGTTGAAATCTTTAACACAAATACTTTTAAATACTCAAGTGGTCCCTTATTGAAGCTGAAGCGTATAGCGGCCATGTATGACGTTATTTGGAGCAATAGCTACCATAAGACCTACAGCAGATTTCATTATTAAATATACCAGCATTTCTGCACGGTTTTAGACTAATCTAATACATGTATTTTAGAATGTACTGTTGGGTTCTCATTGTTGTAATCGACTGCAAATAACCTGGGGGGTAAAGCAATTAGGGTAAACTGTAATACTCAGATAAGTGGTTGGGGGGATTACAAACTGGGACTTGTTGTACTATTGTCAGATGTAGTATTTACTAGGTCAACTCGCCTCGAAAAGTTAAACAAGGCTGGGTCAATACACCAAGAATTGTACATTTGAACAGCAAATAATGACAGGTTTTTTTTATTTGGTATGGCCAAACGACCTAACCAAACTGAACTGTTGGAGAATTTTTTTACATACTGGGCCTCAATATTGATTAAAAAATTTCTGGGGAAATTGGACGAGCTTGAATATTATTTTATATCTACGTAAAAAAATCTAAATATAAGATATAATTCTGAACGATGAAACGTAGAACTTGTCATTCGCACTCCGACCAGTAGGCGGCGGTAATACACAATATGGTTTCCACTACGGTAAAATAAACTAGTTTGGAGGCAGACAAATCTGAAAACAAATCACTTTATTTTGTTAATCTTAAAACAACCGTTTAAAATCACTTTAATAAAACAATAATACGTACAATGGCTAAATACATGAAGCCCCCAAACACGTCGCTTTTTATTAGAAACATCTCCGACGAATGCAGGTAACATTAATTATTTTTATTAATTATTAATAAGTTTTTATAACGCAACACGGTTTGGCATTTAATAAAAATAACGCTTATAATTAGGGTTGCAGCGGATGTTAACTAGCTATATTGGTGTTGGTCCGTGATGAGTAACGTTAAGTGTAATTTTGTTTGATATATCTTTAAAGGTTGTCCTGCCCATCTCACTTAAGCTGCCTGTGAGCGTTTCTCATTTCAGCTCCCTAGACCTGCGAGGTCGAGGACGGAGGACCTATGAACCTTATTGGTCATTGAAATGAGAAACGTCCCGCCGCAGTGTCCTCGGTCACACACTCATGATCTGTTTGTCACGTAGCTCAACCTGATTTGTGCCAAATGTACAGCTATGTGTTATGGCGCTAATAGTTCATTTTCGGTTTCATACCCTGCCTACAGTTAATGGTGTGAACTTTGATCCACATAAAAGCAGACAAAACGGTTTACACAGCTACTTAGATCAAATGTCCTGCCATTCCGTGACACTTGTCTTTAGGCCAGAGGATTTACGCCGTGAATTTGGTCGTTATGGACCTATTGTAGATGTCTACATTCCACTTGACTTCAGTACACGACAGCCACGAGGATTTGCTTACATTCAATATCCTTTCTGCCAATTTAAAGGGGTGGTGAATGATATTTTGGGGTGCTTGGTCCTGATCGTCACACTATTCCCTAATATAAAGTGTTGATTGTATGGGAGGGGCACATTTAAAACACTCAAACACAATAACATGTGCAATAACGTAACAATGTCTCCTCTCCTAACGAGCAATTCTTCTTACCTCAGAAGTGTCAAAGACGTACAGTTCTGGAGACCCCACAGCAAAGAATGTACATGCTGGTGTAGAGTATACGAAGATAAGGATTTCAGGCAGCATTAAATAATGGGTAAAAGTGCAATGTGTAAAGCATGAAGATACAGAAAGGAGAGCACCAAGGCTTCCGTTTGTCTACAAAAGAGACGAAAAGCAAAGGGTGTATTTTGCAAAGACAAGCAGGAAATCTCGAGTTCTTCTTCCAAGCATTTATAAAGAATGAAGGTCAAACATGTCAAAGGTAACAAACATAACTTTTTGTATCCTACTAAATCCAGCCCTTGCACTTTATTTGTTTCCCCCCCCCATATTTATTTCCCAATAAAATTTCTAAATATTGTGTTTTTCGAGGAAATCATTGCAAATTTGTAAACGCCATGTTAATGAACTGTGTTGTAGTAACCTACCCCAAAAAATGATTTGAAAGACACTTAAGCTTTATTGTTTTAATCTGGCTGCTAATAATCAAACACATTTAAGCCCCAGAAAAATAACTTAATTTATGTGTAGCTATATGAAGCCTCTAAGCTCTGGGATACACTTAGTTTTAAGTTAGCCACCTCTTCCGCCAAACACAATAACACATGAAAACACACAAGCGAAAAGCCTTAACAGCGTTAGCACATTTGAGGATGTGCAAGATGCTGAGGACGCTCTCCACAAACTGGATCGGAAGTGGGTCGACAGATTGAGATCCAGTTTGCTCAAGGAGACAGAAAAAGTAAGACCGAGTTTTATTTACCGTTTGTCCCACAGGCTGCCAGCGTCTTCCGTCCTCCTTAGTGGTCTCCTTTCCAAACATTGAAAGTGATTTTCAACCTTCACGTTACTATTTGATTGTAATGTTTTTGACGTATTTTTCCAGCCCCCAACCAGATGAAGGATAGGTCCCCACGCCGCGGGTCCTACGGCGGCTCCTTGCGGGACGGTTGTTCCTGTAGGAAGGTTGTTGTGCTTGTGAGTTTTGTTTCATTTATCTCCCCTAAAGAACATTTTCTTGGCAGTTTAATTTAGATTTAGGGGAGCCGAGAACTTAATTATTATTTTGGAGTCCGCTACACAATCGTTAGTTTAAATCCCAGAGTTGACAAAGTTAAACAACGTTGTGCCCTTAAACTTTATTGCTCCCATTAGTCGCCTTGGATAAGAGCGGGAAGGCAAAATAACTAAGTGTTTTCATTTTTATGGTCTCCCATAGAAGTTGGGCATTTTTAAATTGGAGTATTATATAATTTGATTTGAACTAACAGGTGATTATTAGACGAGAAGTCAAATAAACCCAGAGACTTCAGTTATATGGACCATATATGATTCTGGCGATCTGGCTATTAAGCAATTGCCTGTCCTTTTCATGTTGTTAATTTGCTGTTATTGGAATCTCAAATACAATTTCTTGCAGGTATTAAACACAGCAATAGACATTGGTCATTCTTACTGTAAACCAATATCAAAAAACGATTTGCATTTTGTAGTCATGTTCCCCGTTTGCTACACTACAAGTCTTCTAGAGTATGTTTTCAAATAATGTTGTTTTCACTGAACTGACATGTTTATAACAAACCTGTTGCATTGCAACGCTCATTTTTCATTTCACGGATAATTTCATTTTTCAGTGTTAATAGGCTCTGTACTACTGAAACGAGTCAATTCGTGGTTCAGTTAATCAAAAAGACATTATGAACGTGGCCACTGCCAGCTGAAACAAGTGACTGGACAATAGTTGCAAAACATCTGAATACTCCATATATTTTTATGCTACAGGTGATGGTGTAACGGTCAGAAGTGTAAAAATGATATTTCATGTGCTGCATTCAAGTTAAGTGTGTTTAGTATAATTGACTAGGATGTCAACCATATTTACATATGTGCAACAAATTATATTTTGCTCAAACTGCCACTATGCTCAGAATAAGCGTGACTATGAAAAACAACAATGTGAAGTGTTCTGTTAGAATGAGTGAGTAAGACAAGATACAAACAAAATTGGGGGGGAAAGGGCAAGGAATTTTATTTGGTTTGTTCTTTTAGTTTTTTTTCTTCTAATTAAAGCAGTGCTTCAAGTTTGCTTACCATCTAATTCAACAATGAAATCTGGAAATTGGGCATATCGCATATTCAATGGTGACATCACACATGTGGGAGAAATTAACAGCCAATTGGTTTAGAAACCTTCGTTTCAAATTTGGGAAGAGACATTTACATGTATGAAATTGTTCAAACGGAACTTACAAAAAACACATTGCATTTACAGAAAATAATTGCCAGCAAAGTCAATTTACATAATACTAAAATAAGAGCTGATCACGTAACAGGGCCATGTTCAACTACCTGCTGGCGGAAGAACAGCAAATAATCGAAGGTGGTTTTAAAACAGTAATAATTGGTCATTAGAGTAATATCCATTAGCTAATCAAAAGCAAATTGGTTGCTTCGTGTCTTCGGTTATATGAATGCAGTCTAGTCGACAAAGTAAAATTCAGAGCCAGTTTCCCAGACCAAGATGAAAAAGTTCTGGATTTACCACTGAAATAGCATTTCACCTCTAGACCAGTTTAATCGGTCCGGGAAAACAGCCCACCACTGGATGTCTCGGTAAATAGGTTTCAAAATGAAACAAGTCACACGCATTTGCACACTTAAAAAAATAAAAGGTTTAAACAATTCATACATTAAAAGTCTCCTTTAAAAGTTCAAATCTCAGTTTTCGGTTTTTCTTTGCACTTAAAGCATCTTTACCCTACACTGTGCATAATACAAAATAATAAAAACATTATGTGCAAGATCACTGGCGATATAACACAGTGCAGGGGTATTGACAAATGCAATAGGCAGATTTTTTTAACAAAAATATTCTTCAGCATTTGAAGTCAAGTCATGTCCTTAGCATGACTCATACATTCAGTGTTATTACTAAAAATACTTTATCAAGCAGGTTTAAAAAGTCGCCCTGCAAAATGTACATATGCTACAAGTATTTTTTTTACACATTTCCTTATTTACATGGCTCTTTTTCTTTTAACATATTTCACACTTGTGAGCTCTGTTTTACCGTCTCTAAAATGGCCATTACAGTTCCCATTCTGCAAAACAAAAACTAAATTAAAAAACATGGCAGCCTTGACAAAGGTTTGCCGTGAAAATCAGAACCTAGAGAGATAGTCCATCACACAGACCCACTGATAAGAGCTGCTCAGTCTGTTACATATGAACTATTTTGATTGCACTGCAAGACAGCAGGGTGCAGGAGGCAGTGAGTGTCTGGACATTGCTTCTGAATGGCCGGCCCTTGAGACCCATTTTTAAATGTAAACACTGGCCTTGCTTCCTCTGTGCCGCGTTACACGCTTGACTTAGTCCTCCGGTGAGACCGCCAGACGGCAAACAAGAGCCACGACATGTGAGCTAAAGGCCATGAGAAAAACAAAAACTGTTATAGTCTCATGTCCCCCGTTTAAAAATCGGGCCCTCTTCCGCGTCGCTTGCCGTGTGGCGTCTCAGTAGGAACGAGAAAGTGGCTAATAACAGTACTGATTGCCTTTAAAAGTAGAGACTCAGAAGAGCAAATTCCCCCACGCCACTTAAGCCTACGTGGTTGATATGGCACTGGGAACCCAGTCGGGACAGGCAAGCGAGATGGCGAAAAAACTTCACAGCTAAAGACATTGCTTTGGTTAATACACAACCGACACACACATTGTTTGATCAGCTACAACACAAATGGACTCACAAAATAACTCTATGGTAGAGCGTCGGGCCTTGGACCAGTTTAACTCCCATAGTGCAGTGCGCACAGCGCAATAAAAAAGTACAGGAGTCTAAAGTCCAAGGCCCGGGTGCCGTGGCCTCATATTACACTTTGTTTGAGGTTCTACTTGTGACCTGTGCTCCCTACTACAGCTTATTCCCTATTGTAACATAGCTTCGATTTCCCTGCAGAACGTCGTCAAGTTTGTTATGGACTCCATAAAAGGGGGGCTTGATCCTAGGCAACTAGAAACACTACAATTGTAGATTGTGCTTCAGTCAGCACCGGGTTGTCGGGGTGAACTCCTTAACGATGAACAGAACTTAAAGCGCCCGAGTAAAGATTGTCTGTCTAAGGGAATGGGACAGTGAGTGAGATTTGGACACTAACCAGCATCCAACCCTAAATGTTTGGGAAGATAAGCCCACCGACTTGCTATAACGGCCAGAACGAAAAGAACAAAACAAAAAGAGCACGAAGTACGAAGGATATCCAGTTCATGGTGGGTTACAGAAACCGACTCCAATGAGAGCAGTGTCCCCGACCGACAAGGCTGCAGCGCTGTAATATCTATCCTCTTAAAATACAAACACAGGGTGAGAAACATTTGCAGAGACATATCCCACGTAACATGCCTCCCACCCTTCGATTTAAATATAAAAATAGCAACAACAAAAAGTCTATTACAGCGCTGGGGCGTTCCCAGGAAGGAGAGCCCTCAGAGGGGCCTTAGTTCACACGTTGGCTTTGAAAGGTCAGGATTCGAGAGTCCGGCTTCAGGCCTGCACTTTGAGGAGGCTCTTCAGCTGAAAGGTCATCATCTCCCGGTTGTCACGGGTACCCAATGGCACCCAATGGCTGGGGGGCTTGGGCAGCACACTCGGGGAGGGAGGCTCGCTGAACTTGGCCCCCGCGTAACTCGGCCCGCCGCACTGGGCGGCCAGAAGTGTGTTCAGGTGGGACACAGCGCCCTCCCAATTCTGATCATAGTTGGTGGCAAAACGGACAGAAGCGCTTTTCATCTCAACGGACACGGCCAGCCGCGCCTCTGGAAACCAGGGGTAGGCTGCGCCCTTGCGGTGGCCATGGTGGTGAGGACCCCCGGCAGCCCCTGAGGAGGCCACTGTCGTCATACCATTCTGATCACGGACGACTCTCTGCTTGGCCCGGCCCAGTTGGTGGTTCTTCTTGGGCAGTTGGCGCTCTGGGTGGGACACTGGAATGTTGTACCTCTCTCCACCTCCCATACTGTACTTATCACACCAGGTGTCACCTGAACGGTTAAAATAATTAAATTAGGATGCATTTAAAAACTATAAAAAATACATTAATTCATTAATCAGTCCTCGATTGAGATGATCGTGGATATACAGTACTAGTCAAAAGTTGAAACATTCTCATTCAATGGCATTTCTTTAATTCTAACTTTTTCCAGATTTTTTGAATAATACTGAAACGGTATGAAAATCAATATGAAAATGTGTAGCAATCAAAAAAGGATCACATCCCAAATACACACATTACAGAGTTTACATAAAAACAGCGCTGCATAGTTGGTTTGGACTATGTCAACGAGGCAATCATTATAGATTTTTAGATATTAATTATTTGGTTCCAACAGCAGGTAAACAGATGCTCTCAGTGTTTGGTTGCCACGTGAAGTAGAGTAGGCGTGACGTGTGGGGAGTTTGGCTGGTGTCACGGTCTGTGTTTAATTTAGTATTCAACCCACACTCAGCCAGCAGGGCGACAACAGCCATACACAGTTCCAAGAGGCTTGCGCTTAGCAGGAACATCATTTGTATTCAGGACAAGACAAAACACACCTCCAGGCTGAGTATGGGCCATTTTACAAAAAGCTGCATTAGCTGATCTGGCCTCCACAAATCACAGTGTGAACAAAACCCAGCCAACAAGTGTTCAGCATTTGGGAACGCCTTCAAGACTATTAACTACTAAAGGGCACGGCACAAGAGCACCTTATAAAGCTGGTTGACAGACAGCAATGTGTGTACAGAGCTGTAATCAGGGCGTGGGTGGCCGTTTTGAGTATCTACAATAATAAAATGGCCGTTGGTCGGTTTAACAGCCGTTTGTCACTACATTAATTTATATGTTATCATTTCAATATTAAAACAAAAAGATAGCCTTGATGTGTCCAGACTTTTCACATGTACGGTAAATAAAATAATAAACAGCTGAAACAAATGTGTGCCCCCGAAGCGTCGACGAAAACAAAGAACAAATGGGGCTACGTGCAAAACAACCATCTAGCCATGACGTAGCCCCGCCCCTCCCCCACAATGACGTAGCTCCGCCCATCCCCCACCCAAAGCACAAACAACAGCGACGCATCGGTCGCAGTCATTAGAATCAGAATTAAAAAAAGTGTTTAATCGCGACAAATGTGTGAACAGACAATGAATTTGCAGGAAGGTGCTTACATACAACATATGAATAGAAAAATATAAATTATACTAAGGGGTGAATGGGGTATATAGGGATAGTAATATACAAAAATGACCCACCTTCTCGTGATCAGAACGCTAATAAATGTGCAGGGGTGGTCCTTTAACTTTTCCTCTCCTATCGGGCTCCAGGTCCTTGAAGTGGTCTTCGATCTACTTCTCGCTGCACGTTTAAGTCCAGCAAGAGCTAAGGTTGTCATGTGCCACTGAGCGTTGTTTTCCAGTGAAGCCGAGCTGAACATCAATTCACCTCGACGCACGAATATGCTCCAGGAAGCCGACGTAGCTAAACCCAAGGAAATAAATAAAAAATGTTTTCTGAGTTTTGATAAGCAACAACAAAAAAAGCAATTTGTCTCTAGACAATATTTAATGCGTCAACACAACACCAGCTACGGCGTTAGCCTACATAATTTCTCATCTCATCTTCAACCGCTTATCCGGGGTCGGGTCGCGGACTACATAATTTCACCAAAAAAAAAAACATCCAACCCGACTGTGGTGGTCAAAATACGGATATAACTTTACTGATAATCGTATATATCGACAATAAATCAACGGCTGCCTTGAATGTCATTTGAAAACCATGTAAACATCGACTGACCCATTTTCACATTGTCGTGGAGTCGACGACTATAGCCAGGACAGTGAACAAAGGTATGCATCTGGCTTAGTACCATAACTAGTAGTTTACAATCTGTATAAAAGCTTTATATTCTACCGCTACACCTACAATAACAATCATGCATGCTAGTGCACACTGATCTATCATTAATTGGGTTTTGGATCCCCCCATATTACATAAATACATGGTATGTCTGGTTGCTCATACTCTGTGTTTCTCTCTAGCACCAAAACAAAGAAACCAGTCGACCAATAACGACGTGAAAACGGCATCTTACCGACTTCTTCAGGCTTGGATAGCTAAAGCTCTTCGTCAGAAATTACGTCGAGTTGACAGAAATCTCTGGACGGAGAAAGTAGAAAGTCTCTGTATTTTCACTTGAAGAATGTGGTTTGACGGTTAGTTCCTAGTCGAGTCTTGTCTGATTTGCAACAAAATGGATACTGTGGCAGACATATGTAGCCGCGGTGCCTGCGATCTGACCAACCAGAGGCAGGCTCGGCGACCGATTGACCAATAGGAGATGTTTCGCACAGACGCGTTCACGTCTGTTGCCAGACTGCTGACGTCAAAAGACAAAACTCCCTTCTCTTTTGTCGAGGGTATTTCCACGTAGAAGTGGTGAAACAAGAAAATCACTTTCTTGATTCGAACCTTACGGTAAATTCACATTCACAAAACACTGCATGACACGAATGTGTGATTCTATCAAACAAATTGTACCATATGGATATGTTACTATAATTATAATGTGCATACAACACCGACTGTATGTAATTTCAACTACAGCTCGCCCTTCAATTACATTGGCTCTGTGAAGGTGGACCCAGTCCTGCTCAACTGGATCCTTGACTTCTGACCTGGTGGATCTATTGTGTTCAGGGCAGGTGACATCACCTCCAGTGTGCTGATTTTCAACACAGGATCCCTGAGGCATTTCTTGTACTCATTGTTCAATCGTGGCTATTTGGCTGTACAGTCCCTTACACTCACGCTCTATACACACACATCTAAACATTTTCCCACACACGCATACACATGCAGTTCACTCTGCTGTCACATGTACATTGTGTACACTGGTGCAGATAAATGTTCCCAGATTGCTACTTACACTGGTTCACAGAGGCCTTCAGAATGTATGAAACCACAGGTACATTTGGTTTAAAAAGCAGTGAAAAAAAATACATTAAGAAAAACAAATTCAATCAATTATTATTTAATAATAAACACATGTATCAAAATGATTGGCACCTATAGAAAATGTTACGAATAAAATAGTTTTTTAATATATTGCAATTAAGATTGTACCTTTTAAGGTTCATAAACTACTTTAGTGGTTATTTATGACATCATGTATGACTGGGTAATAAATATGAAGTGACACACTGGCTAAACTGCATTAGTCATTCATTACAATGGGAAAGCCCAGAAAACACAGTTTGAATAGAAGGTTGTCAAACTTCCCATGTCAGACAATGACACTAAAAGGATAGATATACACTAGAGATTTCCCATATCCATTATTATGTTAATCATTAAGAAATGCTAATTACCTGAGCAGTGATTAACACTCCAGGAAGAGGACCCGTGTCTACTTTGCCTCGAAAAACACAGTGAGAAGGCAAACCAAATGGCTAAACAATCTCCAAGGATCAAAAGAAGAGAATTGCAGAGTTCATTCAGACAATTACTTGAAGACGCTCTGGAAACTGTGTTAGGATACATGGCAACGTGTATTCCAATTATAAGGATGTTTTAGACCAAAACTTGTCTGCCTTTGTCTGATATTTCAGCAAGACACCATTCCAAGGTGTATCTTAAAATCCAAACAAAAAATTTCACTGACCATAAAGGCCATCCCATTATATGTTTTCTTGCATAAATCTATCTACAAGTTTGTGAACATTAAAAAGTTAGTGATCTCATGCAGCATCGGTATCATTAAATACAGGTCTCTCAATAATAGCTGTGTCTTAAGCCCAGTTATCGCGTAGATTAATTTACACCCCAGTGCTTCTGTGGGGGGCGTTCCAGATGCGTCTCTCCACTCTGCATTGCTAAAGTTGTCTATTTGAGACGACAAAGCGTCCAAGCTGCATGGTTCAAACACAAAGTAAAAGTCACAACATCCGGTCATTTTCACAATAAAACGACCTGTGCATATTTCCAATCGTAATTCACTTCACTGCTCATTGGCAGGAAGTCAGAAGGATTTGTCATCACGAAGGACTAAGGGTTCATCTTAGATGTTGAACAGCACAGTGTTATATGACACCAAATATCCGTTTTATAAGGATAACTCCGGAAAGGACACGGTGTGGAGTGGAAATGCAGGAGTTTTGGGAGTGGAAAGTGTATATAGCCTCATATTAATCTATCTTATAAATAGGTGTACACGATTTAGAAAAGTAGCCTACTTGTAAAGAGCCATTCAGTAGGCATCTTAAAACTTGATAAAAAAATGTCAGTAACCTTGCATTATTCGGGGCTGGACGACGTGTGACATATTATTTGCTATATCAATAAATAAATACATATTGTGTAGATTCTATTCAGGTAGGCCTAGTTCATTTATTTTTCTTTAAAGTTAGTCCGTGTGATTTTAACCTTTTGTTTACTTGCCTATATGCTTTACAATTCTGGAACTCCACTTAGCTATAGTATTACAGGGCTATACTCAATACCCAGTGTTTGTGCTGATTAAATACAGTCTACTGTTGGGAAGGTGCTTGGACTTACAGTCTCTAGCTTTTCTTATGCTAATGTGAAATGCAGAGTGACATGACCTTTTCTCCAGGGAGATGATAGTTTACAATCCCACCAGTTCTCAAACAAAATGTTTTTTTCTTAGATTTTTCCTTACCGTGAATATCACAAGGACTTATTGTATTATCACATTTCAGCTTTTTACAATCCTAGCATGATAACAATAGAGCGTTGAAAATGGTGATATCTTATCCTCATAGCTTAAGACCGAACTTTTTAAGTGTATCAACTTTGCTTGTAGGCTTAAGCACAACAAATGTTGTAGCCAATTTCGATGGGTTTTATATGTGTTGTTGGTGGCATGTTGCATGGGTGTGACGCTCCTCCACCTGCACGCCAGGGGGCATAGGTATGGCATCACAGTGGTTATGCTGGGTATATAAGGAAGTCACAGGGGAGCAACAATAGGGAATTATTATCTGCGAAGCTACACAGTTTTTCAACCGTACATGTGTGCATGTGGATATTCGGGTTTTATTTCTTGTTATACCCAGCTTCCAGTATTACATTTAGTGTTGCTCGAACTCGTATGAGCTTAACTTATACCAGCAAGACAAGCGACAGTGTTTGTAAGCGTTTTAATCAGCATTTAATAAACTATCAATCGAATTCCACGGAAGACGTGATTTATTGCACAATTACGCGTTGGAAACTATACGGCAGAATTCCCTCAAGTGGCTTTTTTTGTGGTATGAGAGCCGCTATAACAAAGTAAGACATAACAACAATAAACACAACAGCAAACACAACAATAAAGACAATTGAACCGGATAAACAAATCGTGGGGAAATCAAAAGGAAGTGTAACGCAAGACAGGCAAAGTAGTTTATTGTACTCTCGTGATCTCCCCAAAACAGCTCAGTCTCACAGCACTCTGCCGCTAAAATGCTTCTGGTGGGTTATGACGCCATTTGGAGGACGGAGGAAAACCCTTTTGGAGCTGGACCGTGCTTCAGAAGCGATGGATTCTAGGTCTTACAAAGCCGGTATCGATGTCTCACCTAACCACATTTCATTAATCTTTTAACAATGGCGATTGATGATGAGCATTGATGTGGTGGTATAACAAGGTTTTGGTAACATTAAACTCGTCCGGGCGATTGTGACGCTTCCCATTCATGTCTTGTCCTGTTCTGCCCTCTCATGGTCTTTTGTTTTCCCTCATGCACATATATAGTCCTTCCTGTCATCATTAGCAACAAGTCACGCCCGTGTTTCCCTGAGCTGTGCTCAGTTCTTTCGTTTAGCCATGTATTTAGATTGGTCCTTTTGTTGCAGCTCTTGTGGTTTATTGGGAGTGTTATTTCGTGGCAGTTCATGGTGGTGGACCCTCGCGGATTGTTTTCAAGTTTCTAGTCTAAAGATACCTAATGAAATGCAAGATAAATGATGCATATGCCAGGGGAGACCAGGGACAGTTCTAACAGGGGAGACCAGGGACAGTTTTAACAGGGGAGACCAGGGACAGTTGTAACAGGGGAGACCAGGGCCAGTTTTAACAGGGGAGACCAGGGACAGTTTTAACAGGGGAGACCAGGGACAGTTTTAACAGGGGAGACCAGGGACAGTTCTAACAGGGAGACCAGGGACAGTTTTAACAGGGGAGACCAGGGACAGTTTTAACAGGGGAGACCAGGGACAGTTTTAACAGGGGAGACCAGGGACAGTTTTAACAGGGGAGACCAGGGACAGTTTTAACAGGGGAGACCAGGGACAGTTTTAACAGGGGAGACCAGGGACAGTTTTAACAGGGGAGACCAGGGCCAGTTTTAACAGGGGAGACCAGGGACAGTTCTAACAGGGGAGACCAGGGACAGTTTTAACAGGGGAGACCAGGGACAGTTTTAACAGGGGAGACCAGGGACAGTTTTAACAGGGGAGACCAGGGACAGTTTTAACAGGGGAGACCAGGGACAGTTTTAACAGGGGAGACCAGGTTTTTATTGGAAAAATTGCAAAAAACTGCCCCTGGCCTCCCCTGGTACTGGGTATGGCTAAGACCATATACATTACTTAAGCTAGACATGTGTGCAACAGTTAGGAGAATGTATAGTTACATAGGTTACCATTTGTTAAGATTATCTATTAGCTTGTCGGTTTACTAGGTATGGATTTAACACAGTATCAGAGATTGCATTGAGCTATTAGCAGGTTGGCTAGGTACTGCAGCTAACAACCTAGCCCTCTGACCTACATATCTGCACCTGTTTTGTTGTTCTGATCACATATTGGCAAACACTCGGGTGGTGGAGTTGCTTTGGGATTGTGTTTTGATTGCTTGAACTGTTTGGCAGGCAGACATGACGACTTGTTTTCAGATGGACATGACTAGGTGTTGTATTTGTAATTATGACCACGGTAAGTGTTACAGGCCTTTTGATGTTGAGACAGACAGGCAGATAAGAAGTGTCTTGAAAGGAAAGGGGAGTGGGTTTCATTTGTGGTGTGAAAGGAGTAAGTGGTCAGGGAGGAGAATAGCGAAGGCTTCTGGGGTGTTTTCATAGTTTAATTTCTTATTAATAAAAGATGTGTTGCTACACTTGCATCTAAGATTAACTAAATATATAACAGTGTGCACCGATGGCGTGTGAAACATGCAAAACCAATGCACGGGCACTCACTCAACATAGAAAATCCTTTTTCTACAGGATTTCCTCTACTTGTGGGTATAAGTTAATGTGGTGGGGGTAGGTGCACTCGTCTGCACTGGGTGCGAAATGTGTTGCCAGTCTGGGGGATCAACTGGGACTATCAACAGTTTGAACACCTTGTGACAAAAGAAAAGGGCCCATCGTTCGCCATCCCCGCCCCCCAGTCCTCAGCTTTCATGACGTGTGACAACATATATAGATTAAAACGTGCGCAAGGTTATCGAAACCGCTGTGAATTCCCTAGAACAGGAAGAGAACATTCTGCCCCCCCCCTCACGAGCAGGGATTGTGTTTTATTAAAGTAATTTCTTGTTTTTCCTTTACCAAACAAACGTTGTTTTGGCTTATTGCTATGCCTCTCTGGACAGATAGCGCTGAACATGTAGGCCTTTTGATTGCTGCCTGGCTTGGTTCCGTCTGCGGGGGCATTTGCTCTGTAGGCCATTGAGAAAGAGGACGCTGGTAGTTTGGCCAGCTGTTACGTGTTAAAATCAAACCCCCACACTACACTGTCACCTCCTCTAGTACACATAACTGTCTGCCATAAAAGGTCAAATATATATATAATTCCACTGAATGGGTATTATGTTGTTTGTTGTATTTTAGTCAAATGCCTCCTCACCCTGTCCTATTTTTTACCCACTGTTGTTGTTTGTTTAAGCGTATTAAGGTATAAATATATACATATATACATTTAAGGTATTTACAGCTCATTCCCATTAGGTATAATGTTGTGTATTAAGGGTGCAGGATTATAGTAAATCATAAGGTGAACAAGATGGTTAAGCCCATTACTCAATTGAGATGAAGGCTGGCAGCTTCCAAACATAAGTCAAAACAAACACACAGCCGAGAAAACACGAACCCTAGAACAGAGACAGAAGCGGGGACAAGGCAGGAGGCAAAAATGCAGACGGGCAGGACAACGGAGAAAGAGCAGGTAGGGGGAATAAACTTAAGGAGAACAGGAACACGGACTAGAATACAAAGACCTACATGGAAAACATTTTTAGACAAGATGCATTATCAAACCGATCTGGAACACGGCTAAGGAACCAAATGTCTGAAAAACTCACAAGACGGTTAACAAGACACAGGAGAATAATACAAACATATGACACAGGAACCAAACATAGAAATACAACCAATAGTACTGACAACTAACCAGAACATACAGAAAACCTGGACTAGGGAAGATGGTACAGGAAGGACTAATGCCACAGAATCTGAACACAGAGTACAAAGTGAGATGAGATAGGGCAGACAGACAGAAAACCTGGACAGGAAGGAGGCATGTAGGAAGAAGACAGGGGCGACACAAGATCTTACATTAATTGCATTAGTTCGCCTTTCTGTTTAAAAAATATGCGCTCCTATTTAAGTCACTATAATCTGCAACTGACAATATAACGTATGACATAATAACTATTTCATTACACCCTGTTTGTGTTTCTGTTTGTGTTTCATATTGTGTTTTCATATTTAATTTCACAATATGTTGTATGGTAAGATCTTAAATGACAACCCCAACTTGAACTTACCCAGATTCAGAAGTTCACGTCTAAACTAATGTTCACCTTGCAGTTAACATAATAACAATAATAATTTCTGAACTACAATAATGCAAAGTCAAAATATTATATACATAAATTGCCTCGATCTTCCTACAGCACTTGGAGTCAACGTGTCGCATCCTCGATATTTGACTCTCTATTCGTACACAGCGTCTGGTTCATTTTGGGTAATTGCATTTGCCATTGCCATGGAGCTCTCCTAGCCATCTGACAGTGGCGGTTTATTTCAGGAAACATAAAGAGATCTGCCCTCATTTTACACAATTACAGGATGATAGCTTTTTGCTTTCAGAAACAAGAGCGGTACCTCAGACCAGACGCCGAACGACAATACTTTATGGGGACAGTTATTCAGTCTGTCTCTGATTTCAGCTACCATATATCACATTAAACATCGATATTACATGATGTGGTGTAAAAGTAGAGGAACACCAATAAAGGCCGTTGTGTACATTACGCCCTTTGTTAAAGATATGAAGTCCAATCAACTCTCGAACATTATTACACTCGCCTGTTTATTAAGTGTTGTTGCAACATATTGCCTGTCTTTCAAATTCTACACCTTAAAGTGGTACTAATTCGATTTTTTTCATTGAATATAATTTTTTTTTGTCTATATTAACATGGTCTCTAAGTTAAGATATTTAGCACAGCAGACAGCTCCTGGCCCTTGGAATACTGCTCTGGTAAATGTTCCTCGGTGGGAACAATGCAACCAATCCAGTTCCAGCTAATCTTGAGCCAATGGCCAATGACGAGGAGGGTCTTTGCTCTGTTTTTGAACACAGATACAGCCAGAAGGTAAACTATGTTCGAGATAAGAAGCAAAAAAAAAAATTTGTCAGACAGAAGCCCCAATAACAGTTAGAGATGATGACCAAATGTCAATTCCTCTGTTGGCCAAAACAGCGTACAGATTAATAAAATATTTTGATAGATATTTCATAGATATTGTGTTACACTAGCCAACTGTTGCTCTCAGTGGACACAGCTAGACTAGCTATCATTAGGGAATTGAAAAGGATAAACTGATTTCTCACAGCATTATAAGCATGGCTTAATTGTCTAGCTGGGATATCTGCCGTTGTCTAGCTGACATGTAACCTAGATGTATACTGTAAATTACAGTTATGAGAAAGACAGTACAATGCTGACCCCAGTGGTTCCCAACCTGAGGTACAAGGACCCCCAGGGGTACATGGCCTCTCCACACAGGGCACTTAAAAAAACATGTCCCCATAGGCCTACTAATAATTCACATATGGGGGTACCTTATGGGAAAAGTAGCACTAGTCGACCCCAAGGACGGACTGTTTTCTAGCCACTCCATTTACTTACGTTGGTGTGAAGTCACTTTCTGACCCAAGTCACATTAACATTTACATTTTTCTAGTGCTGCTTTAAGTGACTTGATAGAGTATGAACACCCATCTCTGACCAGTCCTTGCAAGGGCAGGCCTCAACCTGCCAGATGCTATGTATGGAAACTAGGTCCTTGGGGGAGATCACTTGGGACTGATAATGTCAAAGGGCCATATTTTACTGGCTGACAGGCAAGAGGAATACTAGCATAAATTGTGCATAAAAAATACACGCGATACGTCACGTGTCCTGTTGTGAAACTTGTCTGGCTGAAGAACAAATGGGGGAGATCACATGGGACTGATATTGTCAAACGGCCATATTTTACTGGCTGCCAGGCAAGAAGAAAACTAGCATAAGTTGTGAAACTTGTCTGGCTGATGAACAAATTGAAAGACTAAACTGGAAAATATACTGTACAATGCATTGTATTTATAAGTCCTGTAAAAGAATCTCTCTCTCACCCAAAAACTGTGTTGAGATGGAGGGCCCAGACCCCTTATGCATAGCAAATGGAAACACATGACAATCAGCGTTTGTGACTGTGTTGAATTAAAGTCGACCACAAATGTATTTAACCAGGTAGTCAATAAACAAAACGCAAACCAGCATCTTGAAAATTGAAAAGCGCCTGGAGCCCCTGGTCATGGCTCGTGTTAGCCTGTCCTTTCAAATAATCACTTTATCCTGGCCATTTGGCGATTAAAGTAGGAATTCTAATCTGAAGGTTTTGCTCATTGAAGGTGTGAATATATTTACTCGTCCAGATTCTGCGACTGCTAAAGGGAGTTGTATAGCGGGTGCAATTATTCAGCTGAAAAGCATAAAGGTGCTTCTGTTCCGGGCAATGTTGGAAAATGAAAAAGAGGAGGATCTCAGTTGTCCGCTCATGATCCAATTTATTCCATCATCCCAGTCAACTCAATCAGGTCACTGTCATGGCTGTGCGGAGAAAGGGAACAGAATACTGCCTTAATACCAGACACAGTTAACTAATGACATATTCAGTCCCAACTGTGCGCAGTGTTCTCGTAACCTATTTACGTGTGTCCAAGTGTGTTCAATTTGTTGTACATCACAGCTGAATCTGCTTTAAAGATGAGATAGTATGTTTCATGTCAGATCGCCTACGGATACATCGGCTTTTGTAACCTGATTAGAACAGTGTTTCAATCATGAATGGAATTATTATTTTCTAAAGAAAAGCTTATTAATTTGTGGTGGGCTAAAAAGTATTCTCTCTGGAATTTTGTTAATTTCGTGACTTATGGCAACAGTATGCAACGATCGTCAGCTCACATCAATCACACCATTTCCCCTACAGACTTTCATTTCCCAGGCTACTTTGCAGGTTATATTAACATTTGTTTCTTATGTACCTGAGTTATTTTGTCTGTAGATATGACAATAATATGTTGAATGCACATGCTCATTTGATGCAAGCCCCATTGGCAGGCTATATTTAGTCATAATTTTATTGGCTTCATCCTATGTGGAAATAATCGTCATTGGCTTATCGATATTAAAATGGTTGTGGGAACTGAACTTCAGTGGAATTGTGACACAATCATGTCTGAAAGAACGAGCAAAAACTGGCCACATCCAGTTAGGGTTTCTAGCTCTGATGGTAGCAAACATGGCACCATCCATCTACTAATAGTTTGACTACCCGGATAAAAAGATTCTCAACCACAATGACTTAAACAAGATTTTGTTCCCCTTTTTGTAACTCATTCTTAGCTCTGGGCGGTAGGGGGGCAGGCAGTTAGTTATGACAAAAGAAACTCTGCCGCCTTAAACGAGTCTTTTTGAAGATCCGAGGCCGACCTTTTACCTGATGTCTAGGCCACACAGGAAAACATTTGGTTTCTGTTGTGAATGTATGGCAGAGGTCTTTCTCACGCACCCTGAAATATAACTTATTGAAAGCTTGGTCTCCTCCCAAGCTTCAATGGAAATTACAGTAGAAATGGAGCATTGAATTAAAGTACCTCAGGGACAAACCGTCTCTCTTTGAATAATAAACGCATCAGAGATATTGAACGGTGGGGATGTAAGGATGAGGTGTAGCCTCTCCACTCGTCTACGGATGATGTAGTTGAGGGATACGGGATGAGGACATAGCGTAGGTGAACAGAACCGGGCATTACAGGGCAATGTTGACCTGAGACGCGTGTGCCGTCACAACTGGTGGCGTTTGCACATTTCCACATGAGAAAGTAGTGCTGAACAATCTGCTCTTAAAAGTATAGTATTACTTCATCCTTTATCATCAGTATTCTTATCTAGACCAGATATCAGCATCTCGCTTTATCATTCTCTCTCGCTCACTTTTTCATCCCCCTATCTGCACTTCTCCCTCCTTGCTTCTCTCCCTCCCCCTGCTATCTTGTTCTATCTCCCTCCTTTCGTCTGTCTCTCATTCTCTATCTCCCTCCTTCTTTCTTTAATTTCCTCCTCCTCTCTCCCCCTCTCTCAGTCGCTAACTAACCCACTGGTTGTAGGGGGGGTGTGCTTTAGACATCCGTTCCTCAGTGGCCAATCTAGCCGAGCATCAGTTAGGTTCGTGTCCTCGTGCACCACAACAGAACTGACAGGAAACCCTCAATACAAGGTAAGCACCTGCCCTTCTTTCCCTTTTAGCATTCTGGTCTCTAGAATTAGAATTAGGGGTCAGCGGTGAACAGTCGGTCAATGTCGAGTTATTTCAATCAGTACATCACGGCTTACTATGAAGAGTATTTTTCAGGACATTTCACTAAGTGATAGAATTGTTTCCTCATTGTGCTTTCACAACTCAGCTGACACACAGCTTTACAACACTTGTGAATACTGGTTACTGGCCATCGTTACTGTGTACAGAGGGTAATGTGAAAAACCAATTAAATTGTAAGGTAACATAAAAATTAACATATTGGTTAAGCAAACTCTCGGTCATATTATATCATGTTCACTTGCGTTTAATCAACGTGTTCATTCATTTGGTATGTATTCTGTGAAACGATATCACTTAACAAAACCAGTAGGTATTGTGATCGATGCGCTGCTTCAGGAAAAGGTGCATGAGTTCAATTAGGAATTGAGGACCACTGTGTTCAGCCAGTAGTCCAACAGTGTGGCGTGGGTCCTCACAGAGAGAACAAGTCTGTGGTGATGAGATAAGTCGGCTGCAATCGACTGTAATCTCCCCAAAGCACATTCAGACTGTCACTCAAGTTAAAAATTGAGCCTGGAGAAAAGTAAAAGCATTTTGAAATAGTTCATAAAGTTCATAAAGCAGAGAAATATCTGTGACAATTGATTCTTTATTGACAGTACCAAACCAGATACAATGTGAATAAACAAGTTGCAGTGAGCACAAGTTGCAGATTTGGTGGCAGAATATTCTAATTTAGTGTAGAATGGTGTTCTGACACATACTGTATAATGAGTAAACAGTGGCATGCAATTGAAAAGCATTAATACAACAATGGTTATTAAGCTAGACTTCCAATTATGGAAGTATATTTATATTTATCTTTATGTAAAGCCTGATTTTGACACTGGAAAACAAACAATTGACTGCATAAAAAAACAAAAAATGAAGTTGGTGAAACGCCGACGGTACAGTTGTGTAAAATTACTAGATCAAAATACAAAATAACACGTTAATTAATCGCTGCTTGGACTAAAGAATATACAAGCACCCGCCCACTTAATTAGGTACAACTTTCAAATATCAGCCAATCACGTGGCATCAACCCAATGCATTTAGGCATGTAGACATGGTCAAGACAATGTGCTGAATTTCAAAGCAAGCATCAGACTTTAAACATGACGTGGTTGTTGGTGCCAGATCGGCTGGTTTGGGAATTATATAAAGTTACTGTTTTTCCAGTACAACCATCTATGGGGTTTACAGGCTACAGGCTAATGAAATCCACCATTATTGACCATTTTACTTTCAAATGTTCAGTCCCTGGACGGCTGCACCATAAAATGGAAGAAGTACGCACACAAATTGTCTTTCAGTCGATCGTCTCAAACTGTACGGCTACGCGCAGTTTCAGCGCCATGCGCACGTTTGCGAACAACACCACCATCCTGGGTCTGATCGCCAATAACTTTTAGAAAGAGAAGAGATCAATTACTTGGCAACATGGTTCCAGGACAACAACCTCTCTCTCAAATTCAGAAAGACTAAGGGGAATATTGTGGACAGAACATTGCCCAGAGAGTCTTCCCACTGTGCATTTTACCGCTGTATGGTCGAGAGCATTCTTACCAACTGTGCCACAGTTTGGTACAACAGTTGCTCCAACCATAAGTCCCTGCAGCGGGTGGTGAAAATTCCAAAGCGCATCATTACTGTCCAGCTCCCCGCCATCAAAGACATCCAGCACAAGCGCTGTTTGCAGACAGCGTGTGACATTATCAGGGACACCTCACACCCGAACAATAAACTGTTTGCCATCAGGCAAACGTTACAGATCTATACTCACCCTGTTCCAGCAGGCTTAGGAACAGTTCATTCCCTACTGCTGTTAACATACTAAACTCAGAAACCCTTCAGAAACCTTGCATGCTACCTAACTTATTTGATCTGCCATTTGCAGAGGCATTCTGTTTGTACTCCTCGTTGCTACCTCTTGCTCTACACACTGCTAGCCTAATCATTATGTACACAGTGCTTACTGTTCGCACTATACGTTTACCTCGTGCACAGAACTTGCACAGCACCCTGTTGAGAAATGTAACGATTTCCTTTCTGCTTTTACTAAGGCCTCTAACAAACCTGCGGTTTTAACATTTGCAACACCACAAACCATCCCCATCCCTTGAGTGTGACTGGAAGCTGTTGGCGACTGTTCGAATCTCACAAACACAAATAGACAAGGGCATTACAATAAACGAACCAATCCAAAAAAAATGGGCCACAACAGTACTTTTACAAACACCCAGTCTGAAACCCGACAGAGCATGCATCAACATGTTGATACACAGCGACATGGAAAAACTCACTGATGGGTCGAATATAGGATGAAACCTATAGAGGAACCAGGGTCTAAGGGGTGGCCAGTCATAATCTTGCTGTGCTGGGTGAACTTTTAGTAGTTTAATAATTATTAAATGCATATATGTTATTTCCAGAGTCTTTAGAACAGTCCAGGTCACATGCATGGCGGAGTGGAAGGCGGAGCCGTCAGGTATGGTCAGGTTCTTGGCCTGCGACGCAACCAGGAGGACCTTAAGAAGGGTCAGATACACTTCCTTAGGTCTTGGTACGTCCCACGGTGTGGTTGGCAACATAACTTGAATGATATGGGACATGGTCGAACGATTTAATGCGGTCGAGCAGAAAATTAAATTAGCTGTATTGAAATAATTACCTATGAACTTACCATGTGTCATTTTCCCCAGTGCGTGACAGCTCTATCTATAACCTGGCTTCATCCATACTATTACAAAAAAAACGTGAGTGTGTTTAGAGAATGATTATATCACTTTCATGGAGGCTTCCTACACAGTTGTGGCCCTAATGATCATTGCCTTGAGATGTCTAACCTCAATAATGACCAGTGTCTTTTACATGAAACTCAAGTTCTCCAAAATAATTATTGCGATAAACCAGGATGTAATGTAAAAAACAATCAGAGGAAATGTCTCCATCGAGTGGACACACTTGGTACTGTCTGATGCCTTGGGCACACACAATAAGAAAATGGCCTTTATGCATCTCAGTTTCCCCCTCTGCTCCTCAATATAGATCTACGTGCTAACCGGCGACCTATAAAAGATGGAAACCTCTGTTGGAACCAAGATGTCCACAGACAATGGCAGCACCTACTCTTCATCAACTCAGGGTGTGTTCATTAAAATAATGTGTCTTTTGATATTTATAATTATTTTGTTGAAATGTCATTGGCCAACATGCAGCATGAGGCGTCAGAACGTTAATGCCTATGTCTTTCCCAACAGTCAATGGGTCTTGTACGGACCTGAGTTGCTACATGGTTTTGTTTGACCATGAGAAGGCAGTCATCGGCATCATCTGTTACCTAGCTGGGCCCTTCACCTTCCTGGAGAACGTCTTGGTGCTGATTGTGATTGCCGCCACCGCCAATCTACGCAAGAGACCCTCCTACCTCTTCATTGGCAGCCTGGCGCTTGCCGACGTCTTCGCCAGCTGCTTCTTCACCCTCAGTTTCTTGGACTTCCACCTGTACCACCGACGCGACGGCCCCAGCGCGTACCTCTTCAAGCTGGGCGGAGTGACGATGGCTTTCACCGGCTCGGTGGGTAGCCTGTTTCTGACGGCTCTCGACCGCTACCTGTGTATTCACCAGGCGCCGCGCTACAAGGTGATGTTGACCCGTCGGCGGGCCCTGCTGGCTATCTTCGTCCTGTGGAGCGCCACCATCGTCATCTCTTTCCTCCCTCTTATGGGCTGGAGATGCTCCACGGAGCTCAATCCGCCCTGCTCGCGCCTCTTCCCATACATTAACCGCCTCTACCTGGGCTGCTGGGCCTCCTTCCTTCTGGTTCTGCTGTTTCTCATCCTGGGCTCCTACGCCCTGATCCTGTGGAGGGCCAATCGGCACGAAACGTCCATGATTGGCCTCCAGGGGGCGTCGGCGGGCGGACAAGCTCGCATGCGGATGGACATCCGTCTGGCGCGAACCCTGGGCCTCATCCTGCTTATTCTGGTGAGCTGCTGGCTACCGGTCCTCTCCTTCATGTTGGTGGACGTCTCCGTGGTGCTCACAGGAGCCCAGCAGAGAACCTTTGCCTTCTTCAGCACCCTGTGTCTGATCAACTCATCGGTCAACCCGCTGCTGTATGCGCTGCGTTGCCAGGAATTGAGAAAGGCACTGGTGCGACTGGTGCGACTGGTGCGACGCTTCGCCAAGGGGCCGGGGAACTGCCAGAAGTGTGCCGAGAAAGACCCAGACATGTCCTCGGCTATTCCCTCGGGTGAGAGCAACAGCTGTTGCGTGCACTCCGACGGAGAAGCGCAGAGATTGGCCGGCTGCAGACCAAGCACCGTCTCGCTGAACGTAGACAGTGAGCAGCTGGAAATGTAGGGTAAAGGAGACAGGAGGAGGTGCCTAGCGTGTATCAGGGGTGTGGCATGGACGCGTCGTGAACTTGTCATTGTCTGTTGCGTTCAAAGCAATAAGGGCCCCTCTTAAATGAACTGTGGTAACAGGGACCAACGCCATGATGGCAACCATATTATTTGTGATTGTGTAGATCACCCATAGGAAAAAAACAGCTTTGTTAGAATAACATACTGTATAAGATGTAATGCTTTAGGGAGGACTAACTAAGTGCTGTGACCTTTAAAGCATGTGACGTGAACCTTGTCCATCCCTGACCCTGTTGTTGTTCATGCTGAACTGCTGACCTTTCTGTTAACGCACACACACACACACACACACACACACACAGTGAGGCCCCACACAGTCGTTTCCATTAACAAGGTGAGTTATAATTCTTAGCATGACAAGTCATTTCATTGGATGGAACCATTGGACCAATAATAGCATTGTGTATAGTCACAACATAAGACACTAATTATAAAGTGAATCGAAGTAATGATTGTGTATTTCATTTCCTGTCATATATCTTCATGTTTCAATCAATTTCTTCACTCCAGCTACCAGACCACTATTGTAGTGACAAACTGCAACGCTGCGGTGAGACGATGTGGCGTTTCTGAAGTCTTGACAGAAGGTGTTACCAGTTTATAGCTCTGCCCCTCCCTGCCAGATACAATCACCAGGACAATCTTTCTGAACAGAGATGACCGCCTGGAGAACGCCATTGTTCACACCTTCACAAGTGTGCAATTTTAACACAGTGTTCAAAGCGTAGTGGCAAAAAAATGGTCTGACACAATGTTTTATGTAAAATGGCAGACACGAGCGAGATAAAGAGTATAAGACAAGATAGCAGGACTGATCACCAAAGCCTGTATTATAACTCCATGTCAATACATTTAATATTTGCATTTTTTGTACATTTAACTTATTTAACAGACACATATTTAGCGGGATTTACAGTTAGCTCTTAGGTGGAATAAACAGACAACCAAATAGTAAATACCTTGCTCATATAGCAACCTATTTGTAGACTATAGGCTCATAGAAGACGAACATATAATTAACATATTTTCTACTGTATATTGGGGGAGACAAGAATGGTTGGTTACGCCCACAACAATGATCCCTCATGGGTGAGCTGCTAATTATCAGAATATATCACGTATAGTCACACAGACAAGGCAACACATGTTGAAAAAACTTGAAGCATGTCTAAGAAGACATTTAAATGCTTGGCAAGTGATTCAGGCATTGTTATCACCCGGGATGTGACCCTGAAATTACAACTTAATTTAGCCGAGAGCTTCATCAACTGTGTTAGAAAAAATAAAAGTCTCAGTTGTGTAGCTTTGTTGTCAATGTGATTGGTATATGTATTTGTACATCTTTTTGTTGTGAATTCAATCTTAAGATATGCTTTAAAATCACAAACTTTTGTTTTTGACATTCTGTTTGAGCTGTTTGAGCTATCTCTGACGACATCTTGAGGTATTAATATCGTCAGATTGTTTGAGGTCTCGGACAATGTATTGCAATGCGAATAAGCCTTTTATTGCATTACCCATATTAGTTAAATTAATTTAAATTACTTCTACATTTCCATGGATATTTTAGCATCATAAATCCAGACTTTTTCTCTGTAGTCTATCCATGAACTGTGCCTTCATATTGTCAGTAAACGGTCAAAGCAATTAGGTTATTGTATTATATGGGAATAGACTTGGAATGCTATGAAAGCATGACCAAATGTTAAGGACAGAGGATAGATTCTTGAGACGTATACATCTATAAGGAACCAAAGACCAAATGTTTCAATTTTTGATGTTAAGGTTCTCTCTGTGACATTCTAATATATCAAACACATGGAAGAAAGGTAAAGCTAGAAGTAAGAGGACAGGTGAGAAAAATGTTTGATATTGTAAGACAAATGCAATTATTTGAACATTAATACTCCTAAATGGCAATCTGTGCTGCCATGCCAATCATTACTCACATTAATTTCATTATGACCAAAGTAATAGTATCATTATGATAATAAAGAATATAAATAAATGATGCATTCTACTCGTTCATCGTGTAAAAAAGTTTTTAAACAGTGTCATTTAGATTCAGTATGATCAACCGTATTCCTAATTAAAATGTGAAAACATCGGATGTTATACATTCAACCAATGTCAATTAGTGAGGGGAAACATCAGATTTGGACTGTTTGATTTTTTTCCCACTCAGATATTTTTTCGGATCTGATTTGAGTGAACTACTAAATAAAATGTTGAAGTTAAATTAAAAATAGTCGTCATCAGCACAAAGGTAACATCCGTTTTGGGTAACACATTAGTGGTAGTAGTAGTTAAAAGAAAGTTGAGCAAATTCGAAAGTTCATGAATGCAAAATGTATTAAATAAGAAAAAAAATTCACGTAATCACAAAAATACTTCAGAATAAAAAAATTACGTGAAGAATATATATTTGTTAAAATCCGAATCCCCCTATTTTGTGGTAATGGTATGGTCCGTTTCACCCGTGACGTATCACCCGTGACGTATCCGTAATTCAGTCAGCAGCCACTGCAGTTCGCTCGGTCTTCCCAGGTGTTAGAAAGCCGTTGTGTGTGAGAGGAAGTCGGGCAAGATACACTCAAATACAACATATCTGGAAAATATTCAACGTTTATCCCTCGGGTTTGTCGGTCGGTTGTCTACCGTACTTGTTTATTGTCTCTTTTACACAGCCGTAATGGCGTGTGGAGCTACGTTAAAGCGCTCGATGGAGTTTGAGGCCCTACTCAGTCCACAATCTCCGAAGCGCAGACGGTGCAATTTACTACCGGGGGCTCAGAGCACCCCGTCCCCGCAGAGATGCAACCTCCGCCCGCCGGCTGACAGCCCGTCATCAGCATCACACTCGATGTCTCCACCGGCTATAGGAGAGAACAGGCTCACCCCAGGTAAGAACAGTGAGAGATGGTCCCGGTTGGATGTGGCTGCATTTGAGAGAGGCTGTTATGGGGGATGGGGGTAGACCTGGGTGGGGGTTAGGGTGGAGTGGACGGCTGAGACGTGAGAGTCGGGGTTGGAGTAGCTAGTTAACGTGAACAAATGCTTTATTAAACGGTTAACTAGTTAACGTGATGAAGTTAGCCAATAAGTGACGGGGTTGACTGGTGCTGTTTATTTATGAATTGGCTATCATCATCATCGTTGCACGTTTTGTCGACTGCTTGTTACCTCTGTTACTGTGTTAGCCACCTAGTTAACAAAGCTACCTAATAACCACAACCGTGCTCGACTAACTAGTGGGTGAACGACCCTACAAGCTCATCGGTCTTAATAATAAGTCGTGTGACTGGTTGTGTTTGCGGACAGCTGCTACGTTTCTGAGTGTTGTCTTATCACCATTGTCGCTTAATGCTATAGCTAGACAGTTAGCTATCTAGTTGGCTGGTAATTTAAACTGCCAATGCCGAAATGAACAGTTCAGGTGTGAGCAAATGTGGTCTAAATGGGACGAGCCATCGCAGAAAGAGTTTGTCGGGGTGAATATGCTGTAGCGACACGGTGCTTTGTAACTGGGTAACCTCTTTTTGTCTACCGGTAGACCGGCAGCACCAGCGGTTTGGTCCTTCTCGACTCTCCCTGGGCTGAAAGGCCATTGTTCTGCTCCCCTATAGGAGTGTTATTATGCGGGTGTACGGGGACATAATATGATCGTTGCCTGGATATGTCCGCTACTATCCAACTAGGCTCATTGAATGTGTCTGGTACTGGGTTAGTCATTTGACAGATTGTGATCTTCCTCCCGGTCTAACCCCTAATTAAAACCATGCAATCTTGGCACTATTTAATGATGATGGACCTATGTGTTTCTTTGTTGAAGTCTGTGTCATGTGCAAGCTGGGGGAATGCAGAACTGTTTGATCCATTGGTCTTTTTATAGCCATTCTTTGGTCTTCTTTTTGGTTTGCTGTAACACATGTTTTATTTTGTGTTTAGCAAACTTTGCATTTTAGCCGTCATTTTCGCCCTGCTTTCTGCTGCAGCCCCTCCTGTCACAAACCGTGTGCAGAATATCAATGACAAGTGAGCAAAGGACTGCCTCCAGGGCCACAGTACAAAATAAAAATCAATTTGGCAACCCAAGACAAGGAGTTATTTTGTTTTTTTTGTGTAACTAGAGGTCAGCCACCCATTTTATTATGCCCACGTCCAGAGGCAGATACCACCTCCCGATCACTTGGGCACTTTATCTAGCCTATTTCTTTGAAAGAATGTCCTTCTTTAATCTCTGCCTCAAACCTTTTGGTTGCACCTTTTCACTGATTTGCACAAAGATGGAGATGGACAAAGACAAGGTAACAATCCCGTCTTCCGAATGTTCATTAACACTGACCTTTCGTCATCACAAGGCCTTTGTGCCCGACCTGTTGGTTGTTTTTCACCCATCCACATTTGAAAGTGGAGAGAAGTCCCCTGGAGGTGCCCAATTGACTGCCTGTAGTGACATTAAATCCATTGTTGCACAGAAACAAGTGATATGCGACCGTGTCGAATGTGTGACATTTCTTAAACTATGAATGTGCGTACATTAAAAATATAAACAATCGGTCTATGTTATACTGTGTGTGGCTATGTCATTTTGTTTCCTTGAGATATTCAAGCTTGGCATGAAATGTCGGTTCTCACAAAAGCTCAGAGTTGCTCATAGTGGAAGTGAAATTGGAACTGTATGATGTTTTTGTTCCGGGGATAAAAGCCAAACAAAGACTGTTGGTCTGGTCCTGTCTAGTCTAGTCCATCATACCCGAATGGTGCATTTGTCATTCAGACGAGACTAATCGTACACCTTGGTTTGGTTAAGGACTTGCTTGTTAGTGTCATTGTTTTGCGTTGTTTTTTTCTGCAGTAGAACCTGCTTCCCCACACCACGTTGGTGGTGCAAGTAGAAGTAGAAAGTCCTGCCACATAACAGGAGGGATGTTTTGTAATGTATGTTCACGAGCCGACGAGGCAGGTTTCAAACTTTTAATCTTTCTACTCTAAATCCTTTAAAGCAAAGTAAAAGTTGCATGTCTAGGATTTTGTGTTTTGCTCAATGAAGAAAAACGGTGGCTCAACTCACAGTATTTGTAATGCTTCTTTGTTCTCCAAACCGTTGCCTCAGAAATGTCACGTCTATTAGGGCTTAAATTTCTAAACACAAATGTACGCCACAAGCTAGTCTGGGTTTTGCCTTACCACTTAAATTACTTGTGTACCTGCGCTAGCTATCTGGAAGGTTAGATCCATACCAACATTTCACTCAATGTCTGCCTAACTGGCTGAGCTACAGAGGGGAAAGGAATGTAAGCCTCTGATAGGTGGGCAGTGGGGTTTGCAGAAAGCAGGGACAAATGCCCTGTGTTATGCTCACCTTAAATCCTCTTTACCCAGAGAGAGGCCTCAATGTCGGGGTGTTTCTAGCTCTAGGCAGGTTTGCCTATAAGCTTGGGTTGCCACTAAAAGCAGATTGGTTTTAAGTCACTGTGTACAATGTCAGCTGCCTGTCAATAATTCCCCAACACAGACATACTCCCATCAATCCAGTTGATGTTGCTTTGTTGTAGGGCTGTGTGGGACCCGGGATATCTGATGCCGGTTGGTGCTCACACGGCCAAGCCACCTCAAGCAAAGGGCACCCCCCCCCCTGCCGGCATGGGACTCGTGCTCCAGTTGGAATGTCCCTCAGATGATGGATGAGCTGTGATGCCTTGGGCCCCGGTGTTGCCAAAGCTGTGCCTGCGTCTGGTCGCAGCATCGGGTGGATTACGCTGTATTTATCTACTCCTACTTCAGCCCACTTGGGTTGGCCTTAGATGGGTTAAGATGACATGTTGAGCAATATGTCGCTATGCCCGGGGCACCAGACACCTTGTGACGGCATGTTCCCAATCAGCTCAAGGGCTGGTTAGATTTGGGGTTGAGTGTAGCATTTCTTAAGATGGCTCCCATCCGGGTTCCTCGTGTTCAACACAGCGCTGGTCTAGCTTAGTACTTTTCACCTTAGTCTTCCCTTGCCTCCAACTTCCTCTTGGTACTCAAGCCTCTGGCTAGTTCCCACCAAAATCCATGATCTGGTAGCAATCAAAGATGCCTCCACCGTCCACCCTATACGGTCTATCAGCTTAGCCTGACTTTAAATACGGGGGGCATTCTGCTGGCTTTGTGTCCAGTATGTCGCCCCCCTCCCACTGTACTTCAGCAACGGGGGGGTGAAATGACTCAGACTGACTCTTTCTCTCTCTGCTGCGAGCCCCTTCAACGTCAAATTTAGCTGGTCAATTCACCGTTTTTGTTTGTCCTGCCCCTAAGCATTTCAGAAGGGGCATTCCCCCCCTCTCTACTGGATGAGTCTTGATGGATTGCTTTGGCCTGGCTGTGACAGGGTCATTGTTGCTAGGCAACGGCCAACAATTGGAATTGTTGTCATTGGCAGTGTCAAGCAGCAGGGGAGAGATTTCCGTTGTTACCCGAAAGGTTATTGTCAAGCCTCCTAAATAGAGGGTTCAGGGTGGGAAAATGTGTTTAACTTATACTGTCCTGATTTAAATGTGGTCTGGATGAGTTGTGTTTTTTGGTATGGTGGTCACTTGCACTCATTCAACCCATGTAAAAGGACCCAGCCGTGTGTTTCATTGTGGGCTTTAAACATTGACAATGTGGTGCTCACACTAGTAGCTCATTGTGCTATTTCAGATAGCAGTGACTGACGACCCCATAGGTAGCTTGTTCGCAGTCCTGTGGTTTATCAATTATATGCCTGATGTTGTTTATTGGATGGGCTATTTGTGCCATAAATACTATTTGCCAATTAGTTTGCTGTTATGATGGTGATAAAGTGCCTATCCTTGCTAGATAACTCTTTCAAAGGACAATTCATGACAAATCCCGCAATGTAACAGAATTACTGCAACGCTGCCATGCTAAGACACTCAAAGCACTGTAATATATTCATACTTAAAATACCCCGTTTATTTTTGTGTGTCAGTTACAATAGAATGTGTTATCCTCCCGTATTCAGACGGAATACATTTAATGGCAGGCACAATTTTCCATCCAGTCAAGACCTATGTTATATTTCCCATTTCAACTCCTGGCAGCGCTTTGAAACGTTTAGATCAGGCCTCCGAAGTTCACTTGAGCAGGATACATGTCATTGTTCCGTCTCTGGAATTAGAGCTGTTAAGTGACTGGCTATCACTGGCTGTATAAACGGAGCTGGTCAGATTATGGGGCCAAATACTTAGACTGTTATTCAAATCTTTATTAAGTGTTTGGAAGCTACATAACCGTGAAATAGTAGGTGACACTACACCCCATTTCGTCAGCTAAAGCCTTTTAATATAGATATAGAGCTAATATTTAGAATATATTAATATATACAGTATATAGCTGGTTTTGATGTATCATAATGTGCACCGCGCATCCACATCGCCTGATTTGCTGATTTGCTTTTTACTGTTTATTTATGAAAGATTAATTGTTGAGTGTTTTTAATGATGTTTTTGAGAACTAGTATTCAAATACTTGTTCAGAATTACTGAGGAGTATTCAGAGCCTGTAAAATAGTATTGGGGCCAGCCCTATTGTTACCAATGAAGCCTTCATAAGCCATTATAACACTTGGTTATAAAAGTCAGTGCCATTTATACATTTTCCTATTGGGTTGGTATTTTAAATTTACTGGTAAAATGGAATGTTTCAATATCTTTGAATGATTTGGTTTCAACACCCAGCACAGCCACACGCACTGTCCACCCCATTGAGCGTGGCTCCTCTGTAGGTTTCTTCCTGGGTCCCTGCCTTTCTGGGCGTTTATTTTTTCTAGCCACTGCTCCACAATTTTATAATCCACATCGTAGCTACATGCTCTGTCTTCTGCCTCGCTTCTTTGGCATTGTGTTACTTTCGTCTCCGTTGTCTTTTCTGAGACCAACACCTAAGACCAGATAGCATGGTGGTTGACACACAGTCATTTATTTACTAGATGTTTTCAGAAAATATATATTTGGACATTAAACGACCACTCTTAAAACCGAAAATACACTGCAGTATTATTTTACTTACTAAACATTTTGTTAATATCTCCACACAACATTGGCTGATTAGTTGTGATTTTTTTGCAGGGAGGTTAGGCCTCATCATTGGGAAATGTTTTTTTTGTGAGCTTGATTAGGCTACAAGAGGTGGTTATGCCGATGTCCAATGCTGTGGCAACAGTCAGCCATTGAGAATGGAAGTCAGAAAATTGGACATGGTTTTGGTCACTGGTGACGTCATGTGCAGTGTGCTAATTTGCATGTTTGTCAGCCCGTTAAAGCCCTGAAGAGTTCAACCTTTATGTGTGAACGCAGGACTCTCGTTGCGGAAGCTATAAAAAACGTGAACACTAACACATCCAGTCTGTATGCAGTATCTTTTGGTATGTTGCTCCAGTGATGAAAGACCTTGGACCAAACCCAACCTAGTTTCTGTGGGCACCCAGTTTTTCTACTTCAAGGCTGTGAGAACGGATCCTCGTTTTACTCCCTTTGCAGTCAGAAAACCCCTAGATATATGGACATGAATATCTTTGGCTCAGTGCCTTGGCCCCTCAACTAAAGTCTCCCACTTTAGAAGCACTGCCAAGTAGCTCTGGTGTGCTACATGAAATATTCAGGTTAGTTCTGTTGCTCTGTGAAAGCCAGACCTGCTACCTCAAGTAGTCTTAACATTGTTGTTTTTGGCTCTTTGAGACTTGGAGAAATGTTGAGAAATGTTAGTGTCAGACGGTCTATTGTTTGTATATGGACGTGTCACAAAGCCTGATCGATTTGAAGGGAAGAGTGACGCAGATCTCTGAAGGATCGGTTTCTTCTCCGGGACGTGCCGTGCGGCGGTTACCACAGCCGCTGTCGATCCACTGCTCTGGATCCGTTTACGATGACGGTCTGGATCGCTTTTTTTTTTTTTTTTTTTTTTTTAAATGTCTCTTTCCTGTTCAAGTGTGTTTTTGTTTTGAAAAGCACCACCAGCTGAACACTGCAGCTTGACAGGATGTGTGCCTGGCTGCGATGCTTCATTTAGGTGTGAAGATGCCACTCTCCAGTCATAATAAACCACGCCCACTGGGCCGACAGCCTGACTGGCATGTGGTGGCGGTCGGCATTACGTTTCCGAACACGTCTTCTGAGAATGGATGGCCGGGTTGTTCTCACGCAGCCGGATAATGATTGGAGACTAAAATGCTTACAAAGCAGTCACCTATGTGGGCACTGTATAGATTATCCAGGCTGTTTTTTTGTGCTGCGTCTGCAGGTTATTTCCTCTGTCTAACCATTTCCTCTGTCCCCTCTACAGAGCAGATCTTTCAGAACATCCGTCAGGAATACAGCCGCTACCAGAGACGACGGCAACTGGAGGGGTCCTTCAACCAGAGCGAGGCGCCCTGTAGCTCTAGCGACGCCCCCAGCTCCTCCCTCAATGCCCCCAGCTCACCGCTAGGTGAGACCCCGAGAGATGGAGACAATGTGTGAGGCCAAATGGGACGTGTAAAGCTGCAACAAGTCCTCCATAAAATATAGAATGGCAATGGGGTTTCTGTAGTTAGTCAGTGTTTATCAAAACAGCTTAGAATAGTCACTTTCAAATTCTTTACTAAAACCGCTTTGTAAAACATCTGATGCTATAAAACCCTCCTATATTAAGTTGTTATTAAGAGAACATTATGCACGATGAGAGAGAACTGTTTTCCGGACACTTTAATATCATTTAATTTTTTCTTCTGACGCATGACCCCCTCCACCAACAATACGTACCCCTGCAGCCCTAATAAGTGTGTGTGTGTGTGTGTGTTTTTTAGGTGCCTCGAGGAAGGACCAGCCGTCATTCACGCTGAGGCAGGTGAGCTTCCTGTGTGAGCGCCTGCTTAAAGACCATGAGGAGAAGATCCGAGAAGAGTATGAACAAATCCTCAACACAAAACTGGCAGGTATACACATCTCTACATATACCGCGATATCATAAGGTCACCCAGAAGAGGACTGGCCACCCCCTAGAGCCTGGTTCCTCTCTAGGTTCCTTCCTAAATTTGACCCATCATGGAGATCTCCTGTATGAACTTGTTGATGTGTGCTCTGTCGGGTTCAGGCTTGGTGTTTGTAAAAGCACTTTGTGACAACTTTGTTATAAAATAAATGTGTTTGATTGTTGTTCCAGCTCGTCACACCTTTATACCATACCTGTGTGCTTACAGATGGTGTAATATTGGCACTGAACAGTGTCTGCAGTTACTGGCTATTTGATAAAGCAGGTTGAACGGTGTCCATCTGGATATTGTCATTGCGCCTACATTATAATGTCATTTTATCCCCCAACTGCTTGCTACTTAAGCCTGTTGCTGGATACTATTTTTTCCGCAAAAAGCTTTTTACTAATTCTTAATGAAAGCTGAAAGGGTTTATTTCTTGCTGCTTTCCAGACAATAATTCCTCCAAATGGTACATTCCTAAATGTTACAATTATAGAAGCTCATGCTTGAACTTAAATCTGCACATTAAACATTTGTCTATACTAATCCAACATCCACCTTTCTCCTTTGTTGCAGAACAATATGAATCGTTTGTGAAATTCACGCAAGACCAGATTATGCGAAGATATGGCGCCAGGCCTGCTAGCTGTAAGGGTCTTAAGTTAGTTTACACATTCGACATGTCCACTTTTCTGCTTCTGAATAGTAGCCATAGAAGATAAAAGTATTAATCTGTTTGGAGATCCTAATTTCTGTCTTTAGTCTGTTCTCATCCGTTTTTCACTTCCTGTGTTTCAGATGTTTCTTGAACTCCCCAGTTGAGGAACCAGCTTTTCTCTTCTGACCCGCTGATTTTTTTTCCCCTTTTGTTCATGCTATTTGGGTGGTTTAACTACATTTTTAATCAAATAGGGATATATATATATACTCCTGATCTGTTGCTGATGGCCAAAACATTAACATATTCAAAGAAAGAAACATGTATACAATTCCTCTGTCTCAATGCTATCTCTCTGGACATTTTTGATTAAAGCAGAATTGTCAGTCTTCCCAGCGCTGTAGAAAACCATTGGCTACTGTGATCAATCTGTATTATAACCTGCCGTTTTCGCCCTTTGGAGCAGCTGTACTACTAAAACCCCATGTTTCCCAGCCACCCAGTTACTCTTTCCCTACTTTAATCTTAGGGTGTGTGGACTTTTTTTTCTTTGAAAAATAAACAATCTGTGACTCAAATGATTTGTCCTCGATTTACTTTTTCTGATCCAACTATTCCAAGTTTTTGTAATCTTAAAAAAGTAAATAAAACTGAGTAGTGAGATGGTCGTGTTTCCATTTGACATCAGGTTTTTCCCCAAGGTGTGAAAGGACGTCTGTTTAAATCACAAGTGAGCTGATGTATTCCTGCTTGGACAACTGTGATACAAGGAATATCATATTGCTCTCTTGGTTCATAAACAATTTATTGCATGCGTTATTAGGTCAGGGTGGGATATTTTCACACACGTCTGATGATCTTGGAGCGACAGTCGCAAAACATTTTTCATGACCATTCACAATTTAACATTTCTATAGATCTGTGGAGGAGTTAGGATTTGCATATGTGTATGTCCAACTGAATCAGAATTAGAAAAGTGTTTAATCGCCATTGAATGTGTGAACATACAAGGAATTTACTATGGCAGGAAGGTGCTTACATATAACATATGAATATAACAATATAAATTATACTAAAGGGCTGAGGGGTTAGAGGGATAGTAATATACAAAAAAGTAATAACAGCATGTCTGGTTAAATCAAACAAAGACATGTCTATATATTGTTATGGAGCTAAGCCCTATGGATCTAGGCCTACCTACCTGCATTGCATAAATTGCTGAGTCTAGCACAGACTTTCAAGCAATGGGTTGATTTTAGCTCCTTGATTTTGTGTACCGGTATGTTAATTCAAGGCCCTGTGTGTGTAGATCTGGCAGTGCTGATGTTGGTTAATTTAATATTGCCAATTAATTTTTTAAGTGAAGAATTTGTTTGCCTTTGCGTGCATTGAATTGCTAACCCTTCTCCCGGAAGATATGTGATCTTTATCCTAAAAAAGTATGATCCAGTTGAATAAAATGTACATGGATTATTTATCAAACTTGATTGTTATTGAGATTTGGGGATATTGTGTGTGATATTGTTTCTTTTGTAACGGTCGTGCGCCCTCTAGTGGTACAACTGGGCAATGCAGAATTTGCATTAATGTGCAGTTTGGCTATAACTCACAACAAAACACATATTTAAACACTATACGTATTTGATAGAAACCTGTTTACATGTCGTGTCTCTATGTTTATGTATGTTTTTATGCACATCTAATTTAAGCACATCGTTGACGGATGAGGTTATGCCGGTTACCTGAATACACTACACAACTTACTGTATATACCTTCAGTGGCTGATGACGTCACAGATCTCAGGTGTGGCAGAGTTACCGGAAAGATTCTGGGCTGGTGAGTTGGTGCAAATATAAAGAAGTTTATATGAACTATAGGAAGGCTGTAGGCAGCATTTGGGTTTCAGCAGGGGGATAATGAATGCATCAGTGGTCTGTTTGCCAGAGGAAGGAAATCGTGGCAGGAAAATCCAAACAAGGTCTATAATTATCCCCAGTGTTTTGGAGGAATGGATCGGACATCTTTTTTCTGTTGAAATAGTGCGGCATTTCCTTGTCCGGGACATAGTTTTTTTGTAATTGCTTGAAAATATAAAAACTATTACAGTCAGAGACCCGTGTGGACCTCTAGAAATAATTTATTGCCGTTGATTGGTTTTACTGGACGGATCTTTCAACTCTTATCTTTTACTGCGTAAGTCACAAATGCCTCCAATTAGGCCTGCAGTCATCTGCCTATAGATTACATAGGTTACTAAAGAAAATGTGCATACCAGCTTGTTCTTTGAATTACAAACATAATACAAATGTGTGTTTAGGTTAAAATGTAATACATATGCAACTGGTTAAAATGAGCTAGAGAAGGAAAAACTGCCAAAGCATTGTTCTATGTAATTGTATTTATTGTATTCATATATAGGAAAAATCTATAGCCTAATACATCAGCCAATCCTAGATTTTTCTAATATATTTAATGTATGAAAGGCATTTGCTCTGTGTGGCGAGGATAAGTGTGTAGCTACTGTGTCTGTCTTTAGCCAAGAAGTTCCAGCTTGAATTTCAGATCAGAAGTTAAACAGGAATATCTCATGAACATACCGTTTTCTAGAAGGGAAATCCCAAAATAAACTTAACCGACATTACATTTTGCCATACAAATTCATTATTGAAACATTAAAAAAAACTTGAGATCAATGCAATGTTCTAATTGTAATGAGCGTTGCAACCTGGAACTGCGTGAGTGTGCTGAGATCCTTCTCTCATTTCCGTGTTATCTTTTTTTTGGGTTCTGCACCACAGCTACAGTCAGATGTGTTTAATAAAATAGAAGCGCTTCCCACTTGGTAACACCTCTTTCTTAGTAACTTTCTGTGACGTGAAAACACTAGTAACCTTTTTTTAAACGATATAACTTACTAGTTAAATTACCTTGTTGTAGTATGTTTTAGAATAATGTCTAATGTAATGTGAGCTATTTAGAATAATAGTGATTCTGTCTGAATTCCTTGATACAATGAAAACTTCATAAAATCAAATACTGGTTTATTGAAACCTTTTCAAGTTCCAAACATAATTGTACCGAAAGGAATTATCCTGACTTATGTGGTTTTATTCCAATTAAATCCTCTACCTGTATACTATTCTCCCAGACACATTAAGTCAGGTTTAAATAGTGCCTGGGAAACCAGACCTTCTGGCGAGTGATGGACGCAGACATTGAGGATCGGGGCTCCTTACCCGTGGATAGAGATAGAGACTGGGAGGAGGAGCCAGAAGGAGGCGCTGACAATGAGGAGGACGTCAAGCAGCTTGGGTGCTATGAGAGGTTCCATCGAGCGATCTCCAAGTGGATGCTTCCGGAACACCTCCACGAACAGTACTTGGAGCGAGCCAACTGCTGTCCCCCTCCCGTCTTCATCATCCTCATCAGCCTGGCAGAGGTGAGGGTTACTAGGCATACAGCGACGGCGACAAAAGTGAAAATGTGGTCACAGGGAATGCTCTGAACGTGCTGAGCGGGACCGCTGTTCCCGGAGTTTAGATGCAGTCCAGACTGAAGAGCCATCCAGAATATAGACACACACACACACATACATATATATATGACATTCATACCACCGACACGTTGTATTAAAATACATTACGCGTGTGTGTGAACACCAATAACAATGAAATGAAAGAGTTGCCAGTTAGAAATACTGCTGTAAAACTCTTTTGTCTATTCTGTGCAAAAAAGTAGTGTGATGTTGGCTTCACGTTCATTTTAGTTTGTTCGCGTTGACTAAATGGCTACGTCGAAAGGGAAACTAGCATGGGCATTTTGTGACTTCTCCCTGATCAACCTTGCCTTCTGTCCACCTGTCAGGTGGCAGTGTTTATTTACTACGCAGTGTGGAAGCCTCAGAAGCAGTGGGTGACCCTGGACCAGGGCATCTGGAACAGCCCGCTAACCTACAAAGCGAACAAGCGTCAGGAGGCGTGGCGCTTTTTCTCCTACATGTTTGTCCACGCCGGGTCAGTTGCATTTCTCACTGATGCCTGATGTCTAACTGATAACTTCAAAATAGTCCACTTTGCCTCCGTCTTTCATTTCAGTCTTAACATTTTTAGCTCGTTTTATGGATAAGCTCGTCAGGCTATGACATGCTAATTGTCCCATTGCATGAATATGTAAAATTAGTATGCTGATTGACCCCGCCCCTCCTCCCTAAAACACATACAAGTCACTAGACTGGGGGGCCCCAGACACAGTAGTCCACTCCCTTATATTTCCATATCTCCACCCCGTTCCCTTCCGCTCTTCTTGCCCTGCAGTGTGCAGCATATCCTGGGCAACCTGCTGATGCAGCTGCTGCTGGGGATTCCTCTGGAACTGGTCCATAAAGGCTTTGAAGTGGGGATGGTCTACATGTCAGGTGTCCTGGCAGGTGAGCGTCCACATTTCAGCACTCTCTCTATCCACCTGACCCCGTTTAGAGGGTCTGACACGACAGAATTAGATCCACCGTTCGGTCCAGTGGTTCCCGACACTCGGTTCTCCATTACCCCCATGTGCACACATTTGTGTTGCCGCACCGGACAGACACACTATCATTCAACCCAAAGCTATGAAGGGTAGTTAATTTGAATGTGCAGGTGCTTGTCGAATCGGGTGAATTGCGGTGGGTTATAGTCTTGTGTCTCCCTCAGGCTCTCTGGCCAGCTCCATATTTGATCCTCTCAGTGCTCTGGTCGGGCGTCCGGGGGCGTCTACGCTCTCATGGGCGGCTACTTCATGAACGCCGTCGTGGTGAGTTTAAAGAAGTCCCGTTTTTCGCACCCACGTGTTGATTTCTCTCTCGTTCTCATAATTTCCCCGTTTCTTCCTACTGTTTTAACCCGTCGGCCCACAGAACTTTCGAGAGATGATCCCTCTTCTTGGAATCTTTCGTATTGGAGTGATTGTGATTATCGGTGAGAGTCATATCAGATCCAACTAACTGCCACAACAGCGTCTTTATGTTCTCACCCAGCAACTAAACACAAAAGGTTTTTCTTTTTCACAAGTCGGAACAGATATAGGATTTGCCCTGTACAGAAGGTTTCTCACCGACAGCGCTGGCTTGAAGGTAGGACTTTTTCACTTCATTAAGTGCACAGCAAGTGTTAACTTTTTGTTTTTACCAGAGAGTAATGTTTTTTTGAAGGCATTTATTTCTCTTGACTGTAATGACTATTACATTACTGTTGATGCTGTGTTCTACATAAACAAAGCCAAACACATGATAATGAGCCCAGTTGTTTATCTTTCCAGCCGCCTAAGCAACTGGCTCTAGGGCTATAATCTACACCCACTTCCCTTCCTTCCTGTCTTCACATATCTTCTTTCTGTAAAGTTTGATTCCAGACTTACTGGCTGCTTTTAGAAAGATGTATCTAGTTTGACTGGATGTCCACCCTATGCATAACTAACCACAGGGGCAGATGATGATTAGCCTAGCCTACCTTTGTTTGTTTTAAGTTGGAGATTGAAACAAGACTACGCCCTGGTTTTCCTCAGGTTTCGTTTGTGGCTCACATCGGAGGAGGTGTGGCTGGGATGACCATCGGATATGTTTTCTTCAGCGCATACAACCAGAAGCTTCTCAAGGACCCACGCTTCTGGCTCTGCATAATCGGCTACGTTATCTTCATCCTGTTTGCGGTGATCTTCAACGTCTTCCTTTCCCCAGCGTAATATCACGCTACACGAGTGAATGCGTCTGAATAACTGAAGTGGCGCCTTTGATGGACTTGGGGAAGGTAAAGCAGGAAGTTCCAACAGCTTGGGTGTTATTCGTAAGGACTTCTAATTTAAATGGAACGAGAGACCTCTGTTACTGAAGTCAATGAATACACACAGGCAAATTGGGCTTTTTTACACTACATTGGCTCTGAAGCTAAAAAATATTTTTTAATGGAAAAATTTAGACACTTTCCATCTTATAACTTTTTAAACGGTAAATGGCATCCGTCGCAAGATGTAATGAACTGTTGGTGTTTTTTATGTTAATATCTATATGTTTTTTTCATTTGATCTGTAGGTTTTGTATTTAACTCAAAATACCTCAGTCTTTTGGTGCTACGGGTATTGAACCAAAGAATATGGGTAACAGCCAAAATAAAGGAAGCAAACAGTGTTCTGATATGGGTTTGGGCCAACACATGCTACCGAAACAGAGTCACCAAATGAGAGCCACCAATACACCTTGTGCCCGGGACTATTGAGATAATTCAATACCTTTCTACCATTTATTGTTTTGGAGACAATGGTGAAAGTACATGGGTAATTCTCTACAAAACATTTGACCAAAACATTCTGAAGTGTCATTTTTTATATTTCATGATGTTTAACCCATATGTAACCCCTCCCAGTGTCCATTTTGTGATTAAGGCCCGGCCATGTAGCAAAATAACAAGAAATGTCAAACATTTATTCACCGCCGGCTCGCCAAGCCATTCTTATCACCCACCTCACTTAACCTTTGTCTAATTCTACATTTAATAACCACCATAAAGTTAGGGCACCCAGTCTAATACAGAGAGATACTTGACAATGATGTGAGCCAAAGTACAACCTGATCCACCACCACCCCCAGGTAGTGTGGAGACAAATTACACCCTGATCCACCACCACCCCCAGGTAGTGTGGAGCCAAATTACACCCTGATCCACCACCACCCCCAGGTAGTGTGGAGACAAATTACACCCTGATCCACCACCACCCCAGGTAGTGTGGAGACAAATTACACCCTGATCCACCACCACCCCAGGTAGTGTGGAGACAAATTACACCCTGATCCACCACCACCCCAGGTAGTGTGGAGACAAATTACACCCTGATCCACCACCACCCCAGGTAGTGTGGAGCCAAATTACACCCTGATCCACCTCCTGGTAGTGTGGGGACAAATTACACCCTGATCCACCTCCAGGCAGTGTGGAGCCAAATTACACCCTGATCCACCACCACCCCCAGGTAGTGTGGAGCCAAATTACACCCTGATCCACCTCCTGGTAGTGTGGAGACAAATTACACCCTGATCCACCACCACCCCCAGGTAGTGTGGAGACAAATTACACCCTGATCCACCACCACCCCCAGGTAGTGTGGAGACAAATTACACCCTGATCCACCTCCTGGTAGTGTGGAGACAAATTACACCCTGATCCACCACCACCCCCAGGTAGTGTGGAGCCAAATTACACCCTGATCCACCCCCAGGTAGTGTGGAGACAAATTACACCCTGATCCACCCCCAGGTAGTGTGGAGACAAATTACACCCTGATCCACCCCCAGGTAGTGTGGAGACAAATTACACCCTGATCCACCCCCAGGTAGTGTGGAGACAAATTACACCCTGATCCACCCCCAGGTAGTGTGGAGACAAATTACACCCTGATCCACCCCCAGGTAGTGTGGAGACAAATTACACCCTGATCCACCCCCAGGTAGTGTGGAGACAAATTACACCCTGATCCACCCCCAGGTAGTGTGGAGACAAATTACACCCTGATCCACCCCAGGCAGTGTGGAGACAAATTACACCCTGATCCACCACCACCCCAGGTAGTGTGGAGCCAAATTACACCCTGATCCACCACCACCCCCAGGCAGTGTGGAGCCAAATTACACCCTGATCCACCACCACCCCCAGGTAGTGTGGAGCCAAATTACACCCTGATCCACCACCACCCCCAGGCAGTGTGGAGCCAAATTACACCCTGATCCACCACCAGGCAGTGTGGAGACAAATTACACCCTGATCCACCACCAGGTAGTGTGGAGCCAAATTACACCCTGATCCACCTCCACCTCCTGGTAGTGTGGAGCCAAATTACACCCTGATCCACCACCACCACCAGGCAGTGTGGAGCCAAATTACACCCTGATCCACCTCCACCCCTAGGTAGTGTGGAGCCAAATTACACCCTGATCCACCTCCACCCCCAGGCAGTGTGGAGCCAAATTACACCCTGATCCACCACCACCCCCAGGTAGTGTGGAGCCAAATTACACCCTGATCCACCTCCAGGTAGTGTGGAGCCAAATTACACCCTGATCCACCACCACCCCCAGGTAGTGTGGAGCCAAATTACACCCTGATCCACCCCCAGGTAGTGTGGAGCCAAATTACACCCTGATCCACCCCCAGGTAGTGTGGAGCCAAATTACACCCTGATCCACCTCCAGGTAGTGTGGAGACAAATTACACCCTGATCCACCCCAGGTAGTGTGGAGCCAAATTACACCCTGATCCACCACCACCCCAGGCAGTGTGGAGCCAAATTACACCCTGATCCACCACCACCCCAGGTAGTGTGGAGCCAAATTACACCCTGATCCACCCCCAGGCAGTGTGGAGCCAAATTACACCCTGATCCACCCCAGGCAGTGTGGAGCCAAATTACTCCCTGATCCACCACCACCCCCAGGTAGTGTGGAGCCAAATTACACCCTGATCCACCTCCAGGTAGTGTGGAGCCAAATTACTCCCTGATCCACCTCCTGGTAGTGTGGAGCCAAATTACACCCTGATCCACCACCACCCCAGGCAGTGTGGAGCCAAATTACACCCTGATCCACCACCACCCACCATGAACCATTTATTGTTTCTGTGGCTAGATAAAACCTTGCCTTAATTAGGTCCTATCCTCTTAGTGTTTCACTGGTCCATTTAACCAGACCCCCTCACGCACCGTTGGGCCAAAGATATCCCATAGAGATTTCTTTAAAGGTGTTTGTGTCGAGCGACGCACATTTCCATCAATCTAGCAGCTGACAAATCAACACTGGTTAACAAGTTAACAAACGGAAATCCGTTTAACTCGTTTTTAAGTTGTGTTGTTAGATGGTTCCTAAACTTGAACAATCGATAGGACAGAAAAAACTAAAAATCTTTGGAAGGGATGTGGGTATGAGAGCATGTGTAAAGATGAGTCCCCTGAAATCAACTCTATTTGTTTGGATGTTAACTCAGTGATTTGGCTGTACAGATATTAACGAAACATCGCTCACATTGATCTAAAGACATCCGTGGTAAAGTTTACAGAAGGAGGAAAAAAAAGATATGGGAAATGGAAAGAAAACTAAAGACTAAATCTAAGGATTCCTCTGACATAATTAGGCCTTCCAGTGATGCATGATTTAAAGGGGGTATGTGAAAAGATGAATAAAAGGATGAGAGATGAATGAAAGACATCTACAGTCGCTACACTGCTGCAAAACATTCTCACATTTTCAATTATAGGGACATTTGCTTAAGACAACCTGCACCCACCTCCACCGCACCCACCTCACTGGCTCATGTACTACACTGGTGCCATGAAGCAACACTAGACATTTGTTTTCACAGAAAAATGTCAGCTAATGGCAAATATGAATGTTTCAATTATTGTTTCTTGAAAGGATTAATTCGATTAGCTTCGGCCACTTGCCAGTGTGTTTATTCATGGGTCTGTTACTTTTTTGGGTTTGATGTACAGTTGAACACTAGGTGGCAGTGATTGCGTAGATACAGTAGGACTTTAGTAAATCATTTCAATTGTGCCAGTGTGCATTAGCATACATAACTGAGTTTTTTCCCTCGAAGATACTTGTTATTTTGTTGTTTGTGATATTGTTTCAAAATGTTTCCTATTGTTATTTGTGGGGATTTTGGTTACCTTTTTTCACAAACCAAATGGTGGTTAAACTAGTCTCTTAGTAACTAATGCATTATGTACAGTATTTTAGGTAATTCATTCTTTGCCATGTCATTTTAAATCAATCTCAGGTAGCTAACGTTACTGTTTTAAATAACTGTTATAAATGACTTGTACCATTTTTTTTATCTGAATCTCTTTTTTTTTGCCAGTCTTAACCTTCTATCTTACCACTTTTATATTAAATGTTTACAGAATTTACAGACTTGTCTTTTATATGACTAATAGTATTTACCCTGATTAAATAAGTTAATAACTAATTTTTTACATGCCAGACGTGGGCAGGCATGAGTCAGGATATTGGCAGGACTGGGGTCTGATTGGACAGTTTCACTCGGGTTCTCATTGGCTTAAAAAAACATTGATCACAGGCAGATGACAGCTGCCACTCAAGCCAGTTTGTGGAACATTCCATAGTTCCAGAGTCAGAATGTCAATATAGTGCCTTCATTTAGTTGGTGTTGGTTTGTTTGTGGACAGTTAAACCATTTTAGCTCTGAATATACTGTTTAGTTAAAAAAAAATGCTGAGTCTCACCGCAGTAAAACCTTTCTGTGTTATTTCAGGTGAGTGTCATCGTTGAAAAGGAGTCCATGCTCTGCTATTTGGAAATATGGCATTATGACACTGCATGTTATAAACGTTAGTATTCTGTCTGGGAATTTAGTGGGTGTAACATCAGTACTTTGTCAGAATATTAGGCTACAAACAGGCTGTGGAAGTATAAAATTATGATACAAGGCTGTGGAAGAAATGTAGAAAAGGTATAGATAAGTCAAACAAATACAACAGCCAATTCATAAAATATGAGAATCTGAGTGTTTTTACAATAACTTATTTTTAACAATATATTTTTTGATTGAATTTGCAACTGAAAAGGTGATTACAATCACCAAATGAATTAATACTGCACCAGTACATATTTCACGTTTGGTCCTTAAAAATAAACACATACTTTTCCCATGTTTTTACAGACTTGGCAAATGAAAAATCTTAATGATTTTGAAAAACCCAATTTAACTTTTTATGAAAGCTTTACTTTAGATTTTAAAATATTGCATAGTATGACCTCTCATCTGACAATTACAAACTTTGGATTCAATGTTCACATGGATTACAGCTTCTTCATAGGCAATTCAAGAAGAGCCTTTGTGCAGAGTGTATCAATGATATGTATTATTAGCTTACTTTACTAATGTAACAATTCTGAAAATGTGATGAAAGGAATACTATATTCTTGATGATTGATAGTGTTTACAAAATAGACAGAAATAAATTACAGTAAGCCAAAGAATGTTATTTAGGAACAAAAAGGGATCATTTTTAATAGAAAATGTTAATGTGTAAAAAACAAATACGTGCAAATAACAGGGGTAACATATTCTATTTCTATACATTCATTGAAATGTGCAAAATAAGTTAAATCTTTAGAAAAATTGTAGAATATATATTTGTCTTTCCCTTTCATTGTTAGGTTTATCTTGACCCGGAAACTAAACTCAAAATTGTAATTTAAACAACCCCCCCCCCCGATAAAGATCTAATTGAATTTCAGCATGGCACTTTTTATGGGGCTGCTCCATCATCTTGACCAGCCTCATAACGTTGAAGCTAAGAAAATGTGAAAAACAAAAACATAAAATTAATTAATCAGATTTAAACAATTCAAAATGAACATGTTTCAATGTTTTCTAATTTCCAGTGACTGAGTAGCCCCAATAACACTTTGACTGTTGATTTGGACAAACATAACCAGACTCATCACGGTGACCATATCATAGATAATAGCTTATGTTACAATAACCTTTTAAGCAGGTCAAGTAGTTGACATTTCACGTTCTATTGTTTGTAAGGTCAGAGTTTATGGGTTTAACGGTTGTGAAATTACACACAATTTTATTTACAATTTTCTCGTTAACATCTTTGTGTTGAAAAACTCCACATTTAAAAACCCAATGTTATGGAACACAGAACATTTAGGTATACTGGGGGCATTGATACTAGAACGATGATAAATCTCCAGTATTAACACAGGTGAAGTTATTTAATGTTGAAAGAAAAACCTTGTTCTTGAGTCCCTTGTTCTCCTCCAACAGCAACTCACACCTCTGCCTCATCTCATTCAGTTCCTGCTGGAGAGCCTCTGTGTCTGTAGACTCCTGGCTGCCCACACCCAGATGTTGCTTCAGAAAACTGGACCATGTTAAGAAACGTGTGTGCATAGTGGAGAACTTATGGTCATTGATTCATTACAGTATTGTTGAATGTTGTTTTTACCGTCACATATGGAGATCTGAGTGTATGTTTATCAGTCACGTTTAATTACCTTCCCAAGAACCACATGTGCATAATATAGAAAACATATGCAGATTATATCCAAACAGGATTAAAGGATACTCAAGAGCATTGTTGGGTTTATCCGTCTCTTCATACAACGCAACCAGAACTGTAACATAAAGGCACAATTAGTTTTAACCAGAATAAGATGATAAAAATACACAGAAAATAACATGATTAGTTTAGTCGGTTAATTGCCATTTATTATGCATTTCTTCGGCTGTGCAACTGTACAGGGCATTTGTTGCATTATTTTGCGCCACTTGTCTCAAAGGGAGACAGCTTGGAAAAATGCAGGGACACCCCTGGAAAAGTCTTAACAGCAGCATGTGTTGCTCCAAAATGTGGAACTTTCTGCATTAACGGTCCCCTCACAGATGTGCATGTTACCCCTGCCATGGGCCCTGACACAGCCCCAGACAGACGCTGGCTTTTGGACCTGACACTGATAACAGGATGGTCCTTTTACTCTTTGGTCCAGAGAACACAATGGCTGTTTTGTCCTAAAACTACTTCATACGTTTACTTTACCACGATACCATTGTGCTACGGTCCATCTCGAGATGGAGACCAGATAGTCGGTGGCACATCCAGACAGTGTTGAGGTTTGTATAGTATAGCCTTGGATTTGTGAATGCAGATGTGAATGGTGTTGACTGACATACAAAGCCTGAGTAATAGCTGCATTAAATAAATCCTGCAATTATAAAGCAATCCGATTGCTGGTCGATATTTCCACATTCCTATTATTTGAAAATACAACTAATTTAATTTTAACAAAATACTTAAAATAAACCCACCAGTTGTGAGACTGTCAAGGACCCCAGCTTTCTCCAGGTATCTTCGAAACTGCTCTCGTTTGGTCTCAGATGCCTGTGTACACAATGGCATTATGACAAAAGGCATTGAATGGGGTTACAGGTTCAGATAAAGGTGTACCCGTGATATTGGGTAGATGTTTGCTACAGCTGACCTTTCTTCAGCAGTGAAATAAATGAATTAAAGCATTGTGTATCCATTATTCCTCAATATAGCCTTTTCAATAGCTGTTTAACTGGGGTATATGCACTGAGACAACCACACCTTGTCATTACTGAAAGTCAGAATGTGTTTGCTAGGGATTTACTGGTTAAGTAGGAGTAAAAACAGACATATAAAATACAAAACATTTAACTATTTTACAAAAAATATCGAAATGATGATTCAATTTGATAGGCATCAATAAGTACTTTTGATGACAATTACTCATAGCACATGACGTGATGTCGACCAATCCCGTTCAGATTGTCAAGCAGCGTCATGTGACCTGCCAAACTCAAATTTAGTATTCCCACATTGTGGAAGTAATATGAATTAAATACATATCATTCACGTTTGGGCGACCTGTTCGGAAACGTATATAATGAAAACAATTTAGATGACACTAGTATTCACTACACAAAGTCCTCGTTTTCTTAGTTTAACATAAACTTGAAACAACATTGCAGGTATTAGGTAACACATAGTTTTGGTGCGTACTAAAGCGTCTATTTCAAATGAGGAAATGTTGTGAAACAAAATCTTAACAAGTCCTGAAAGTCCAGCCATGACAGCCGAGGAAAACGAAACCTCTGGGATTGTGAAGAGTTTGAACATGTTCTGTATCTACACGCTTGACTTTTAATTGCTCCCACCTGTCCAATCATTGCATGTTCAAAAAAACATTACTTACTAAAACAATGCAGGAGACAAAATACACTGAAAAACTCCTTATTTGCTGTTGAGTTTATACAAGTCTACATAGTCAAAAGGCTATGTTTAGCATCTGAACGATTTGGTTAATTAACCTACTAGGAACTGGCTACCTACCTAGCTAGCTAACTACAACACATACCCGGCTACCTAAGAATAAACTTGTCATGACTGCCATAAACCATAAACACCCTGTATAGGCAATATTGAAAACATAATCCGTATGTTCTTCACTTACTCTGTGGTGTGCCATTACGAAGTACACAACCTTGACTTTACTATAACTCTGCCGACTGACGCGACCTGGAAGCAAATATTACTGGGCAACTTTAACCCAATGTAGACAATATGAGGTAGTCTCAAGCGCGTTTGTGTGGAGCGCATGCGCAGTGTTGGTTGTGCGGAGGGCATGCGCAGTGTTGGTCTATGCAACATTATCTGAGCGGTCGTTTGTCGCCCCCTGCTGGTGATTTAGTAACATTACACAATAGGAGTTAATAGAATCTGAATAATAATAATAATAATAGACAAACTGACTGGTTTACACCTTCTTGTACGTCCAGTATTGGCCACATAATTTGCATTTATTTTCTAGGATTGTAAACCCTTAAATTAAATTAAAGGCATGCATACATCGTGAAATAAAAATCAGCACTGTGTCTGCGCATTCTAAAACTGTGAATCAAACTCTACATTTTCACCCAATTCTTTTGTAGCCATGTGTGCATATGTGACCTAGGAAAAAGCTCACACTCCAGATGAAAGGTCACAAAACAAGCCACTAGTGCACTAGTCCACTTGGTCAGGTGACTGTAAAACATCTGACACGGGACGAGCTAAGGCCTCGAATATTGACACTCTGGTCAACCAATCACCATTCGCGTCTTAGCAGCGTCGTCCAATTACATTTGGAGGCGGGGTCAACAGCACGGTTTCCAGAGAAAGAGAAACTGGTGACTCGGGGGAGAAGCAAGCGATTATATCAGAACAATATACTCTCGATTTGCATTTAAGTAACACCGCCGTTACGTTGATGCATTTAAATGGTCGTGTGGGTTATAATAGAGGCGGTGTGAGCGGATCTGTGGATAACAGCAGACGTGTGTACAACTAATACGGGGCCGGGGGGGAACATGTCGATCCAGTACGATGTGGAGCCGCTGGCGGACAGCTACGGGCCGGCGGACTCGTTCCCCAAAGACTTCGGCTATGGAGAAGAGGAGGCGGACATCGGAGACAGCCCGTCATCATCTGACAGCAAACCCAGGATCCTGTTAATGGGTCTGCGGAGAAGTGGAAAGTCCTCAATACAGAAGGTATGACATGATTAATCTGTTTTATACAACGCCCGTCTGTTTTAATTATTCACTATCATTATAAGACCATGATTAGATTGGCAATTAACTCATACTAGGGGTGCGTATGTACATTACCCCCACCGCCCCACACCCCGTTTGAACGTCAGATCTACTCATAATATGTTTTAAGACCAGTCTAAGTTGTCATCTGTTTTACAGCACTACACAATAAGCAAACTAACATGACAGCAAAGTTAGCTATCTCTATCGATCTAGCTAATTCATTAACAGATGAATTGCATTATTTTATAGAGATGTAATCAAGTCACTAAAATCATGCATTTGCCGGTGAGCCAAGCAGTTGTCCGTTTCAGAAAAATATGATTAATTCAAGGCAACTTCTTAATAATTTCCCAGGTGAAAACATGTCTTGCTCAGCACTCTGATGTGTCACTGCCATGTAACATGACCGCACGATTGTAGTCACGAGTGTGTTATGTGTTACACGGGTGTTATGTTATATGAGAACTAGGTCCAGATCCGCCCTAACCAAGGAAGTTATTACCAATGCAGTGTCATAGAGATCTCACTGGGACTGATTGAGTCCATGGAAACGTATTTGACCCTCGCTTTGCCTCCTCCTCCTGGCTCGATGTAATCACCTGCATGGATGTGTGGCACATGACTTCCCTTCTGCTCTGGCTTTCCGAGTCTTGACAGACCCTTTGTCAACAATCTCACCACCACGTGACGGAGAGATGTTATTTTTTGCAGTATCATTACTTGCATGGTGCAGTGTACATTATCATTTTTTCCACACTATATGAAAGTAATTGTAGTGCAATTCAACCATTCATTCATTGCACTGTATTATTTTACTCATTAGGTCAAAGAAACATTTAAAAACATTTGTATGTTCGTTTTTTCGGCCTTTAGCTAGTCTATTTACATTTTCTTTCCTCTGGTTGTACTGAACCCAGTTACACAATTGAATGGCAAGATCTCAAAATGGAGTCTCTTTGGTGTTTGGTGGTCTACGGCTCTGGTAATTTTAATATTGCATATAATGTGTATATTGATTTGTGTGTTTCAGGTGGTATTCCATAAAATGTCTCCAAATGAGACATTGTTTCTGGAGAGCACCAACAAGATTTACAAGGATGACATTTCAAGCAGCTCATTTGTCAACTTCCAGATCTGGGACTTTCCGGGTCAGGTAGACTTCTTCGACCCCACCTTTGACTACGAAATGATCTTCAGAGGCACTGGGGCCTTGATATTTGTCATCGATGCACAGGTGAAAACATCTATATATTATATATATATTGTATTTACTTAACACAAATCAGAATCAGCTTTCATTGACAAGTAGGTTTACACATACGAGGAACTTGCTTTGAAATGTTGCTGCATAACAATGCAGATGTAAAAATATAACATAAATAATTATATTAGTAGCAGTGAAATGGACTTTCACTGCTAAAGTATTTGAAAAATGGTCTTCACACTAATATTGTGACATTGTATAACTTCAACTTTTGATAATATGTATACATTAATTAATTTATATAAAGAGGTGGAACCAATCACCAACGCTTTCACAGAGAATGCAATCACCAATGCTTTCACAGGGAATGCAATCACCAAGGCTTTCACAGGGAATGCAATCTCCGAGGCTTTTACAGGGAATGCAATCACCAATGCTTTCACAGGGAATGCAATCACCAAGGCTTTCACAGGGAATGCAATCACCAAGGCTTTCACAGGGAATGGAATCACCAAGGCTTTCACAGGGAATGCAATCACCAAGGCTTTCACAGGGAATGCAATCACCAAGGCTTTTACAGGGAATGCAATCACCAATGCTTTCACAGGGAATGCAATCACCAATGCTTTCACAGGGAATGCAATCACCAAGGCTTTCACAGGGAATGCAATCACCAAGGCTTTCACAGGGAATGCAATCACCAAGGCTTTCACAGGGAATGCAATCACCAAGGCTTTCACAGGGAATGCAATCACCAAGGCTTTCACAGGGAATGCAATCACCAAGGCTTTCACAGGGAATGCAATCACCAAGGCTTTCACAGGGAATGCAATCACCAAGGCTTTCACAGGGAATGCAATCACCAAGGCTTTCACAGGGAATGAAATCACCAAGGCTTTCACAGGGAATGCAATCACCACGGCTTTCACAGGGAATGCAATCACCAAGGCTTTCACAGGGAATGCAATCACCAAGGCTTTTACAGGGAATGCAATCACCAATGCTTTCACAGGGAATGCAATCACCAAGGCTTTCACAGGGAATGCAATCACCAAGGCTTTCACGGGAATGCAATCACCAAGGCTTTCACAGGGAATGCAATCACCAAGGCTTTCACAGGGAATGCAATCACCAAGGCTTTTACAGGGAATGCAATCACCAATGCTTTCACAGGGAATGCAATCACCAAGGCTTTCACAGGGAATGCAATCCCCAAGGCTTTCACGGGGAATGCAATCACCAAGGCTTTCACAGGGAATGCAATCACCAAGGCTTTCACAGGGAATGCAATCACCAAGGCTTTCACAGGGAATGCAATCACCAACGCTTTCACAGGGAATGCAATCACCAAGGCTTTCACAGGGAATGCAATCACCAACGCTTTCACAGGGAATGCAATCACCAAGGCTTTCACAGGGAATGCAATCACCAACGCTTTCCCAGGGAATGCCATCACCAATGCAATTTTGCAATTGTCACATTGTCTAGTATATTTCAACATACCAGTCACGAGAATTAAGTGAAAATCAAGTGTTATTGGCTGAAGATTAGATTAGATTTTTTACTTCGTTATTTTGGTTTTAGTTTTTAAGTAATATATATTTTTGATCTTTCTTTTCATGTAAGTGTTCAAAATGTAATCGTCGACCAAGAATTATTGCTTTCATAGATGCAACGTGAAACCTTTGTATTCCATTAAGCTCTATCTCTACCTAAACTATTACCGGGGTGAGTTTCAAAAGACATCATAATAGAGTCACTAGAGTAAAATAAAAACGATCGATTTAATCCTTCTACAGTTTTCGCCATTAGGCTATTTTAGCTAATCAAAGTGCTGTTCTGACGTATACAGGTTGTTGTCTGTGTCCATTTTTTTCCCTGTTGCATATTACCCTAATTTAAACACTTTCTGTGACGGTGTGTGTGTTTTCTCTGTACAGGATGACTATGTTGAGGCTTTGGGCAGGCTCCACCTCACGGTATCTCGGGCCTACCGGGTCAACCCCGAGATCAATTTTGAGGTGTTCATCCACAAAGTCGACGGCCTCTCCGACGACCACAAGATTGAAACTCAGAGGGACATTCACCAGAGAGCCAACGACGACCTGGCGGATGCTAGCCTGGAGAAGCTTCATCTCAGGTAGGTTGTCAAAAAAGGACTGTCCTTGTTTTATTAGGATGCATCATTAAAAATCTGATAAATATACTGGTGTTTGACAATATGTTTTTACGGTCTACATAAAAAAAATAGGCTGTAGTGGTTACCAAAAGTCTGGTTGTAGTGGTTATCAAAAACCCAGCTGAAGTGGTTACCAAACACATATTACCAAATACGCCATGCAAAGCATTGCATATGCTAAACAGAATGTACCCAGACAAGGTGACCTGGCAATTGTTCCGAGCCAGATCAGTTTGTTTTAGGCGAAGCTATGTATAAATGCCTGCCCTCTCATGAATTTAACACAGGGCTAAGATAAAGTGTCTAAATATATAACGTCAATTGCATAGAGAAGCGACTTTAGTTTTATGCCCTGTCAGGGGAAGTGATCAATCTGCTCTAGCCTAGTCGGACACCTTCCTGGCTAAACGAGTAGTGTGATAAGAAGCGATGCAGCTTGGCTGAGCATATTTTATTGAATGCAAACTTTCTGAACTTGCACCTTTTCCAAGTTTGTTTGGAGTTGATGCTTAATAATTATTCACTACATGGTTGAAATGCGGACCACATTAATCATTACAGATTAATAAGATTACGTTTATGAGTACATTTTTAATTGACTTCAGACCAGTGTTTTATAGCGTTAGCTTTGCACTAGCTCAGTGCTTTGGATGAACCCACCATAATCCAAACTTTAGAGTAGCATCCAATAAAAGATGAATGCGCCGCAATAGTGTGACTCTCTACTTACAAAGATAGCAAGTGTGAGAAACTCAGCGAGGTAAATCAGGGAGATAAAAGAAAGTACAGACGTGGACATGTGATATTTGTGGCAGGGTTCACAGGCTAGCGTGGATCACGAGGACTTATTGTGCTGGTTCCTTTCCAGACAAGCTCAACACATTCTTCTCTCTTCTTGGGGTGGGCAGCAATAAGCCGACCAGGGAGTCTTTCCGTTTCAAACAGTCAGGTTTTCTCCCTCTCCGACACTGATGTAAGGCACGCTCAGTGAACTGAATAATCACTAAGTCACTCCCTGTGAATTCACCCTCATGAAGTCCTTGGAGAAGCTTGCCATCGCATCGTCCGCATCAAAGACGGATTGCCAGAATCATTTGACCCGCACCAATTTGTCAACTGACATAACAGATCAACGGAAAATGCCATTTCAATCACGACAGTACACACAGCCACAGAACACCCGGAGAGGCCGAATTGTTGTTTGACGATGCTGTTCAGCATTCAACATTGTTATTATTGTTAATATTATTCCACCAAGCTTCGGACCAATTGAATATCGGACTTTCTGATGGTCAGTCCTTACGTTGTTAGGCCGTGCAAAACACTTTCTCACTCACTCAAAACACCCCTTCCCCCATTGGTTTGTCCTCAACCCTCTGCTTTATTCCCCGTTCGCCACCAACACCGTCATCAAATTTGCTGACGACACCACAGCGGCTGACTTGTTAACCAGCAGTGCTGAGTCACCCAACCTAAACTGAACTGCCTAGTTCCAAGTCCCTTTGCACTTAAATACATTAATGACTTTGAACAGTATGACCGCAGGTGTTTTGCGAATAACGTTGATTATCTCCTAACAAGGCCAAATGTTATGGTCTGGGTGGATGAAGGTGGACTGGGGTAAGTTCTCTTAGTCAACATGTTGGAGAAATGGGAGTAATGAACTGAGCGACTTTGACAAGGGCCAACGTTGATGATGGTGGCTCTGCCTCCAGCTTACTGTACTTTGATCGGCTGCTATTGTCTTGGTGTCAGATATCTCAGGACAAGGTTTTGTCCCATCCAGTCCACACCTCGATGTGTTGGTACTGTTTTGACGGCACATGAATGACTAAAAGCATATTGGGTCAGGTGGTCATAATCTCATTGCACGTCAGTGTACTGGTGTAGTCAAAATTCTTCAACATGTTTTAATGTGTTTATCTAACATAACCTCTTGTTTGCAATCAAGCCCCTTCCTCTAGCCACAGTCGTGTCCAGTTTGGCCCCAATCCTGTGCAAACAGATTCAGTTCTCTTGGATTTGAAGGGTGCCCACAAACTACTGTTTTCAGATCCCCCCCTAATAAATGCAATAAGATTTAGGCTTGCACATTGGCCAATTCCGAGGGAAAAGTAAATACATCCTAGGTTAAAAGCAACGAGGCAACATCAACAATGAATTCAGGGAGACTCGACCTGTTTTTGAAATTAATTATGCTAGTCAGAACGCTGGAATGGAACAATTGACGTTTGTATTTTTGGTAAACACAACTTCCTGATATTGCATAAAGTATTTCATATGCTCGGTCACCATGCAAGATCGGTTCTCATAAAAGACTCACACAACACATGGATGAAAGTATTTGCGGTGATCTGAGCTCGACGTGGCGGCCTTGTTTAAGTCTAACACTTGTTTGTGACAGGGGGGCAATAATCTATTAATGACAAGTACTAAAGACCCTGCGATACGATCGCCTGTACTGTATGTTCCCAGAGCGTGGTTGGCATACTCTGAGTTGCATTGGCAGATTCCACCTGGACCTCTTGACCAACAAACAGTCATGCATGTGTTCAAGGTACAAACTGTCTGTGATAATGGATCAGAAAGAGGACACGTAGCGGCAGGTGACATACAGGTGTGGTCTTACTCAGTGTTTTACTGTGTACTTTTCGGGGACAAGCAGGGCTGGACAAATGTTGCAATTTGAGGAACAGCACAAATGTCAATTGGGAATATGAAATGTCCTGAATTTACTTGCATGAATCGATGATGATGATGAGGTATCTTGCTTGTTTGGGAAAATGGCTTGTCTTGGCTCCTCAGTGAACTCCTCTTACTCATGGCAGTTTACAGGCAGGGCATTGGCATTTAACCTGTGAAATTGATCTCAGAGTTCAGTCACACACTGCTAGACAGTTAATATGGACAGCGGCATAAACATTTGGACAATTCTTAAGTAGGTGCGGGTCCAGAATTTAGAAATTTTGGAACCTGTGCAAAAAGACCCGGTTAAAATACCACAGAAAAAGTGAACCCTGTAGATAGGTGTTCAACCTCGCCTGCTTGTCCTGTGACTTAATTAAGGGGTTCGTTACGTTCTCACAGTTCGTTCAGTTTGCATGCAGCCCAAATGCTATTTCTTCAGATACAGGCTCTTCTTGATAAAACCCCAGCGAGTCATTTTTCCGCCACACCAGCAGATCCAAATACGCTCTGGATCCCTTGGATCTTCAGTACTCTGGGCCCTGCTTTTTACTCTGATGAGCTTTGGGCCTGTTTCATGGAAGGTGACATTGCAGCTGGTGCTTGCCAAGTTGAATCAATAGTGGATTCGTAAGGGCCCTGGGTGAAGGGAGTTCATGCTGAGTTGTGATGATCTGGTCTGCACTGCGTAGTCGTGTCTCTGCCAAGACCTCTGGCACACCCGCTGGTTCCTCTGGTGTGGGGCCACTTGGTTTTATTGGTTCCAACTGCAGTCGCTAAAGTGATTGTTCGCAAGTGGTTGTGCTTTTTATGCGTTAGCATGTGTATTTTTGCTAATAAGTTGGTTTCTGGAGTGTGTTTCTAATTGCAATGGTGTGTGTTAAGCTAATAACAACTTATTTTTGGAATGTAAAACCTCTGTAATATTTCTGTAAGTATTTCTTTTATCACTATTTTCAATTCAAATATCCATGAGCTAATGCTAATGCGTGTTCTGCGCGAAACATAGACCATTGCATAATCCAACAGATTTATAAAGCTAACAATCGATATCCAATGTAGCATGAAGAAGCAATTGTTTACTAAAGTAGCAAGAATAAGTCATTACTAAAACGTGGCAAGCTATAGCTAACGTTCCGTCTTTACTTCCTTGTGTTTCTTTCAGCTTCTATTTGACAAGTATCTATGATCACTCCATATTTGAGGCCTTCAGTAAAGTGGTCCAGAAGCTTATCCCACAGCTACCAACACTGGAAAACCTTCTAAACATCTTCATATCTGTAAGTACCAAATCCCTTCTTGAGGTAGTTAGTAATGTATGCTTTACACATTTATTTTTATTTCACACATTTCTTTCGTCTACCTCCGAGTTTCAGTAAATGATCTTTCATGAGGCAAGTAGTTCCCTGCTGAAAGGATGGCACTTTATCCGTCACTCGCTTTAGTCTCACTTTTTTCACTCCCTGTGCTACTTTTATAGTCGTTATTTAATAACAAACTTTTTGACCTAAGAGGTATTTACCATTCGGGACTTTTTTCTTACTGTTTCGTAAATAAACTATGATATTTTTTAACCTAGAAGGTAAATAATTTATTCTGAAACCCTTTCTATTGACTTGGCCTGATATATGGCACTCTTGAAGATGGTTTCTGAAAGGTAACTCTGAAAGATCGTCCAGAGAGATTTCTGGCACACCAAGTTTGCTTTTAGGAGTGCCAAGTGGGCGCGCATGTAGATTTACAAACTGATTGGTTTTATTTTCCCTCCTGTTTTCTCATCCATTACTTAGAACTCAGGCATTGAAAAGGCCTTTCTGTTCGACGTGGTCAGTAAGATCTACATCGCCACAGACAGCAGTCCTGTGGACATGCAGTCCTACGAGCTGTGCTGTGACATGATCGACGTGGTTATTGATGTGTCGTGCATCTACGGGTGAGTCTCAGTTCGTCTGGGACGGGCGGGACCTTGTGAGGTTTTCACTTCAGCCTGCCGCGGTGCCCTGACAGGTGCGGGGCCGTGTGAGGTTTTCACTTCAGCCTGCCGCGGTGCCCTGACAGGTGCGGGGCCCTGTGAGGTTTTCACTTCAGCCTGCCGCGGCGCCCTCACAGGGGTGGGGAAGCGGTTTGTCACTTTTTTGTATCCTGTGTGTCGTTCCAGCCTTAAGGAGGACGGCAGCAGCAGTGCCTACGATAAGGAGTCTATGGCCATTATCAAGCTGAACAACACCACTGTCCTCTACCTGAAGGAGGTCACCAAGTTCCTGGCTCTCGTCTGCATCCTACGAGAGGAAAGCTTTGAGCGTAAAGGCAAGACTTAGCATGTCTCTCATTAGCACGTTAGCCTAGACCAATGCTTGCTACCTCCACCAGTGTTTTCACTCTAGAACGGCATAGTCTTGTTTAAGGAAGGAAGTCGTGTTTGAATGACATGTCCTGGCATTCTTAACAAAAAAGGTAAAAAGGCTGTAGGTGTGTCAAGGGTTAATTCCTTACTGGCCAATAAGAACATGCTGCATGGCTAAATGATGTGGTTGCTTTATTGTAATCAAAACAATGCATTTTTAGTCCATTTTTAATAGCCCACAGAAGTTATAATAATTTCATACAAGTGAAAATGACACAGTTTCCGCTTTGTTGTCGTTTCATGGCTTTGGAAAAAGTAATGTGCATTCCGTGCCAGAATGCTACATTCATAAAAATACAGAAATGCAAAAATAACTATCTGCATTTCCATTCTGTTGACAGAAAACAAGCATACCCTCCTCTCAATTAGGATGTTTTTTGGTCCAAATTAATCAGTAATAGGTATTTTTAGTTTTTTGACTACCGGTAAATGAAACATTGGTTAACATAGTAATCGACTGAGTGGAATTCAGACAAGTGCTAATGAATGCATTGACTCATGTCTCCCCCTACAGGCCTAATAGACTACAACTTCCACTGTTTCCGGAAGGCCATCCACGAGGTGTTTGAAGTGGGCGTGTCTTCACTGTGGGCGGGTTCACAGACAGCCGGGTCGCCCTGCTCCAAGGCTGTGACGCTCAACGGTACCCCCCGGAGCACCGTCTGAACGCAACCAGACAGAGGGAAAGAGAGAGGACAGGACGAGTGAAGCGGGAGGGCGGGAGCATATGGAAAAGACTAATGGACTTTCGTTAAGCCAATCATATGCCTCGCTCCCAGATCAGAAAATGCTTAGAGGCAGGTGACTAGAGCTAAACATTTCAATAAAAAGTCCGGGCTAAACCTGAAAGGTCAGAGGGTAACAGCACTGCAACCGTACAAAGGGAAACTAGCGACCGGATCGTAAGCATGAATGCAAGACATTGTTTGCCACTGGTGGCTTTTTTGCCCAAAAAAAACGCCAAGTGAAAGTTCAATGGGGCTGGTGTTTACGAGCAAAAGTAAAGGCGTTCTGAGAAGCTCCGACAGATGTGCTGCTAGCCCCAAGAGCCCTACAGAGACGCTGCCATGTCGCTGACTGCTTTAGCTGTGGGTCCATCTATGTGAAGACATTCAAACACAGATGTCACCCTGGCGATGAAACTGTAACATCTGTAGGGGATCATTATCGTCGTATAAAGCCCACACAGACATATGGGTCTCAAAGTCTAAGAAACGTTTGGCTTCGCCAAATTCCGCGTGTCTAGCGACACTTTCTCAAGGCCTTATTCCGATTGAGCTTGTTCAATTACAAGCAGCTGTGTCTTACTACTCACCTGTCTGCTGACCCACACTTTGCTTCTGTTTTCGCTACTTCTGAACGGACACATTTTCAAAGGCGCAAAGGGATTGTTGTGTTCACTTGTTCTGATTTTGTGTGTGTGTGTGTGTGTGCGCGCGCGTGTGTGTGTGTCTGTGTGTGCGCGCTGAAGGAGGATTGTTTGCGATTATAGATTCATCATGACTACATCCTGTTATTTCCATTGGCTCATGTCGGCCCTGTGCTCAGTTGTTAAATCCGATTGTATATCGCAATGCCATGTTGGAATACTGAGCTCAAAAATAAAGCTACTGCCAGTGCTGATCAGTGAAACCTAGAGACGACTTCACGGGTTCAACTGAAGTGTAACCGGTTGCATTTGGATATCTGGTTCATTAGAATGTTGCACGGACATCCGATAAGTGTCGCCTTCGTGAAATGTCCCATTAGCTTATTCTCTCGTCCAGGAATAAAACACATTTTGTTTAAATTCCTCTAAGCATGACGTGGGTAGCCAGTCCAGCTGTTCTGTTTTGACACCATATTGTTGATATACTGACTAGCATGGATGCCTGCCCTTTAAGTAATAATTCACGTCAACCACCAGCTAAACACATCGGTCTAACATGGTCAACTCCTACACGTCTGACTTTACGAGTTGTTCAAGCACGAGCCTGCTCTTCCTGACAGAACATGTTGTCAGATGCTATTACCAACTAGCCTGGCCCCAGTGCTGTTTGCGCTCTCCTACGAAGGTGCAACCGTGCTCGTAGTAGTTGTCAAGTCAACACGATGTGTTTGGCAACAAGCTGAACTAGAAATGCCCTTCCACAAGATATTTACATTCCAGTTGTGTGTTCTCAATGGACATGATGAATTAGGTTGCGGATACTAATGAACTGTTCAATTCACTATGTTAGTAGTTCATTTACTAATGTTACTAGTTCGTTCACTAATGTTACTAGTCCGTTCACTAATGCTACTTGTTCGTTCACTAATGCTACTAGTTTGTTCACTAATGTTACTAGTTCGTTCACTAATGCTACTTGTTCGTTCACTAATGCTACTACTTCGTTCACTAATGTTACTAGTTCGTTCACTAATGTTACTAGTTCGTTCACTAATGTTACTAGTTCGTTCACTAATGCTACGAGTCATTTCACTAATGCTACGAGTCATTTCACTAATGTTACTAGTTCGTTTACTAATGCTACGAGTTTGTTCACTAATGTTAGTCATTTCGCTAATGCTACTAGTTCGTTCACTAATGTTACTAGTTCGTTCACTAATGCTACGAGTCATTTCACTAATGCTACGAGTCATTTCACTAATGTTACTAGTTCGTTTACTAATGCTACGAGTCATTTCGCTAATGCTACTAGTTCGTTCACTAATGTTACTAGTTCGTTCACTAATGCTACGAGTCATTTCACTCAGCAATCTGCATCCTGTCCGCAGGTTCATGGACAGTACAGCAACTACACCTTTTCACTTCAGGCAGTTTTTTTTAAATGTGCTGATTTTGAGTATTTTTTTGCTTATAATGTCTGTATGAGGTCATCTTCAGAGTCACACAGAGGCCGTTCTGGTGTGGAGACTGTAGGTCATGTTGTGGTCATGTTGTGGTCATGTTGTCTTGGGCCTTTGCTGCTAGTGGTATGGCCCATCTGAGGAGATTCTCAGAGGAGATGTGATGCCTTATAGCCTGTTCAGATATTATTTTTAATGAAGGTTTCTTGTTTGTTCTGGTACAATTATATTCACCACTCTGTGCCGAATAGTATTGCATGTGCATGTTGTCCAGATCTTATTTTCCAGTAATTTGTCAGAAGTTAAATAATCAGTGCTGCCATTTTTTTCTTGCTATCCCATTATTTCAGGTCTACAATCAAGAATCAACACTGATCAAAAGTCTTCAAATTTTTTCAGTGTTAGTTTCAAAACAAAACACAGCAAAAACAGCCTTTTTGACTGCACTTTGTCGTTAATGGGTGACATAATTGGGCCTTCTGTTTAAATGCAGCCATGAACTGTAGCAGTGTTGATTGTTCACATCTCTGACGAATTTAAAATGCAGTCTGTGCTCTAGGATATTTTGTTGAAGTACACAGTTGTTTGAACTTTGTAAAAGTTTCACTTTTGCTGAGGAGTTCAGGTTTATTACTTGGCTTGATCACAGCAGTCCACAGAAAACACAGGAAACACAGTGAAAGCAAATATGAACCCATTCCGTGCACGTTTGAAGCATTTTTGCCAAGCCGTACTACAACAACAACGTTGCTCATTTTATTTCACTACGGCAAATGCAGACCGTGAATAACAGAAGATGAAATCTGGGGGTAAAATGACCAAATTGCTTTTTATTCTGCCTTGTTGACCACAAGAAATGTGTTTTTTTCTGCGCGTTTATGTTTTTTTATTTCCGAATAGCTACATTTGAGAACGTGTAGAATCCACTATTAGGCTGTTCTCAGTTCTGCCAAAGGTTTTATCATTTATCGAGTAGTTGGTGTAGCTCAGTGGTAGTTTGCATGCTCTGTATGTATGATGGCCAGGGTTCAATCTCCAGCTGCTCCCCAGGTCGTCGTGGGAAATGAGGGTTTGTTCGAAATCAGCCTACCTAGTTAAACAAAGGAAAATCTCATTTTAAATAAACACTTGCACATACGAAACAGATGTTCTTTGTGGTTTACTTAATGAACATTAGATGGCGCCATATAACCACAATTTCAAGGTTACAGTTTGATTCATGCATATGCAAATAGTCGTAATATTAATAATCTACTGAAGGTCATTATGTTGTCAAACCTAACTTTCGCCACAGGGGTCCACCCCTGAGACACTTACCTGGAAAGAGAGGCCACGAACGACGTTAAATGAAGAACATGGCCTTTATAAATGGTCTTTAATGAAGGTTACAGTGAAGGAAGAAAGTATTTGATTAGGTTTATTTGAACAGTAAGTGACAGAATATCAAAAAATAAGTTCTGAATTGATTTGCATCTTACTAAGTGAAATAAGTATTTGACCCCTTTTCAAAACATGACTTAGTACCTGGTAGCAAAACCTTTGTTGGCAATCACAGAGGTCAGACGTTTTCTGTAGTTGGCCGCCAGGTTTGCACACATCTCAGGAGGGATTTGGTCCCGCTCCTCTTTGCAGATGTTCTCCAAGTAATTAAGGTTTCGAGGCTGACGTTTGGCAACTCAAACCCTCAGCTCCCTCCACAGATTTTCTATGGGATTAAGATCTGGAGACTGGCTAGGCCGCTCCAGGACCTTAATGTGCTTCTTCTTGAGCCACTCCTTCGTTGCCTTGGCCGTGTGTTTTGGGTGATTGTCATGTTGGAACACCCATCCACAAGCCATTTTCAATGCTCTGGTTCACCCAAGATTTGACGGTACATGATCCCATCCATATTGTGCAGTTGACCTGTCCCCAGCAAAACACCCCCAAAGCTTAATGTTTCCACCTCCATGTTCTTCGGTGGGGATGGTGTTCTTGGGGTCATAGGGCGCATTCTCCCTCCTCCAAACACGGCGAGTTGAGTTGATGCCAAATGGCAAATTTTTGGTCTCCTCTGCCCACAACACTTTCATCCTATGGGTTGTTCTTTGGAACGATGCCATGCGCAGTGCCTGGACATGGCACATTGTCGTGGCGTACTGGCCAATAACCAAAACCCATGAGAGGCCTTAAAGCTATTACAAACTGTTTAACAAGACAATTACATCAGTATAGAGTATTTTTTTGTCATTCCCACTCTAAAAGATCTCGCATATATCACCGATTTCAGCTAATAAGCATTTAGGTTTCAAACCAACCACTCTTTGGTAAACCTTAGACCCTCCACTGGTTTACAGTAGGAAATATCAGCCGGAAAGAGCCGCGTGGAGGAGGGTGCCTCGCCAGTTAAGTTTAATAAGCCTCGCAGGCCCTGTCACGAGCCATTATGTGCAGAGGTAGGCGAGGCAACTAAACACCACTTCCCCACAATTTAGATGCAATAAAAAACTGACAGCTTTTTTATCCACTTCATTAAACCTCTAATTTCTTATAAAACCCCTGCATTAATCCCGGGTGACGGCTTCCCCGTGGTTCCTGAAGCTCTCCAACCTCCCCATGTTGCTCGGTTTGGTTCTTTAGGCAGGCACTCATTTCAGATAAATAATGCACGCGCGTGCGCCGCAGTAGACGCGAAGGTATCGGAAATGTGACATTCTTTTTATTTAACCAGGTAGGCCGATTGAGAACAAATTCGCGTTTGCAACGGCGACCTGGGTAGAGGATGGGGGTTGGAACCAGGACGTCATACACACAAAGCGTGCACTCTACCACTGAGCTACCAACACCTTCTAAACATGTCAATCAACAAAGTGGAGGTGGATTAATAGTGACGGCATGTGGGTTATATATAGAGCTTATTTTCTGTAAATGTTTAATAAGGTGAGATGATGTGAGGTTATAGGAATGTGTCCTGGACATTCCTGCGGGATTATTGCGTTAGTCAACTCCGTGAAATCCTTACAGATGACACTTTAGACTGTCCGACGTATTCACCTGGGTCATATCAAAGTAACTCACGTTAAAATCCGCTGTTGGCTCGCTGAAATGAAGACGGCGGAACGCGTACACGATCCGGCCTTTAGATGGCGCTAGTGTCTGCGTTTAATTCCTCCTGAGTCACTAATATTCCCTCAACCCCCCCGACGCTCGCCCTCACAGTGGTAAGGCAGCATGCAAATCAAATGTTAACATCACACGCTAGCACAACGAGAGAGAGAGACCAGCATGATGTACAACTGTAATTTGGCACTATAGCAGCTCCTGAAATTGCCTTGCTTTATCAAAACCGACGCTCATTCACCCCCCCCACACACACACTTCCCCGTTGCCATCTAATAAGGAAACTCGAACCAGTAACGATATTAAAACAACAGAACACGGGCCCGTCACTACTGTCCGTGATGTCACTCTCTCGTTCCATTGCGTCGCGACTGAGCGTCTGGTCGAATCGTGATCTGAGACGCGCGCGCCGTCGTTACGGCGACGATCGTGTCGTGAAACTCTTAATGAAGCTTCCACTCTGGTGACTTATCTTATCGGCCTCTGTCATTGTGAGCCCACGCGATGAGGGGGAGATTGGGATTCCTGGCGAACCAGGAAGTCGTTAATTGATTTCCTTCTTCTGTGAGGGCGACACTTGCTCGCAAACTTGCTACTGTACAAAAAATTATTAGGACGATCTAATTAGGACGGCATCCCGGAAATTGACGCTTTACATTTGATTCGAAGACAAAAGTGGGCGAGTTGGTTGGGGTACCGTTTGTGGAGGCCTCTGTACAGAGTCAAGAATATGGTTCTCTGACTGTCAGAAATCCCTTTTCTCATCACTCCTCCCTTCTTCTTCTGGGGTGCAGGGGGGTGTGGAGAACAGCAAACCGTCTCCTGTATTTCTTTGACTGATCAGCCAGCAGACCATGTCGTGCCGGGTCAGTCAGACCACGACGGGCAGCTAATGGCCAGTGAGCAGCTGCAGTGGCGACAAAAGGAGCAGCGACAGATGCCATTATCTCAGCCTCGCACGGACACAACTCGCAGACGCAGGCCCGCGCGTGAGTACGTGCGTGCGTGCGCCCGGACGGGTTCGAGTACGTTTGAGCGCGGAGGAGGGAAGTGTGCGAGGAATGGAATAGGTGCACGTTCGCACGTGCCTGTATGGCCGAAGTTAAGGAAACGCAATAGAGGAGCGCTGGATTATCACTGGGACGAGGCGTGCCCGTTCCCAGTTCTCTAAGCCCTACATGCGGTATGTGTGAACTGGAGTACGCATGGTCAGTCTAGTTACCAGTCGACATTTGGATCGCTCAGCCAGTTCTCACTCAGAATTCAGAGGGGGGTCATGAAAAGCACACTGCATGCTTTACGAATTTCTGCCTGGCGTCGGGCTTATAACATATGCAGTTTCCACTTCACCAAGGATGTTCTGGTCATTTGGAGAACCCAAAAGGGGGGGCGTAAGGAGACTGTGGCAGCATATTTAACAGGCTTGGCAAAGGGAGAGTGTCATTAGGTAGCATTTTTGGGCGCTATAACAAATGTGAGCCGGATCTGCTCAGTATCGTGTGGTGACATGGGACAGTGGTATAAACTGTGCAGATGGATGTTGACAGTGGATTGTCAGCCCTCCAGTCATTTGACAGACTGAGGCTGAACACTTTGGATTGGAGTTTCTGGACCAGAGAAAGAGAGAAAGCGAGACAGACAGGCAAACAGGCAGGCAGACAAGCAGACAGACAGACAGACAGACAGACAGACAGGCAAGCACTTCAATGGTCTTAGCTTTTGTATAGGTCATAGATAGAAGCTGTTATATGTGAAGAGTTTTAGTAGAGCCTTGAAGTAAGCCTCTATTTACTCATTACTTTGGGCCTCTACTGTGTTTCTGACTAAAGTAAGCCTCTATGTTCTCATTACATTGGGCCTCGACTGTGTTTCTAGATAAAACGCCTCTCAAGCAAACACACAAACACACACACACACACACGCACACACACACACACACACACACACACACACACACACACACACACACTATCAAGCACACACACACAGACACACGCACACACACACACACACGCACACACACACACACACACACACTATCAAGCACACACACACACATGTCCACACATAGCCTCTAGTCTACCCCCTGCCAAGTGTCAGACAATGCTTCTGCCAGACTAATCAGGCTACTACTGTACTCCCTCCAGCCCAAACCCTTTCTATACACCTCTTTCCCCCTCTGTTCTCTCAATCCCCTTATCTCTGTCCTTTCCGTTCTCTCCATCTGTCTATTTCTCTATCCTTTATCTCTCTAACCGTTTATCTTCCCCCCTCTGTATTCCCTCTCCCTGCATCCCCCTCTCTTTCTCTTTCACTTTACATCTCTCTCTCTCTCGCTCGTTCGTTTATCTTTCCTTCTTTCTCGTCAGTGTGAATGAGACAGACGTTCAGCACCGCGTCATGTGTTGTCAATGATAGTAATCGCTAATGTTGTAGTTTTGAGTCACCATTTCTTGATTCCTCATTTAAGAATAATTGAACAGTGTCCAGTCGTTCTTAGGTAATTGCTTGTAATTGTATGGCACTCTTGGGAATATTGACGCGTCAAGTCAAGGTTACCTCTGTGGTCTTCATCGCCCCACCCCACACAATACTCACAAATGATCCAGATGAAGAATTATACAGGTTCAGTGGCTAGTTAATGTGTCCTAATCACTGACCAACCCTCGCTTATTGCTAATTTTCAAATTGTACAATGGATTTTGGTTTTATTTGATGTTGTAGTTTATATTGCTAAATTCTGCTGTTGAAGGTCAGTGAATCTGAAGAAAAAAATAAGATCAAATAGACCTACAAACTAAAACAAAACACTTAATAACCAAATAAACACCATCAGTTTGACTTTTAGTTACCTTTTGTATAGTTCTGTAAATAAACTAAACTGCATAATGATACGTTCTTAATAATTGCTCAAAAGTACAACATCTAGCTACTAGTAAGTGAACTAATGTTGTTAGCTAGCAGTAGCAGTGTTAGCTAACCTACCAACCAATAAGACTGTGCATACCATTAAAAGTATGTGCTGTGGCACAACTCAAAGACTATAATGCTTGCAAAGCTGCTAGTTAAGTGAATAGTTAAAACCAAAAGGATTGATAATACATGCTATAAACAAGCAAATATTAACAAGCAACTCCCTAGCACAACAGAGCCAAAATAATTAGGCTGTCAATAGTAGCTGAGTCCTCCATAGAGCAGCCGAACTCAGTGACAATATCATTTATATTCGTCATGCTTCCACAAACACAGCTAGCTACAGAAGTTAATGGTCAAGATTAATAATTTGAAATGCTGCAATGCTCATTCACAATAGATGCCTGAAATGTCCTTTAAGAAAACAAAATAAACAGACCATTTTAATGTGTGTAACGATGTACAAATTCAAATATAATTCAACCCAGTGTAATTGCTTATTTACTACCCAAATAAATGGCTTCAGTTTCACTGTCAGATGCGTGCAACTTTTTCCCTCACAGTGCTGAATTTTCACATTGACGGTGACATTTGTTAAGGGCTTAAATAATTAATGATTTTTTAATATTTACTAAATGACTCTAAAGTAAAATATAAACACAAGTAGGTGGTCTACAGACAAAATAGTCTAAAAGGAGAAAGCTTTATTGGAGAGGTCACCATTGAAATTACAAATTGTATTGTTTATATTTGAGCTTTAAAATTAACATATTTGTTTTCAAATGCTTTATATATCCTTATGTATATTCTATGAGTTCATACGTTGTCTCTACGAAGCTCTATGAAGTTAAATCTACTTGAACAACTTTGTAACAGACAAATTGAGAGACAGTGGATAAAAAATGTATACAGACGACAGTTAAGCCAGCAAAAATTGCATTCACTGGTATTTTTCCCTCAACTCTTTCTCTAGTATGTGCTGTCCCCATAATTGTACCTAGCTCAATCAACACACACACACACACACACACACACACACACACACACACACACACACACACACACACACACACACACACACACACACACACACACAACACACAAAATACATACATACATACATACTATACTGTGTACACTATTCCAATAGAAGATGTCAGCAGAAAATAAATTGTATTTCACTGACATTAGGTTACATCTAATAGTCTTAAATTGTGAGAAGTCATAAATGCAATATCAATCAGTTAATTAGATGTCAGAAATTACCTGTAATTTCATTCTAGTTATATATGAAAATGTAAAGCAGAATTAGATCCTTCTGGGGGACAAAATATATGTAAATGTTTACCAATTACATTATCCTTGAAGTTAATAATGTGGCATGAAATGTTCCTATGAATGTATTATCTGTTCAGTTTATCTTGTCGTTCTTACACTTGTTAACATTCCAGAAATTATGATGGTATTTAAGACCAATCTTTTAAAATAGGGCTCTTGTGTTCTTCCAATGTCGAAGCCAAAAGACTTACTATACACTAACATCAAGAATTCTCCATCCCATACAAACAAGATATGAAATGTTACACCAAAAAACGTAGAGCCTAATTTAAAGATGGGAAGATGTGCAGGAACTCTTCAAACCTACTTTAAATAAAACAGAACACCAAGGAAATAGGTTACATTTTGTGCCAACGGTCCTATCTGTTCTAAGTGTAAACCAAAGCAGGTTAGGACTAAAGGGCGATTGCCAGGGGTGCTTGTCCAGTCTTGTTGTATTTAAAGTTGACTTGTTTTTTTTTTATATATATATATATATATACCTAGCTAAACCGATCCCATCACCACAGGTGTTAAAGCGGGGCTCTGATTGTCCTTGACAGAGTAAACAACACGGTGCTTCGGGAATGTCAAACTCTGACAGACACGGTCAGGGCAGGTCTGCCACTAAAGTTTCATCGAACGAGGCAGAGCTTCAAAAACAACTGAAACCCTGTGTATAATATACACGCCTCTCTGTTCAATAATACGTCTCTTTGTTCGGCTACGACCGTTAGCATCTCTGTGTTCTACCGCTACTCTCGAACCCAGAGAGGCCGACGAGCGTTTGCAGTTTCCAAAACTCGAATAGAAAAACGTTTTGAGGAAAAACTCAAACCGGAGTTCGGCTGGCTAATGCGCCAGAATGAGCTTTGGAAATGTTGTTGCGTTGCAGATGCCGGGGATATTTGGTATTCATATGCCCCTGAAGGTTTGTCCACGAGCCATGTGTGAGAGAGAGAGGAGGAAACCGGAGGAGGAGGAGGTTTGCCTCTGCAGTGCTGAGGATGCCATTAATGCTCGCTGATCGATCTCCCACATTTAAATAACAATACTGCAGTGAGCGAAACCACTGGTGTGGATCCAAGCTGCAAAACACCCAGGAGCTCCGGGCCCCATCTCCCACTGTGTGTGCCTGGCCCGTGTGCCCGTGTGCCTGGAGAGAAGAGTTCAAAAAGGCTATACTTCAATGCTCTGTAGAAATGGCGGCCCCGTGCCATTAGCATGTGCAGGGGGAAGTTGTTTTAATATATTCCTGTGTGTGTGTGTGTGTGTGTGCGTGTGTGTGTATGTGTGTGTGTGTGTGATCCAGGTCTAACAATACATGCTGGGTATACAAGTTCGCAAGAAAAACTGTAAAACCGGAGAAATCGGTTAGCCGAATCTTTTGGGTCGATTGCCCCCACTAGGAAAAAAAGGCAATTTCCGGCTTAGGGTTCATGGTGAAACTCGCAATTGGGGTTACTGTTTGGACTGTTGTTACTATGAGGTTTTGGCTTGATAGGTAGGTTAGGTGTTATTGTCAGTTTACGGGTTTGGCATGAACATTAACTTATTCGGTAGAAAGGGGATTTGGATTTCCAGTTTCCTGGTTTCCACAAGGATAGCAAAATAATTAACGTTGGATTAGGTATAATGGTTTGGTTCAAGTGTTTGGGATTTGAATGGTAATCATTTGTTGATTCTCGTAAGGATAGAAGTGTGTGTGTGTGTGCTTGATATTGTGTGAATGAGTGTGTGTGTGTGTGCTTGATAGTGTGTGAATGAGTGTGTGTGTGTGTGCTTGATAGTGTGCGGATGAGTGTGTGTGTGCTTGATAGTGTGTGAATGAGTGTGTGTGTGTGTGTGCATGATAGTGTGCGGATGAGTGTGTGTGTGCTTGATAATGTGTGAATGAGAGTGTGTGTGTGCATGATAGTGTGTGAATGAGTGTGTGTTTGTGTGTGTGTGTGTGCTTGACAGTGTATGAATGAGTGTGTGTGTGTGTGTGAATGAAAGTGGGTGTGTGTGTGCTTGATATTGTGCGGATGAGTGTGTGTTTGTGAATGACTGTGCCCTCCCACACAACACTGGGCGTTGTCAGAAAATATCCCATTTTCATTACTCAACGGTTCAAAGCAGGAGGTGAGGCCCTGCCTAGCAGCGGTGATGAATGCATACCCCGATAAACTGTCTCCACATAGGTGCTGAGTAGGGAGACACAACTGCCGATGAGAGAGGGAGCGAAAGAGAGGAGGAGAAAGGGGACGAGCGAGAGATAAAGCAAGACGATAAGAGGAGTGACAGCCAAGAAGTGATGGAGAGGGGCGACGAGAAAAGGCTGATAAACAGGACACCGAGCGAAGGATGAACGGAAAGGAAAAAAGTGAAAGGACAGTGACAGATGTCATGGAGGGAAGAGAAAGTAGAGAGTCAGACATAAGCTTATGAAGAGTGAGAGAGACTGTAGGGTTAGGAAGGAGAGATACAGTCTGTAGGGTTTGGAAGGCGAGAGAGACAGTCTGTAGGGTTAGGAAGGGAGAGAGACAGTCTGTAGGGTTAGGAAAGAGAGAGACAGTCTGTAGGGTTAGGAAGGAGAGACAGACTGTAGGGTTAGGAAGGAGAGAGAGACAGACTAGGGTTTGGAAGGAGAGAGAGAGACAGTCTGTAGGGTTAGGAAGGAGGGAGACAGTCTGTAGGGTTAGGAAAGAGAGAGACAGTCTGTAGGGTTAGGAAGGAGAGAGAGACAGACTGTAGGGTTAGGAAGGAGAGAGAGACAGACTGTAGGGTTAGGAAGGAGAGAGACAGTCTGTAGGGTTAGGAAGGAGAGAGAGACAGTCTGTAGGGTTAGGAAGGAGAGAGAGAGAGACAGTCTGTAGCGTTAGGAAGAGAGAGACAGACTGTAGGGTTAGGAAGAGAGAGAGAGACAGTCTGTAGGGTTAGGAAGGAGAGAGACAGACTGTAGGGTTAGGAAGAGAGAGAGAGACAGACTGTAGGGTTAGGAAGGAGAGAGAGACAGACTGTAGGGTTAGGAAGGAGAGAGAGAGAGAGAGACCGACTGTAAGGTTTGAGGACAGCTAATGTGAGTATGCAGAACAGGATTTGTGTTGGGGCAGCAGGGGGTGAAGAGGAGGAAATTACCCAGGGATCAGTGATGTCCAGCAGGGGCCAGGCCTTATTCACAGCTGCCTTGTCCCCAATATCAATCTGCAAATGAGATGGACAACTCTGTGCTTTTGTAATACTGTTAAAGTTAGGTTAGGTAAGTTAGGTCATTGAGCAAGAAAATGAAGCTTGTATTGCCCCCTCAGTAAATAGTGTGGCAGTCCACGGCTTCCTTCCAACTGGTTGGGTTTAAAGCACAAGTAACATATCAGTTGTCTCATGTATGCAATTTATGACTCGAATTATGTAACCCTCTAGGTAGCATAGTAAAAAATATGATTGATAACCATCCAATAAAACTCGGAAGCAAGAGCTCATTGAACCAATAGGTAAAACAATGGTATTTTAACTTTTAAATTAGACAAATTCTCCCATAGAAGAACCTTTGCATCACTTCATTTCTGGGCACCATGATAAGACAAAATTGCACACGCTGCTTTCTCGTACCGAATCAGCACGGGAATCAAACCCGCAACCCTGCTGTTGCAAGCGCCATGCTCCCGCCAACTGAGCAACACAGGAGCCGGTCTACAGAAAAACCTTGTGGAATGTGATGCCTTACCCTTTAATATATTACATTAAATGATCTATTCTGTTACATTAAACTAACTGCTATCGGGCCCTTCCCCTGGTACGGTCAGCCACTTCTGATAATGAGGTTAAAGGAAACAGATCAGGTCCTTTAGAGGGAGTGGGCCAGCGTTGCCAAAATCAAACAAAGGGGGTTCACGACCCTTCATTAAGTGCCACCCAAAGACATCGGAGAACCAAAGCCACGCGCGTGCTAATTCAAAAAAAAAGCGAACGTGCAGCGAGTTCCTCGAATTCAAGTGGGAACCTCGTGCCAACGCGGCGGCAGGCTCTTTTCAACACACCCGTCAGGTTTCTCTTACCCCGTCTGTCCGTCAGCACTCAGAAAGGCACAATGAACTGTATGTGTGTGGGGGGGGGGACTGGTAGGACGGTCGGGAGGGGTGGAGGAGATGCAGCATACAATTAAAAAGGCAGGAAGGAGAGCCAAGGGGACTGACCCGGGTGGAGGAGGTGCTATGTCTGTGTGTGCCACATAATGAAAGGTTGACCTTTGCAGTCACCGGGGTGGCATACCAAAATCAACTCCTCACCGGAGGAGGAGGCAAGTGGTGGTTGTGGCCGGGGTGTAGCGGTGTGGGGGGTGGGGGAGATGAGGGCAGAGCAAAAAAAAGTGGGAGTGAGAGAGAGGTACTGGGGTGGAGGAGTGAGGGAGAGAGAGGTACTGAGAGGAGGAGTGAGGGAGAGAGAGGTACTGGGAGGAGGAGTGAGGGAGAGAGAGGTACTGGAAGGAGGAGTGAGAGAGAGAGAGGTGCTGGGAGAGGAGTGAGGGAGAGAGAGGTACTGGGAGGAGGAGTGAGAGAGAGAGGTACTGGGAGAGGAGTGAGGGAGAGAGAGGTACTGGGAGGAGGAGTGAGATAGAGAGGTACTGGGAGAGGAGTGAGGGAGAGAGAGGTACTGGGAGGAGGAGTGAGAGAGGGACTGGGAGGAGGAGTGAGAGAGAGAGGTACTGGGAGGAGGAGTGAGGGAGAGAGAGGTACTGGGAGGAGGAGTGAGAGAGAGAGGTACTGGGAGAAGGAGTGAGGGAGAGAGAGGTACTGGGAGGAGGAGTGAGGGAGAGAGAGGTACTGGGAGGAGGAGTGAGAGAGAGAGGTACTGGGAGGAGGAGTGAGAGAGAGAGGTACTGGGAGAGGAGTGAGGGAGAGAGAGGTACTGGGAGGAGGAGTAAGAGAGAGAGGCACTGGGAGGAGGAGTGAGAGAGAGAGGTACTGGGAGGAGGAGTGAGGGAGAGAGAGGTACTGGGAGGAGGAGTGAGAGAGAGAGGTACTGGGAGAAGGAGTGAGGGAGAGAGAGGTACTGGGAGGAGGAGTGAGGGAGAGAGAGGTACTGGGAGGAGGAGTGAGAGAGAGAGGTACTGGGAGGAGGAGTGAGGGAGAGAGGTACTGGGAGGAGGAGTGAGAGAGAGAGGTACTGGGAGAGGAGTGAGGGAGAGAGGTACTGGGAGGAGGAGTGAGAGATGGTGGGAGCCCAAAACCGAGGGGTAGGAGAGAGAGATTGAGAAGAAGGGAGAGAAGAACCGGGTAGTAAAAGGTAAAAGAACAGGGACCAGGTAGTAGAGGGCAGTCAGAGAAGACCAAGCAAGAAGAGCGAGGGAGAGAGAGGGAGGGAGAGAGATGGAGCAAGGTATGGGGAGAGAGAAGGAGGAGGTAGGTATGGGGAGAGAGGGAGAGAGAGGTAGAAGGAGGAGGGAGAAGAGAGCGCGTTGTAGCCATGGGGGCTGAGTGACAGAAATTAATAATTAGTGACAATGATTGACAGCGCTCCCTCCATCTGCGGCTCTCCGCTGCCTCGCTGGCGCTTGGCTCCTCTGGCGACCGGCGGGCACAATGAGCTCCAGAGGGATTCTGGGAGAATCGCTTGATTGACAACTGCCTCCTGGAGAGACGGGGACAGGGAGCACAGAGGAGCGGCTAGTGAAGGGGGAGGAGGGTGTGAGGGGGGCAAGGGGAGGTCGGGGGTGCTTAGGAAGTGGTAGAGACGTTGGTCAGAGGCGGGGGGCGGAACGGGGAACATCGCCATCCCCACGCCAACCGTCCCTTTGCCACCCCTGTGAGTATTATGCAAAACAAACGAATTTACTGCAGTGAGAATGGCAAATAAACAGGGGGAAATGAGCTGTGTTCAAGGCTATGGATTCAGTGGTAAAGGTGGGGGGGGGGGGGTGTTAGCTGGCCCTCTAAAGAGCCATCAGCTGTGAATTTGTCAGGCCCTTCCCATTCAGTCTCATTCCCATCTCAACTTGAAGCGATGGACTCTCCTCTCCCAGCAGCCTGGCTTTGTCTCTCAATGCTGACCCCACGTAGCGAGGGAGAAGTGGCGAACTCGTAGCGCGCCTTGACAAACAGCTTAACGTTCAACGACACAGTGAAGGAATGAACCGGTACGTCAAAAGAAAAGAGCCTTTTCCTTCCTGGGTGTCTCTTTTTTTTGCGTCCTCTCTCTCCCTCTCTGTAACCCCCCCCACCCCCGCCCTTTTCGCTCTCTGCCCAGCGGACAGACCCATTTCTCCCATGCCTGGCCGGCTTTAGCCCTCTTTGACATGGCCCCGGCTAATACGCTCCGGCATGGTATGGGGCTGCGCGGCGGTCTCCGCTACTACGCTGTAACAAAGTACTGCCGTGTACCTCAGGGGCACAGGGGAAAACGGAGCAAAGGAAAACCCAGCTGGGAATGCTTCCTGTAACGAGACGTTATTGATTTCCCTCCCGAAAACAGCCTTGTTTTCAGTGTTTCTGTGGTGGACTGGGAGTTTCGGGTCACGGACCTGGATATTGTCTCGTCGTTCACTGCTAGGAATTGCCGTTGTCTCCCATACAAAGAAATGTTGAAATGGATTCGAAAAGGGGCTTCCTTCGGGGGATATGGATGCTGTTAGACATATTTGATAAAGCAGCGTATCTCCCGGAGTATGAGGGGAGGATCTTTGTGTTCCGTTGAAATGTGTGTGTGCGAGTGCGTTTCTAGAAATACTACTTGGAAGGACAGTCTGACGAGTCACCTGGAGGCATCTTCTGAACTACTTGTTAGGCAGCACTATTGGTCGCCCTCTTCATCTCTGACCCCTGACCCCGAACGGCCCTCCCGCCTCACCAGCCGAGAGCGCAACTTTCTTTTCATTCCGTGTTAACAGACACACACACACACACACCAACCTGCCAGACACACAATCACCCCCCGTCCCAATAAACAGACGCGGGGGCACACGTGGCGTTGTTGACTTGACAGCTACTGCGGGGCACAGCAGGTGGGGTGTGTGCTGCCCCCAGAGGGCTCCTGACTCACATGGAGAGAGAGGTGTGTTCTGGGCATGGGCTGACTAGCCTGCAGTTGACTTCACCTCCACTACGCTGATTGATTGGAATAGGCCCGGACACATGAACCATCGCCTTCGGTCACCTGGCCGTTCCCACCTCGAACCATTTCCCGTTGTTTCTGGCTCTACTTCTCTGGATCACTGTCAGATGCTCGTGATTGTGGCTTCCGGGCTCCTCAAATCTTAAAGTCTTGAAAAGTTGACTGGCTTACAGGTGATTCGGAGACGAGTAAGAGGTCATTGTGGAGGATGAATAAAAAACAGTGGAGCGGAAAAGTATGCTTCACTGGAAGGACAGTGTGGAAGTGTAGTGTTTAGCTTCACTGGAAGGACAGTGTGGAAGTGTAGTGTTCAGCTTCACTGAGAGAGAAGTGTGGAAGTGTAGTGTTCAGCTTCACTGAGAGAGAAGTGTGGAAGTGTAGTGTTCAGCTTCACTGAGAGAGAAGTGTGTAAGTGTAGTGTTCAGCTTCACTGGGAGAGAAGTGTGGAAGTGTAGTGTTCAGCTTCACTGAGAGAGAAGTGTGGAAGTGTAGTGTTCAGCTTCACTGGGAGAGAAGTGTGGAAGTGTAGTGTTCAGCTTAATTAGTTATTCACACGGATTGATTACTCTAGCTAAATTTTATTCTTGATCCCTGATCTTAATAAACATGTCTCCTATCTCTCCAAACAGTTTAGCCCAGTACTTATTTTCTGTCCGTCTCTCTCATATATTCCCCTTAATTTCCGTCTCTCACTTAATCTTTGAATTTCTCTCTTTATCCCCGTAACAAGTGTGTCCTCTTTCTCCTGCACTCGTTTTCTCGAACTCTCCCGCCGGAACAAGTCTGTACTTGGTCGTTGTCGGCGGTTGCCTTCCGAGTCCCCGGCCCGGTGTGTTCTTGAAAGGCCCTGCACACCTGGCGCCTTTCGGCTGCCTCTTTGGTCTGCGCCCCCTTTTGTCAGCGCCATGTAAATGAAGCCTCCCACCGCCGGCCACACTCCACACACCGGGGGCGCCTTTTAATGAGCCCGGCATTTGATCGCAACAGACACCCGGCTCGATGTGGCACGAGCCGCCTTGTTTTAATTCCGCACGCCACACTGTGTGTATGCGTGTGTGTTCTGAGGGGCCTCGGAGGAAGATTAGGAGGGTGAGGAGGAAGAGGGGGGAATGGGGGTGGAGAGAGGGGCAGCGCAAGAGCAGGTCAGCTGATAATAGATTGTTTATTATATTTATTATATAAAGGGAGATGTCTCATCTGTTTTTTTCCTCGTTTTTGTTGTTGTGTTCCGACCGAGTGAGACGCGGATCGCGGCCGTCCCTTTTCAGGCCGAGAGATGAAAGAACCCGCGCGCCGGGCTTCCGACAAAAGTGCCAGCGATCACAAACAAACCTTCAAATGGAGCACATCAAAGCCGCTACCCCAATTGTTAGCCTCTCGTATCCGCGGAAAATTGGCTCATTAAGGGCAAAAAATGACATTGTTTACATTAGCCGGGGCTGTGATTAGATCCTGCCATGTTTGTTGTTGTTGTCCGCCTTCAACCCCGCTGCCTCTTACCAACAGCCCACTTCAGCCATGACGCGGCACAATCGCTCCATTGAAGGCTTTCTTTCTCGCGCGCGAAATGAAGACCGGAACGACTAACGCACAACAGTCACCGTTGCGAACACACACACACACAGACACACACAGGCTAACGGACTAGATAGGCGGCTTTATCTCCTAGTTGGTACGGCTGTCTCTTTTTAACACTAATTAGCCTGCCCAGGAACTAAGCAATTGGACGGTTGCTTCGGTGATGAGTCTGTTTGCGGTCTAATTCCCCCGATAAAGAGCAGGGTCTCGTCGGGTGGAAAAAAGGCAAAAGAAAAGCTTGAAAAAGAAAGGGTTCTGAACCCTTTAAGTGCCAACGTGCACCGTCTCGTTCTCGTCAATGGAAATAACTCCTTGTGAGGTCCATTGAGTCAATCGTAAGAGGAGATGATTTCTAATCGCCGCTTCTTGCGTTTTAGCCGGCGGTGCGTTGTGTCGTGAGTTTACGGGCTACGTAAGAGCCTTTCAGTCATTATTCATCTCTGGCTCTGTCCACGCGGTTTGTTTTTAAGCATTGGAACACACGGTTGGATTGAGCACAATATTGATTACAGACTGTTCCTTATCAGTTATGTGCTGCTGCAGGAATAAGTTATCATTTGGAACTCAGAATACAGGAAATGGTGATACGGAAAGTCAATGAAGGTTGTGATGAAGGTAGTGATTTTTTTTAATGATGTGAAATAAAAATGTAAAGTTCTGCTCTGGACGCGTTTGCACTTCGTCCGAACAAATAACCTTAAACCGGTGAGGCTGGAGTCCTGGTGATGGACAGATGTCAGTCAAGAGGAAGGTGAACTAACTTAAAGATGCGGTGAGCGTCACCCGGCACAGTTGCATCGCTAACGACAACCGCTGACCCTCGCCGGCGTTGGCCCTCACCTCACCCTGTTCCCCAGGCCTACTCACCTTTGCCCTCCAAGGGAGAACCCTCTCCCTTCTCAGACTGATGACCTCTCCCAAACATAATGATAACCACTGAGAGATGGGAACCGGCTCCTCGGCCCCCCAACGGCCGGCCCTAAGGTCGGGGCCACATTATTCGGACCGTTTCCTCCTGAACTCCGCGCCTCGTCATTTACATATTCACATTTTTTCCCTCTCGCCTACCTACGATTTGTGCTTCCCATTCTCTCTTTCCTTCTTCCTCTCCCGTAATTCCTCTTTTCCCCCATTTCTCTTTGTTTTGCGTCTCTCTTGTTCTTTCGTTCTTCACCTTTCTCACTGTCTGTCTCTCTTGCTCCACCGTCCTTTGTCTTTGTCTTTTGCGAGTCAGAGAGAAGAAAAAAAACTCTTATAATTACCATTTAGAATAGCACATAATTTCTGAGAGACGGGGCAAGTAGTTTGCCCAGACGCCTATAGGACGCCGGAGCTGTTTGGTTTGTGTTTAGGTGCCCTTCGTACGGTGTGGAGCGGAATCTGAATTTCCTTGACTTTTGACCGCCTCAGTCTCCAGGGGAGCGCGGCGAGGGAGAGAATGGCACGCAATGACTTCCATTTGCCATTTAAGGACCTATATGGAAAATATAAATTGGCAGCGGCAGGAAGGAGAGGGGAGGAGAGATGATATTGACATTCCGGTGCGGGCGCCATTTAAATTTGAGGTTGTGTTGTGTGCCTGCCCACACTTCTCCATTGGAATATTTAACAACGTAATGACAGGTGAAAGATGGATAAAGTTGACTTTACTTTCACTTTCACTTTAACTGTTTCTCTTTGAGGGCTGGGATATGTTTTGTGCACATTTTTTTCTTTTGGCACTTAAATGGAAGTGGAAATGTATATGGATAATGTATACAGTATATTTGGATGTGGATAAAAAGTTTAAAAGTGTTTAAAATAATTTTGCTCACTGGGTTAACATTTGTAGCTTTTATGTCGCTCTTTGAGCTGTCTTCTGCAAGTGAGAAACACTGAACGCACTGTCACAGTAGTCGGAGCTAGCAATATGCTCAACGCAGATGGGATGTATGACAACACAGACATTTTTACTGTGTCCGACACCCGCGAGCTAGCTGCGAGCTATAAAAATATGTCAGTGTATGTCTCTACAGAAAGAAGCAACGCATGTTCAAAGTACCGGTCGTTTGTTAGCTTGACCACTTAAAGAAACTTTTCTTTTAAAACAAAAAATATTTTCATTTCGTTTATATGTGGCTAACAAGATTGCTGCCAAAATTGTGTTCCCAGTAATATTGAGAAACAAAGGCATTAAGCAAAGCAAGTTTTGCAGGCTAACAGTACCATTTTTCCATGCTAAGTGTGACGGTGAGGGAAATAACGTTATGCGTTACTTTACTGGGCAGGCAAGAAAGGGTGTGAGAAAAGTGGGTGTCTCGATAGTGAGCGACGGAATGTACAGAGAGGAAATAGCCAGCAGGTAACAAGGCAGAGCAGGGAGTATGACAGAGTGGAACCGAGTGGAACCGAGGAGAACAGAGGAGAATAAAGAGCGGGGGATTAAAAAAACGAAAATAACATACGGAGATAATGGAAGAGGAATAGAGAAAAGAAGAATAAAGTCAATAAGAGATGGAGAGGAGGGAATACGAAGAGAGACTAGATGGAGAGTAGACAAAACGTGGGCTCTGAATAGGTTCCAATGGCACTTTATATGTATGAGAACACGCAGAGGGGAGTCTCCCAGTGGCATGGAGAATGAATATGTCTTCTTCCCGGAGCCTCATAAGATATATAGTGTCACGTAGCATATATCTCCATACCACTGTGACTTCTCTCAATGGAGGACCGACGAGAAGGTTAGCTGAGGAGCTGGTGGTGGTTGGTGGGTGTGGGGCATAGAGGCGGCCACGGCCGGTGGGGATCTGCATTAGGAGGAGTTGTGTCGCGCTCCTGGGACAGAGGTCTGGTCCATGACCTTATGGATAATAACTGTCACCGGGGTCAGCGCTTCGGTCCACATCCCCAGGCAGCTCTTATGGAGGACGGGGAGGAGGGTGAAACCCCATCGCTTCCTCTCTTCCTCCCTCCGTCATCCCATGCTCTCCGTCGCTCGTGTCACCGCTATCGGTTCAAATAGTACATTATGCAAAGAGAAGATGATTTGGCTGGAGGGAGACTGATGGGGGAGAATAACATTGGGGGGGAGAAAGGAGAATGTAAGGGGAGAGGGTTAGCAGGATGGAGGAGTTTGGGGTTAATATAACTGACATGGGAGTCCTTTATTCTATCTAAGCGAGCCTCCAAGACAGGTAACTCATTTAGTGAATCGACTCAACGAGATGGGCTGTGGAGAAGATCCTTACTTTGGTGTCTCTCCGAATATGAGCCGGAGGCGACAGAGGGCCCGGGGTCCCACTTTACCACGCAAAGAGGCCACATGAGAGCCACAGCAATAAAGATGGCATAGGCAGTTGCAATATGGTTGTAGGGGAATTGTCGAAAAACAGATTTGGGGATTCGAAATTGAAAGTCAAGACTGAGGATTTTCTTGAAATAAAAAAAACTCCAGGTTGACTTAGGAGAGTCATCCATATTGAGTAAGCTTCATGGTTATATCCTCTAGTTAAATGAATTTGGTTATGCCTGACTCAAAGAAAAAGGTTATTGCTACTCAAAATTTGGGATGGGGCTGTTATCTGATGTGCCACTTTATTGACACTGATACTGTGTTAGAACAAAATATTTTCTTCAAGTTCTTTGGATTTCCCGTTCATTCCGCAATATTGTCCAATACAAAGACACTCTTAAAACGAAGATCACAATTTCATTTTTGAATAATTGCTTTTACAAAGCTGGCTACAAACATCTCAATGTGGCCAATTCAACTTTTGTCTAAAATTGTTTTGCCATGTTTTTAATGTATTTACGTTTCCAATCTCACTTGAGCGAGGACTCAATAGGACAATTTAACGCGGCAGATAGCTGTTGTCTGACTTTGTGGCCATTGATTAGCCCAAGGCTTTCCCCTAGGGTGAGTTAAATGGTTTCCCTGTATCCCTATCACAGAGGTTAACACAATGCAAACTGTCTGCTGAAATGAAGGGCGCTGACCTTAATATGGGACTACTTAGTGTCCATTATAAGATGATAATTAGCCAATAACTATGATCCAGCCAACTCACAGTCAAGTCAGTTGACTGTCATGCGTTACCTATACATCGCTCATATTTCCAACTTCCAAAATGAGCTGGAGATGGTGTGTGTGTGTGTGCGTGTATGTACGTCTTAGTGTGTGAGAGGGAACGGGTCCAGTATAAGACTTGAAAATGATGACGCTTTTAAATCGTTCCTTCTGCGATTCTTTCCTGCATGCCGCTCGTCTTCCTCGCGTGCGCGCTTCACTGACGACTATTTTAATTTTGCGTAGCGCACGGCTGCAATTTCCCCCGAGGTCTCCCCAAATTAAAAGAACTCACCCCATCCCTCAGCCTCCACCAACCCCTCCCTCCCTTCCTTCCATCCGCACCCTCACTCCCACACACTCCATCTCCCCACTCCGGGGACCGTCTGCTTATTTGAATGGAACTTTGTCTTTCTGTTTTTTTTTTGCGTCTTATCCAAGCTTGGTGTCACTAATGAATAAATAAAAAACACAAGCTCAGTGGATTGACTTTCACGCCCGGGTGCCCTAGCTTTGAGGAGATCTCCTTTTGCTTCTAGTCAAGCTGTCGAGGGGACGAGAGGACGTTCCCATTCAGACGAACCCCCAACATCCACTGGACCCGTTACCACACCCCCGCCTGGAGGCCGGACCTGATTGGAACCGCGCTTGGAACCGGTAACGGCGTGTTACGGCACACGCCTGGAGGCCGGACCTGATTGGAGCCACGCTTGTCGATGTGTATGGTTCCACCAGACCCGCCGCGGGCGCGTAACGGAAGCGTCCCAGAAGCGGCTCTCCTGACTGCTTTTTTAGAGATACGCGGATGAATGTCTATTTTTGGAGGCTGCGTCCAAACCCCCATACGGTTTTAAATGCAACAGGCAGTGTTTGTGATACAGGAGGTACTAAATAATAGAGGATAGATGTATTTTCCACAACAGTTACTTATCTTTTATCCACGCCGCTCATAACTGGAGTTTTAAGTGTATTCACTTTGTCTGTAAGCTACAATACAACACAGTAGGACATTACAACACATTAACACAATTGAACCAGATGAAAAATGTACAATTTGGCCGTCTTGCATATGGTAGAACCCTGAATATCAAAGACAAAATACAAAATCAAAAGGAAGTCAACGTCTGGACAGGCAGTTCATTTTTAGTTGTGATCATGTGATCAGGCTCCACAGCTCTCTGCTTCTGACACGCTCCCGGTAGCGGGATTCAGTGGATTTTAGGCTTCAGGAGTGCTTCAGTCTGTATTAACGGACGGGCCTTGAACTGTCAACGCTTTTTTGGGCCCTGTGCTGCTGGCGCTGACAATGACAATCAATGCAATAAGATCGAGATCCGTATGGGAAGCCAGCAAATGAAATAAAAAGTCATACATGGTTTATCCCCTCCAATCGAAACCACGAAAACATTGCCCTGGGGTGGCTCGATGCATCTGGTGGACACAATGAGATGTTTCGTGTGTCAACTTTGTCTCGGTGTCTCCGTCAACAGCCCGCATGCCTTGCTCATTTGTCTTTCAACTCACCGAAGAGGATGTGACGTTCGTTAACGTTGCTTTTTCAGAATGGAAAACAACATTTTTTTTTACTTTGAGACGTCATGAAAGGAGATATCATTTCACCGGCACACACGCCGGAGGTGAACGCGTTCCTGTGCAACAACCATGATGGAGTTCACAGGAGTCAATCACGCCGAGAGGTGATATCCACCACTTCAGCACTCTCTGGCACCCCCTGACACAGTTACATGAACAAACCGTCGAACCCTGCCAACAATGAGCCCGACTAAAAATGACTTTAGAGACGAAATCAAGCCACGTGCCGAACTGCCAATAACGCTAACAGTGTGCTTTGCTGAGCCGCGTGGAACAGGGCATGGAGATTGTGGCACTAATTAGCCCATAATGGCGCCATAAATTATGGACAAATCAAGGCCGGTCATCAGGCAGACGTTTTAATGAAAAGTTGTAATGGGTCACCCTGCCTAAGGCGCCTGGGGGTCCTCACTCCTTCCGTGGTCATCCATCACCTAGGCTGGTCCTGTAGCAACAGTTACTGGTCCTGTGTTAGCAGTGTCATCCACCAGACCAGAGAACATGAACAACTCTGGCTTGGAGCCTAGAAACGTGTGTGTGTGTGTTGGTATCTCTGGGTTATTCTGTTCTGAGACACGAAAAAAGATTGTATACTTTCTAATGTCATCTCTCGATGTAGTTACAGTAACTGCTAGAATAAATTCCCTGTTGGATTGAAACCGTGACCGCTGAAACCGGAAAACACTAGCCTGTTTAACGCTAAGCGCGGTCCATCAACGGTTTGTGTCGTCTTGCCGTGTCAATGACCGTACGACAAGAGGCGATGAAGCTTTGCGGAAAAAAAAGCCAAACCTCTTACGTCTCTTATAAGGCAAAACGCCGATAGTACACAGACTTTTCCTCCCAGAGAACATGACATAATAGCATCCTCCGTTATTCCCTCTGACTCATCTCTCTCTCTGAGAAATCCTTGTTAAACCTGCCGACACCGACAAGAGAGAGAGAGAGAGTGGTGAGATCAAATCGTTTTGGGACTTATTGATGTTTCTTTTGTCCCCGCCCCCCTCCTCCCTGCAGCAACTTGACGGGCTCTAGCCGATCCCGCCAGACGTGCCGGTGAAAAGAATAATTAGCGGGGCCGCTGTGATTTACGTCCTCTCCAGATAGGGCCACCCAAATGATCCGTCTCGCCGTCACTCTCATCAATCACCCACAACCAGAGGGCACGGCGGCACGCGGAGGGGGGCGACACATGGCGCGTGGGGTGGCACAGAAATGCTTTGGGGGGCCGGGGCGGTGGGTGTGCATGTGCGTTGATGAACGTGTGCATGGATTAATACTTGTGTTCTGTATGTGAGTGTGTGTGTGTTTACGCAGTCAGTGCGTTGCCGCGTGAGGGAGCGGGGGGGGGGTCTGGTGACAAATGACCGCTTTTATACGTTAAAGAAACATCCGTGATCGACGGACTGAACTCGGCCGCACGGGCCTAGCATAAACGCATTATATTCCTTCTGCTGTTGGCTCAGCGAATACTCGGTTCTAGCCAGAGGAACCCGGGGAACGAATTGGCCCTGTGATGGTTCTCAGGCCCTTCTTAGCCTAACCTTGTTGAATCACAGGCAAACAGGCTGCTGTTTTTATAGATACACTTTGAGCATTCTATGCTTTATCGGATAGAGAGAATGAGGCCTGAATATGAGGTGGGCTGGAATCAAACCCATGCTGCAGCAGTACATGTGCACCAAACCAGTAGGCGTACTCCTCAGCCAATCGCCACACTGCCGGGTATGTAACACTGTGACACATCCACATTCCACTATTCCCGCAGATGGAATGGAACACACGAATCCGGTGCGAAAGCGCCTTTAACACGTTCGAAATAGCGTTGAAACGAGCGCATTATGAGCACAAGGAGAAATCGCCCGGAAAGAGCCGACACACGACATGCGACCAAACGCAGCCTACGTGCTCCCCCTTCTGCCTTACCGCGCAGACTGGCCTACCCAGAGGCACGGGGTCCTCCCAGCCCTCTGTGGCGCCCATTAACACAGCGTTATATTATTAACAGTGTGAAATATCACCCATTGGGGAAGATGAGAGGAGAACCGGGGCGACCGGCGGAATTAGCCCGGTTGTATGAGCAATTATCGAAGGGGGGCGCGCAGCTAAGCGCTCTAATAGGTATGTAGAGGAGGCCTTATTCAATTAAGGTGGCGGCTGCCGGAGCGCGGGGGAACGGGGAGCCTGTGACAGCGCCGGTGTCTTCTCCTTATGAAACAACCTATTTAAGCTAAATCAACTCCCACTTAAGAGTGGCGGTAATAAGCGGCGGCGCGACGCTCGCCGGCCCGCGGGGGCCCATCCGTCATGCCGTAATATGGAACCGGAATGAGTGATAACACCTAGCCAGACCGCTGCTCTGCTCGCTGTGAGCCGCGCACGCGCTTGAGAACGCCCGAACCCGCTCCTGCCACGGCCGCGACAGCAGGCTAATGCCGCTATCCCCCCGACAACCTCCCCCACCCACACGTGAACACCCCCCCCACATGTGCACGCCGCGAGGAGAGGTGCTGGTCGATTTGTCGACGTGACATTCCACGCGCATGTGAGGATGTGTTTAAATATGTGCAGTGTGTTGTGTGCGCTGTGTGTCTTTTGAAGTGGGCCATTGATGAGTTGGCCACGTTGGAGATGACTGAAGGCCCAGAATTTGTTGGTTTCAGTCCCAGTGTGTCTTAGTTTATTTTGGTATAAAAACCCAGCGTCGGTCATAAAAATAATTGTTCCCTTGTGCCAGATACCACAAGTTTCCTGCCATGTTAATCACTGCTGATTCACTAGTAATTCACTAGTATTTGTAAACACCATGATAGCACCGAACATGTGAAGCTCATAGGAAACTGAACATCTTGCATTGCCTCAACTGTCCTCAAATGTGAATTTCTATCTTGTTGATACAGTATGAGGGTCTTTCCGTAACACGTATTACTCTTTCTGATGGATATTCTTCTTGTCTGCTTGGGATCTTGAAATTATCTATTCGTGTCCACCATGACTGTCTGTGTATAGTCCAACAGCAACTACAGGATTCAGAAGAACCGTTGTGTCTTCCCAATTACTCCAACCAGACCCTGTACCCCCAGTTATAGAGTACCATAAATGAATAGAGTTTTGTTTACACTGATATCAAAACCAAACGTCACCTCTACAACAAACGGAAGCAAAATCAGCCAGTTAACGTTGGCCAATTTCAATTGTATGCAAATAGATAAATGAATTGATAAAAAACAGCAAACAACAGGAAAACATTGAAGACGGAAAAAAGCGTGAGATGATAAATGAACTCAATAAGTGGCACGCATGGAATGTTTGATTCCGGTTCCATGGGCCCCCTTCCTTCGTTCTTTCTTCTTGTTTGTTTTTCTCTTTTCCTCCATCCCCCCATTCTCTCACACACACACACACACACACACACACGCACACATGCACACACTCATGCACGCACACACGCACGCACACACGCACACACACACGCGCACGCACTTTCCTCATCACAGTGTTGTGTCCTCAGTAATGACTCCCACTGTGGCAGGGCTCCTTTAAGACCGGGGTCCCCCCCTCCCCCCCTGCACCCCACCACCTCTAACCATGCATTATTCATTCAAATCAAATGAGGGAACAACAGTAGCAGAAGACATGGTGCATGGCTCTTCCTACTAGAGCTCCCCGAGGTGCCCCAGTCTGGTACCCATCCTTCCTCCCCCGTCCCCCCTCCTCCGCACCCAATGGCAGATATTTTGGGGTGGACAGAGACCGAGGAGGCCCTCTGCCCCCCTGCCATTTACCCTGCTCTGTTGGCGGTGGCAGGTCTGTGATGACCTCTTTTGCCCTCCGTGTTCCACCGTTTATTCCTCAGCACACGGCTGCTCTGGTAGACGTTCAGGTCTTCGGGATTTCTTTCGGCGGAGCCCTGTGATTATTTCAGTAATCGTTGCCATGCCATTAGTGTCAGAAAGGCTGTTTGAAAAGGACTGTTTGAATGCATTTAAAGAAGATCATGCACTGACCAGCCAATAAATTACGACCACTCACAGTAGATGACGTCGACCATCTCCCAACCAGGGACCACTGGCTCTCGGTCAGCTGCGGTGAGTACCTGCCGACAGCGCTCTGAGGAGGGACGTACCACAAGCAGGCCACCGGGGTGTTGAGTGTCCGAGTCACATCGAGGCCTGAGGGGCAATAAAGGCGTTCTCATCCAACCAACAGATACTGCGGCATGAGTCACAGAACATTTTGTTGACGGTTACGGGAGGAACGTGCCACAGCACACGGTGCACGGCACCCTGCTGAGTACGGTGCTGCCTGGCCGCAGATCGGTCCGAGAGCCCATGTTGGCGACGGTCTAGAGTCCAAACCGTGTATAATGGCCAGGCAGTGGACGAGGTTTGCCTGGTCTGTGTTGAGTCTTGTTTTCTTACACGTCACAAGAGCGGCCAGGTACATGAGCACTGTTTACCTGGGGAAGTGATGGCACCAGAATGCTTTGGTTGGAGTGCGAGGCTCAGGGTTATGTTTGGCTGGGAAGCCCAGGCATTTATTGGGACATCAATGTGACATGTGCCTCCTACCTTAGCAATGTTCCAGAATAGGCACTGTACACCCCTTCGTGGTAATTGTATTCCCTAATGGCAGTGGCCTTTTTCAGCTAGAGCCATTAGTACATAGTAAATGTATCGTTAGCCTGCCACCCAGATCTTACTTGTAGCTAGCTAGCTTAGCCTGGTTTGAATTATTTGATAATTCAAGACAGTGGTTTGGTTATGTTTATATGTAGATACATAAGAAAGAAAATAAGAAAAGCATTTAGAATTCTAGAAAAAAGTTCAGATCCCAACGCTTATTTGTTCAGTTGAACATACACTTTTGACAGTCATCTGACCGAGAAATAGCCTTTAACTGAATATTTTCTCCATGTACGTTTAATTTCAGCATTCCATTTCAATTTACCATGACAACCTTAGCGATGTCGTTGCTGTATTAAAACACGGACAGTCATAAAGATTATCCCGTCTGTATGATCTCTTTGATATGCGGACATGTCCTCTTTGTCCTTCCCTTCTCGATACTTCAGTAAATGAGTATCATCTTAGCCGAGGCCCAGAGGAGCAGAGGAGGTTTCACAATCTCACTGATGATGCCCTAATATTTGTCTGAGCACAGGAGGGGGTTGATGGGGGACCCTGATTCCATCACACTACTGTACCAGACCACTGATTACTGCTCAGCATTAGAACAGTAGAGAGAGAAACAGAAAATAAAGGGACCCCTTGTTCTAAGCGAGAGAGTTTTAACGCAACTGTGTGTTTTGAATTGATTTGCACATCATCTCTCATGCGTCAAAACGCCCTGAACATTCTTGGATTCTTTGATGTGAATCAGCGTCTGCCTTACAGGCTCTTTCTAAAGGTGTCCACCAGGGCTCGGTTCTGGGGCCATTCTTCTCCTCTTTATACATAATTCACGTGACTGCAATGTGCATAACGCTGAACTTCTTTTCCTTCTGACCCCCAGAGGGCGAGATGCATTTTTGCATCACAAACAAGATCAACCGTGACAAAATATATGTCAAGTATCTTCCAGTTAGTGTGGAAACTAGATTACTTAAATGTGCAAATTTATTTTTTTGAATTCTTTTCAAATCATGTTTCGATTTCAAAAATTGGAGTGGAAGAGTATCAAGAACAGCATGTGAACAGAACCGTCTTTCACTCGGTGTGTGGGTCACAAACATAACGGTATTGTGGAATGTGGAGGTGCCAGATGGCCGTTGTTCTTCCTGCTTCAACATTCTTGGTTTCAGCGTGGTTTGTAATTTTGTCCATGCGTGCATTAAGGGCATTCTGACCTACAAATATTGGGTCTGAAACCAAGTGTCATTGTTATTGAAGATGTCCTACCAGAGTCGAAATAAAATGCATTGTGGTGATGACATTTCAATATACAGTATTGTGGCACACCGAAGCACCCAAAAAGAAGGCTGCCAGGTTCAAGAACCTTGCAGAGGCAGCCAGCGTGGCCAGATCTGCCCCTGGAGAGCTGCCTCTAATCGGGAACTCATCAGGAGAGTATAAAGAGGCTCCAGGAGCACAGGCTGTGGAGGAAGGAGAATTAGACGAAGAAGCCAAAGGACATTCTGGTGGAGAAATTAAATTAACTGGAGCGCGCGAAAAAAGGGATCTGCAGCAGTCAGAACGTGCGCCACAACAAGCCGGTGTCTCCCTTACTGCTGCTTTGCTCCAGCAACACAGCAGCCCTGATAAAAAGAGTAACTAAGAAAGACATCTTTTCAACGTGGCTGAGCCAGCAGGTCAAAGTTCATAAAATTAGCTACAATGTTTTTTGCCCTTGTGAACACTATTTCTGTTATCTGATACAATGTATATTTCTGCGACCTGCGAAAGAAAACATAACAACTGGTGTATTGTCTTGTAACACTGCCGTGCTAACACAACTGTTAAATGACAATAACTGTTCACTAACGACTTGCTTAATTGGGTAATCGACTGACCTGTCATCGTTCCAGATTCGTACAATAAAAATGGCCACGATTCCTCGAGAGCCGTGATTTCAAACGTCCAGAAAACCGACCCTCATCAGACAGACTCGTCTTCCCCTCGTCTCCCTGCCAGGCAATAAATATGCCATGATGGTTTTATTATTATCCTCATTATATGGGCGGAGGGAGTCTCCGCCAGCGTCCATCACCCCTCTAATCTGGGTCTAATGGCTCTGACCCGCCGGGGACACAGGTGGTCGCCAGAACTGCCCTGATTGGGTCCATTTATTAAAGCCGGTCGGAGAAGGCGCAGGACCGACTTGTCATTACCGCGTTCTGGGCTTCCATGGTTTCATTCCCCAGCCAATGAGGGGCTAATCTGGGAATATTAATATGGGGATATTAGCCCCCTGCTCTCACGTTTCCCAATAGCCCTGGCGCTGTTCATTTTCTAATGGGTCAATTAGCCTAAATTAATTCTAAATCGGACCCTTCTTCAAATCACCGATTATCACCTGCCCTCGCCCACTACCCTGTCATCAAACCAACCCCCCCCCCAAACCCAAACCCAACGTTTCTCCAACCAACGACCACCCCAGGTTTATTATTCATCGCAATCAAATAAGCGCGGCGTCTTAGGAAAGTTGCTTTCTCTCTCTCTCTCTCTCTTCCGCTCACTCCCTATCTCTCTCTACTCCATTCCTCTGCAGTTCTCTCTTCGCCTCTCCCTTGGAGGAATTGCTTTTATTGAGCAACGGCAGACAAACACTCCCCCAGTCCTGGACCAGTAGTTCCCAGTAGGGAGTCAGTTCCCCTATACCCCCCGTGTTGAAAATGAGGCAATTCTCTCATTGTAATAATGCGCCTCTGTCATCTTCCCATTATCGTCATGATAAAAGATGAAATATTCACAGAGTCTGGCCTCCTAACCTGATCTGGGCTTGATATTGAGGCTGTGGAAAATGAGTTTTATCAGCTTTAATATACTCCTTGGCAGACTGACCCTTGAAATTAAACATTATTACAGAGCGGATATTTAAAAAACCGGGGCCACAAATTACATCAAAATGAAAATATTAAGGAACATTACGAATATATCAAGTGGTGCTCTGCGGCTTGCCTGGCTTGGCGGCTCTCACCGCCGCCGCCGCCGAGCAGCGTTGTCGGCCGGGTTTGGCGGCGGCGGGCGTTGTAAGTGTCACAGCGCCGGCATCGGGGCTGGGGAAATAATAACAACTCGAGCTGTCCCGTCGTCATGTGTCTCATAAACTAATTATCCTCCTGGCGCTTCCCATCGCACGGCTTTATTAGGAGAGCGGCCGATGGAGGTGTCGCTTTCAGAGTCGGGGCACTTGCGTGCGAGTACTGTACTGGATGCACCCGGTTGGTGTTTCGGAGTGGGGGGGTTCTGTCACGTTGTGTCGCGTTTGGGGGCGCGGGGGTCTATGGGATGGGGTACATTTCCAGGCATGTAGCTACAGGTTGACTGAGTGGTTTTGCCCACGTTCTTTATGTAGTTCTGTTTGTTGAATACCATCGACACAGTGGTCATTAGATTGATAATTGAAGCCGGTGGGCAGTCTCTCTCTCTCTCTCTCTCTCTGTAATCACTTTAAAAGTAAAGCCCAAATCCCAAAAATGGAAAGAAAAAAGACGAACTGATCCAGTTCCCTGAAGTGTGTGGTGATTTGTCACTTTGTGATCGGGGATATGAGAAATGCAATAAAAAGTGGAGGAGATGTGATTTGAATAGATTTCAGAGGAAGTCACTCCTTAGGGGAGTTGGATGAGTAAGCAGCCTCCCCGAGGACAGAATTAAAACTTTACTTTTGGTCACGGCGCTCTCCCCACAGTGCTGCCGTTTATCGCCTCTCTCTCTCTCTCCCTCTCTCTCCATCTCTCTCAACTTCTCTCTCTCACTCTGTCTGTTTGCGTGTGTCCCTGTGCTAACGAAACCACAGCCCCAAACCCTGAGGTTGGGGGGGTACAACCTCAGATTGGGTTTCACGGTAGTGCCCTATTCCCTCAATGTCATTCTGTCCAACTTAGGCCGTCTTTTTATTTTCTGCCGTATTGAAATCAGTCTGTTTCTGACCACCCCTCTCTCTCTCCCTCTCTCTCTCCCTCTCTCTCTCTCTCTCTCCATTTCTCTCACTCTTCATTTCTCCCTCTCTCTCCCTTTCTCTCTCCCTCTCTCGTTTCTCTGTGTTCCCCTGTCTTGTTCAGTATTGTTCTGTCTGTCTTTCTGTCTGTCTGTTACTCTTCTTTTTTCTTAATAACCCGGCACTAAGGCTTTGCATACAGAGGCGTTATTTGTGTTCTCCCTGCACTCTCTACCCCACCGGATCGAGGGAAGGGGCTGTCTCCAGTCCATGCCCATGCATTTATTCCTGGCCAGGGGTTCGCTCAGCCAAAGTCATGCGGCTGCATACGTAGCCGGGGATTAATTCACGGCGTTCTGGCGTCGTGTCGCCCGTGCTTTGTGTAAATGTTGTCTAAATGTTGCTGGGAAATGAAATGATCGTCGCGAAGACTTGTTCGCGACGAAGACGGCGGCGGCATTAGGCAGCCTTTGAAGATGCTCAGCCCATCAAACAGCTTAGAAGCGTATCCTGTACAGTCCATCCCCTGGACGCCTGGCTGCGTGGCTCTGTTAATGATAAGCCCTGGGAGAGAACCGCTATCAGATAAGCTCAAGAGGAAAAAGGGGAAATATAATACAAAAGAATAAGAATGGACATGGCTGGCAACGGGTGCCAGAAAGGGAAATACAGCCGAGAGCAAACTAGCCCCACCCACACACACCCCTCCCACCCCTCACCCCTCTCTCTCTGCCACTTGATTCATTATTCTGATATACACAGTGTTTGCTTCCTGAACGAGCCCCTAGCCTCCGCCGCCCTCCAATGCACCGTGCGCATGTGTGCACGAGCAGCCCCCCCAACATATAGAAGGTGGCGATGCCATAAATACAGCAGACGTCAGAGCCTAGCAGCTGAGCAAGGTCAGCCGTGGACGCTGATGACAGCGCCGTGGGCGCTGCACTGGGCTCTGGTTAGGCGTGCACACAGGGAGCTCATTAGGCAGGGCCCTGAGGGCCACACACACACACACACACACACACACACAACAAACTCACAGCCATGTACGCTGACGAGCCAAAACATTACGACCACGGGTGAAGGGAATAACATTGGTCATCTCCTAACAAGGGCACGTGTCAAGATCTGGGTAGATTAGACGCTTAGCGAACAATCAGTTCGCCCAAGGTTCATCGATGCTCAATGGCAACACAGGCTGTCCCGTCTGATCACAACCGACAGAAGGTCTACTGTGGCAAAAGTCTGATTTAAATAAAATACATATTGTTACTCACGATGGCTCCAGTCCACAGTGGAAAGCGCCTACTATGGGCACACAAGCACCTTGGAGCCGTGGAAGAAATTAATCTCGTCTGATGAGTCCTGTCTTCTTCAATATCACTTGGACAGCGTTCTACCTGTGTGTTGTCCACCTGGGGTAGCGATGGAACCAGGACGCACTGTGGAAAGACAACCAGTCAATGGAGGGAGTGTGAAGTTCTGGTGGGGAACCCTGTGTCTGGGCCTTCATGCGGACGGCAAGTAGAGCCACCTACCTAAACAGACCAAGTACCTGCAGACCAGGTTCTCCTTCATGGCAATGTTATTTCCTGGTGATGAGGATCTCTTTCACACAAGATACATTGTTTGGGACTGATTTGAGGAACATGAAAAGTCTGAGGTAGGGGTGTCACAATATCAGGTTTTCATTACACGATTATTGCAGCCAATATCTGTACAAAATATAATAAATGCTAATAATAATAACGATATCAGTCAAATCTATGTTCCAAAAATACAAGGTCTGAATTGTATTCCATTCTGTCCCAAATCTAAATCTGTAATTTGCATAGTCATGGACTGTTCACTACTTCAAATATCCACAGAATGTCCATAACAATATCGCTTGCTGTTGCTTTAAAGCTGATGGCCTAAACGGTTAATGGCAAATGCTTCTCCACTCTTCTTTGTATTTTATTTCATTCACATTGTCACAGAACATGTATAAAATAATCTATGGTGTGACGACAGAATTATCATATGTGTATTATTAACACAATGTTAATATTTCATCTTTTGTTTTTATATCCCGATACCCCCAGTTCAAGGTGTTGCCCCGGCTTCCCCGGATCCCAATCCGATCCACGAGCTCCACCATCAGCTCCACCTCGCATCATGCAGTCTTGAAGGACCTGTTGCAAATGTCACGGTGCCAGATACCTCAGAACACCTTCAGGGGTCTTGTAGAGTCTATGTCTCGACAGGTCAGCGCCGTTTTGGCGGCACGCTCGAGACCAACAGCGTATTAGGCAGGTGGTCATAATGTTTTGACTGATCCGTCTACAGGCTGATATTTACCGTATATTGATCTGCTGACAAGTAATTACACGTTGTGCTGAAGTCTGCACAAGATAACAGATGTGTTTAGGCAGAGAGCTATGTGATCAGCCCTGGTGCCTCAATTACTTCTTCCTAAAGCCCGCAAGTCCAAAACCCGTACGGCTAATGGTGCTTTGTCCCCTCAGGAACCACAACAATAGTTCCGAAAGGATTCGATCACTGTCCCTGTAGGGGAAAACACTTTTGGTTCAAGGTAGAACACTTTTCGTTTCCTTGTTGCACTTCTTTGTTTCTCCGTGTCAACGGAGCATAGTTGTACCTGAACAAACAGAATATGTGTGTGAGTTAAAGTGTATTTAATGTTACAAGGGCCTTCCCAGTGGTTCTGCGGCATTTGAGGGTGTGCGCGTCACATGTCATGCGCTATGACGTTGGTGAATCACTTGGTCTGTGAGTTTGCCGTGTTTACGCTGTTGCCCAACACTCCTTAAAGATATCCGGTTGTCCCCCACCGGCACATCGACTCTGCTGACTGTGAAGCGGACGTCTCGGAGCCCCCCGTTTAACGGAAGCCAGAGACAGTTACACCCATTACTGCGAAGCTCAAATGGTTCAAAACATATCTTGGTATTGGTTATGCAAGATACTGTACTCGCGATTAACACTTGAGAATTTTACTGTTTGCGTATCTGTATGTGTGTGTGTGTGTGTGTGTGTGTGTGTGCGTGTGAGCAGGCGTGCATGACAGCATTTGTGTGTGGTACTTCCTGGCTCCTGCCGAGGACACGCCTGAGAGCCCTTGTGAGTGTGGCCCTCCTCCCCGTCCTGTCACCTCAGCAGCTCACACGGATGTTCACAAACTACGCCGTTGTGCGTCTTCATTGGCTTCGTTTCATTCAGTTCCTCAGGTTTTTAGCACATATCCGTCGCTACCAGGGTCAGGTATCATGACACACACCTTCAAGGGCACACTTTCCAAATAAGAAAAAAATGTGCGTTGAATAGGGAGCAACATATTCCAGAACATAATAACTTGACATTGGCTCGGGTTACTGTCAAAGCTCTCTGTCTTATCAGCTTTATCATGGGACTCTCGGTTACCTCTGACCTTCTGCATTCTTCCCTCTGGTAATCACAACACCATGTACAAAGCAACAGAACTCGTATTGTCCACCACAACCTCCATAATGCCTCCTTCTGCCTCCAAAACCTCCCCGTTTACATCCACGGTCCCCCTCCCCCCCGCCCCCCTTGCCTCCTGCCCGGGCGAGGTGTCAGTCTGCGAGGCCCCAGGTCGTCAGACAGGCGGCGGGCCGTGACGGGCAGCTAGCGCGCCCCTCCTCATCCCTCCTCGTCCCTCCTCGACCCTTCTCCGCGCAGTCTGGCGCCCACCGGGGTCTCGTCCGGGACCAGCCTGCCAAAGTGACCTCGCTGGAAGAAAACGGTCCGGCACCAACGTTTCAGTTCTTCCATCTCCAGTCCATTCTGGTCGGATTGTAAACACCTGCTGTTTTAGCAGATCAAAACCTTGTGTGTTCGTTGTTGTGACCGTGGAACGTTTTCAAGAAAATAACAGCTAAATTAAGTCGTTGTTTCTGTTGTATAAGAACATCACCCAAACAGAAACAATATTTAAATATATATATGGCAGTTTTATATATATATATAAAACTGTCATATTCTACCAGCAGGATATGCACAATGTATAAACATTAGAGGCACTGTTCCAGAGTATATTCAGATTGTATTTATATGTACAGTGAGTGAATAAACGTTTTGCCATAAATTAAGTCATGAGTTTTTTACCAGAAAGCGGTTTGCTAATACGTTACACTCATAGCGAGGACAGCCACAATAGAATTGTGAGATTGCTTAACACATTCTATTTTTACATGTTCACATTATTGCAGCTGGTTGACTTATCATTTTGTGTTAATTTAAATAAATCATGAATCATTGTAAAAAGCACTGATATGGTGTATTGCTAAATTTGCTCAATCAAGTATATAATTCAGCCTTTTTTTCAAATGCATATCTATTTCTCCAGGACCTTCCAATTTTACAGTAGGCTCGTATAAATTCGTATAACTGTATTATTCTTTACGGCCATTTGCAATTGTATTAAGCTTGAAGGGCACTAACTAACCTTAGATCTCTTTTCAATTGAGAATAGTCTAGCATCCTAGTTTCCTGTTATTTTAAAAGAATAAATGAGCAAATATTAAAATAACCGGGATCACGTTGTGTGTCGTAAAAGACAGGGGCAGCTACTCTGTCCTAAGCCCATCGCTGGAGCTGCTCCTGGAGGGGAGAGTCTCCCTGTTGTCCCGGAGACATTGATGCTGTGGCTGATGCCGGAAGAAAGGAGGACACTGTGTTCTGGTGTGTGCACGTTGTAGGTTTAAGACGTATGCACAGATATGTATGATAGTGTATGCGCGATGCGTGTGCACGTCGCGTGTTACATGCCCCCGCTGTATGCCCCGCCCCACCTCAACCCCTGTGAGATCCGACGGGGTCAGGGAATATGGAGAGAGGAACACAGGGAGGCCACACTCCACAACTTGAAAGGAATTCTAATGAACCCTCGCAGTCGCGCGTTGCCTATTCCCACGACAACAGGCCCCAAACAAATAGCTGCATTTGAAGTCCCCTCGTTTTATGACTTTGAAATCGTGTGTGTGTGTGTGCGCGCGCGTGTGTTTGTTTTTGTTTGCGGTTCTGGGCGAGCGGCTGTTTGTGTGTTCGTCTACTCTAGAAATGTTTATGGAGTCAACGTGGGACCTGATTGGCTTAATGTCTCCGGCACACGTAATTATTTTTCCCCAATGACCATATACTGTCAACACAATTTGCATTCATACTATAATGAGGTTACTTTGCACACAGGCCATCTGACGGATCTGAGCAGCCTACTGTATATGAACATGTTTACTGTGTACAGGTAATTCACGAGCGTTCACAAAGTTTCTAGAAAAGAGATCTAGAAAATATGTGTCGTTTTTGGACATCTGAGATTCTTGACAGACCATGTGGTGACAGTATGTTTTCACGCACAATTTAGTCATTTTGCTGATGTCCTTATCAACTTTCAGTCATAGCTGAGGTAGGTAAAACCGCCTGTGACACTAACGAGGGGACTTAAATAACTCACGGATTAATTGCTAACCTACGCCCGGTGAAACTGCTGTGCTCTTTATCAAAACCATATACAGGAAGCGCTCCCCATTAAACACCCCATGTGGAACACAACTCAACACAACCATAACAGTACTCCCCTGCAAAGGCAGGGATTCCAGACCGGCCAGGCCTAAATAATACATGTCAGTGGAGGGAAAAACCCAAGGAGGTGGTTCTGCTCGGGGTCTCAGCCCCTGTGTTCTCCGTCCTGGTTTTAGTTTTGTCACTTTTGAGGCCGGCAGTGGCAGAGGGAACAGGGTACGTGTCCGGGGACAGGGGACGTGGATGAAAAGAAGGATGAGGAGCAAGAGGAGGATGAGGAGGAAGAGGAGGAAAAAGAGGAGGGAAGGGGGCACTCCTCCGAAACTGGGGGAGGAGGTAGGTAATGCAGGAGACAGGGAACCAGTTTGTGGAAGTAGGAGACAGAAACCAGCTTGTGGACGTAGGAGACAGAAACCAGCTTGTGGACGTAGGAGACAGAATCCAGCTTGTGGACGTAGGAGACAGAAACCAGCTTGGGGACGTAGGAGACAGAAACCAGCTTGTGGACGTAGGAGACAGAAACCAGCTTGGGGACGTAGGAGACAGAAACCAGCTTGGGGACGTAGGAGACAGGGTCCAGCACGGAGACATAAGAGACAGGGTCTCGCTCTGGAACGTTGTAGGCAAGGCACGGTCCTGGCAGCTCCACCGCCCAGCCACCTCGGAGGACTGGTGTTGTAATCCCTTTTGGCGGCCTCTGGGATCTGGAGGTTGGTGGATGGAAGGGGTCATAGCATGGCTGAAGCTGTGGTTGTGGCTGCAGCTACAGGGCTTTTGCTGGCCATTGCTGCAGCCCCGGAGCAGTGGGTGTGCGTTGGATGGCACCAGGGCCGTGGGTGTTCTCCCTGCAGGTATATTTGGCCCTGATAGCCGCATCAGTGGCTCATAACCGAAATAAGCGCGGAGACGCCTGTACTCTTCCTCAATTGTCTCCAGTTTAAGCCATTCCCACTGGTCCGTGTCGCGACGGTGGGAGACTTTCTCCCCGGTGCAAACAGTCCAATCTCCTAAGAGAATTCCCACTGTCAGGCTCTGCTGGCTCGTCATCTTAGGCTCTGTATTCTGTCACGTAACTCGGGTGAAGTGCAGGGAAATGAGCCAGATGCAGAGCGAGATGATCACGTTCTTGGTATTTATTCCAATATCATGGAAACAAACACTTTATTTAAGCTGGTGAATAGATAGCTAGTTTTCTGACATGGCAGCTAACTAGCTATTTCTTTCCATTTGCTGATTCATTCAACATGAAAGACCTTGTGTGGAACAGGTGGCAATGGTTGTGTAGGTGGTTGAAATGAAGAGTGTTGGCAGCAGTTCAAATAAGCATCTTCATGTCAGCTAATGGTAGCTATCAAGTTGTGGCGTTCAGAAGCTATTTGACAGCGCCACCTACTTATATGATGCATTTAAAATGTGCTATCTCTGTCAGATAGCTCTTTATTCACTTAACTTGCTGGATAGGGTTAGCATTAGTCAGTACAGGGATTGCATTAACTACGTTATGAACGCATCATAGATTTGGCCAGGTTTCTCATTTATTTGTTCAAAAATATAGTGGCAGAACGGTGTGATGTAGAATGCTGATGGCTGACAGCTGTGGTATATGGGACCACGGTTATGGTGTACCACAGTTATAGCACGGTTATGGTGAACCACGTTAATGGTATACCACGGTTATGGTGAACCACTGTTACAGTAGACCACGGTTATGACATCACACCATTCCCTGCTGTAAATGTGTTGTTCACCGGTTTTATATGAACAACAAGGCATCTCAGGTGGGTGGTGTGGTCACCATGCTACGGCTTAGACATGGCCACGTTCTGCTAAATCAGTGCTACTAAGGAAGGTGTGAAGGCTGCTGCTGGTAGAAGTTTTGCCAGATCGGCGACCATGTAAACCGCCTACAATATAGCCTCTTATGCTAACACAGCCGAGCATCAGCCTGTTCCCCCACCAATTATGCAAATCCCAGATTGCATGACTTCAAATCAAAAGCACCTCGGACTTAAAGGCTCGAGGACCAGTTACAGCGGCACCCTCCCTCTGTCCTTGAGTTGATAGTAATATCAGTATTGAATTCCCCGCCCCCTCGGCTTCCCTCTCTTTGACAACATCACGACGCATGTACTACAGCACACACACGCGGGCCGTATCTTTTATTTCTCAGTCCGGCGCCTCGGCTTCGACAGAGCGTGGCGGCGTGAACGCCGGCCGGCTCACTTGGTTCGTCTCATTGGCCTCAGACGACGGCGGGCGCCGGTGTCACTCCGCAGAAGCAGCGCGAGTCGCTCCGTGTAAACAGTAAATAATAAACAAGAGCTCCAATGCATTATTAAGAGAATCACTTTAGGCAACTGGGACGGCATGAAACGCACGCGGCAGTTTATTTTCTGTTTCTTCCAACTACGTTCGAGTTCCTGATAGCGATTCTGTACTGTGCCATAATGTTGTGTTTTCTTGTGTCGTCTCATGTTTAAAAAACAGGCTTTCCTAAGTTTCTGGTTAGCCATTGACCCTGAGATTTATTTTATAACATCATTGAATACAATCACGGAATTGTTATCCGGACATTAAAATCAAAGATTGATCTGTAGGAACCGTGTAAAATATCCACTTTGGCGTAAACATACATGTTCTCATTTCTTGTCGGCAAGAGCTTTCCTGGGAATAGCTTTGAAATCAAATATGTTCCTCTTGTGGGTTATTGTAGAGCAATAATTGCATTGCTCACGTTAAGTATTACTAATGTGTCACAGGTTGGTCTTATTTAATAACCAACAGCCCTCAGGGTGTAGAAACCAGATTTGGAGCACAGATCCACTCATTGTTTCATATAAAAAACAGATAGACTTGTATAGGAAAATGTAATTGCTTTAGTTACAACCTGTATTTGAAACGGGTCTTATTCATCTTATAGAATCCTACCGAAACGTTTGATTTTGCATTAAATACATTCCTCTAAAATTACTCAATTAATCCACAAAAACCCCTACCAATATCAATACAGTAGCCCTTTCGCCTCAACTGTTCTAGATATGTTTTTTTTAATTCAATATGATAATTACAGTAGTGATTTACAATAAAACAACAGGACTGAGATGAGTGTCTCGGTCATTTGCAACTTAAGTCTTTGGTGACAACATTCACAAATTCTGAAATTTACTCACAAACAAAGATGAAGATATTTAATTTAGAAGAACCCACGATAGCATCATATTTGGCTTGAGGGCTTTTAAATTATATCCATGGGGTTCCCGTGATGCAATATCAACTGTCGCCTGTAGATGGCACTCAGAACCAGGCGTGTCTGTGTGCGGATGTCTGTCCGTTGTCAGGAAATTACTTCATAGGTCAGACAGAGAACTGAGGAACATGCCTTCCCGTGTGTTACACTGCTTTCATTTCAGATTTAGTGTCAGACAGACTGTGGAATGAAGCAGACTCTGAGCTGTTTCTCATCTTTAAGTAAGATGAACCTGCATAGAAAGAAAGCTCAAATCAAACCAGATGAGACAAAACATGAAATATTACGGCGTTAAGAAAATGAATCACATTAGGGAGTACAAAGGAAAGCAGGATAGAGAATTTGTTTAAATGGGATTACTTTGAGAAAAGTGAATCTAAAATGTCACCGCATTGACGTATTCAGGCCTAAAAGCTCAGAGCTTAAAATGCTTTGATATAACAATATTTTAGACCGTAGATGCAAAAACAAATCAACATATCTTGAACTTTAGATTTGTTCGCTTTCATAAAAACATGTTAAACAGAAAAATTATCCAAAGGACATCATCATTCTGTGTGTGTGTGTGTTTCATACATGTAGCATGTCTTCTACTTGTCTAAGTTGATTAGAGATACCCAATGTGGGTTTAACGGAGACAACCCCGTCTGTATCTGACGTCGTTACGCAATAAGCCTCCCTTTGATCGCGACCGCTCGGCACGCCGTTCCCGGGCCGAGACGACGCTAGAAGAGCCGAGACGACGGCTCACCCAGGATGTGGGACGATGAGGGGAACAGAAGACTGAGACGCAGGGAAAAGACAGCGGGAGAGAGGGAGGAACGGAGAGGGAGGTCAGCGGGGTCAATGATCAGTGGCGTGCATGTGCGCGTGCGTATGACACACACAGACACGTGCACACGCTCAGAGTAGACAGGGTCACGCCTGTCATTTCACACTCAGCGGCGGCAGTGTTGACATCCTGAACTGATACCCACACAATAAGTCGGACCCCCTCTCCCACAGATGGCCCGGAAACAAAGGCACCCCGCAGTTCCACTCAGAACCAAATGTCCCCTCTCCGCCACACCTCCGTCGGACCGGCCAACTGGCGGCATTTTGCCAATGCACAAGGCGCTGGGTCCTGAGAGGTACAGGCTAAGGGCCAATGGGAGGGGGTGAAATGCCTCAAATCAATAAATGAGAAGTCATGCTAGTATAACAGAGTCTTTACTCCCGGGGAGGCTTGACAGAGCCCGTCCTGTGAGTGTGTTCGACACCTGTTGTGTCGTTTCCCTTCGCTGACTCTTTATATTAAACTGGCCTGATAACTGTGTTCTCTCCCACCAACTCTGCCCTCCCCTTTCTCCCCTTTCTCCCCTCTCTCCCCTCCCCAGTTCCTTGATATCCAATTGTACCGACAGCCGTGTCTCATCGCATCGACTACATGCGGGCCCGGGAGAATTGAAGATTACCTCGTGCCCTCCTCAGGCTCCTGGGCCGAGCCATTCTGGTTTTTTTTCACTCTAACCGTTTAACTACAGTGAGAGTGAGTCAGATCAACAGGTGTGAGGTCACATGATGAATTACCTCACCAGGTAATAGCCACACCCTTTTACTGCCAACACAGAAAAAGTACATTTGTTTATTGTGGTTTAAGTGGGATGTCACGGTTTTACAATTAAACAACCTTTTCAGTAATATTACGCTGAATATTTTGCATTCGGAATAAAAAAATGAATTACATGTTACTATATCAGTTCTCGAGGAATAAGGATGAATCAAATATACTAAGCAGTTAGTCAGATGTAGAAATGAGGCTTGTAACACGAGCTAGATACGCGGTAGTTACAAAAGCAGAAGCAAAATGGCAATGCATTTTTGGTTTATAAGCATCGTATAGAAATCATAATATGTTTTCAGAAGTTAGTTAACAATGTAAATTCTTTATTTTGATAGTTAGATTACCTCATTTGAAACCTTTATACTCGACCAGCACAAAGACAGAAATTGCCTGTTTCTTTCTTGTTGACTGTAGGGGAGCGTGCAGTACGAGAGTGAGTGTGATGTTATTTTAGATTATTGGGGATTACATTATTAGTGGACCATGGTCTAAGATATCACTTACATCACTTACAAGGTTTCTAACGAGCGAATGCCGTTTGTTTATTTTAATATACCGATATTTAAATACAGTTTTTATACCTTAGTTTTTGGTAATGACTAATGGGTTGGAACAGTCGGTGATTATCTACCTAGCCTGCTTGTAAAAACCTTTTGTTGTATATGAATGATGTTTTGCTATATTAAAGATGTATTTTGAAAACGTTAGATCCATAGGAGCTTTCAGTGTAGGTCAATATAGAGTGCATGCTTTGTAAGTAGAATGCCCTGGGTTCAATCCCCAGGTCGCCGTTGCTAATAAGAATTTGTACTCAATCGGCGTACCTAGATAAAATAAAGGATAAATAAAAACGTGACACTGTGACGACATGGATTACTCTGTAAATTATATTAAAGATGTTGCATAAGGGATTAAAATGTATATTATATCAATGCTGTTACAGCAGGGACTACAATGTAAGTTATATTATCGCTGTTACAGCAGGGACTACAATGTAAGTTATATTATCGCTGTTACAGCAGGGACTACAATGTAAATTATATGAATTCTGTTAGTACAGTGATAACTATGTAGGTTTTGACAATTTAATTAAACCTGTTTTGGCCCCTCACGTCTTTTCTAGCCAGACTTCTGAAAGACCTATGACTTGCGAGGCATTGGACAGTGTCATACTATGTTTCTTCTGGCAACTCATGTACTTCCTCATGTACTTCCTCATCTACTTCTCGGTGTACTTCCTCATGCACTTCCTACTATACTTCCCCCAGACCCAAATACAAGTTTCCTTTAAACAGATGTGTAATGTCTAATGAGTGCTTTAAGGGGAAGCTCTGAGAAAGAGGAGACTGAGAATATAAATGATTAAGGTATGTGAAAGATAGCATAAAATCAGGTATGAGCCGAGTGTTTTACCTCAGACTGAAGCCAGCCCAATATGAACACTGTATTACACAACTTCCTGGTAATCCTTACATTTGATAAATTGCATTTACAAGTACAAAAATGAATAGAGCAATTGTTTACCAGACGTGGTAATTCTGGAGATAATAATGACAAAAGAACAAGCATTTGTTAGCTTTTTCTGGGGCTAAGACATGGAAAAGTCCTGCTTTAATAATTTTGTGACCTGTTTAAAAATTTAGTGCGGCCCACAAACCACTACCTTTAATGACCAATTAACAGGAGTGCAGCTCTGAGAGCGACGTGAGACGGGTTGGACGCGGCCTCGCTCGTGGATCTGCTAAAGTAAACAGCAGCGTGACGGCAATGGTTGAGGCAGGGAGGTCTGTCTCGTTACAAACACACACGCGCGCGTGCACGGACGCCATACGCACACACAGAAACCACACACATCGCTTCACTGCTTATTAAAACCAAGAAGAGCGACACCAGTTGCATTTTGAGGAAGATAGAGGTGGAAAGACAGATATATAACGTTTAGACGTAGAGTACAGTGAGGAGAAACAGAAGATGGTAAAGAGAAAGACAGATGGGAGAAGAGAGAAGTGATAGAATATAGAAAAATGACTTAAGTAAAAAAACAAAGAAAGATGAGCGTGAAGAGATATAAAGGAGAAAAGAGAAAAAATGAGAAAAGATATAGAAGTGAAAAAGAGATCGACGATGGAAAAACAGTACGAGCAGAGAGAATAGAAAACACGAAAAAGGGAATAAACGTGTGAGAAAATAGAGTTAATTAAACACTGACAGAAGGGAACTCTAGTGTAAGCTGATTGAAAAACCGGGGGGAAAAAAATGGAAAACCTCTCGAATGTCCCTTAAATCAGATTGAAAGCTTAGAGTGAATCGAAGTTTGAACGTCCCTGAAACGACTGCCAAGTAACCATGCAATCCGGGGATTTCTAGAAAATCTGGACAATTTTGAGTCGTCGACGGCGATTTGCGGGACTTGTTAAGGCTCATGTCGGTGAGTGTTGCTGGATGTTGAAGAAGGGAATGTAAAACCAAGGTCATTAGCATGGTTCAATAATGTAGCTCCAGGGCAGGACACTGCTACCCAAGGCCATAGGCTTTCTGATTGGCTAATTTGCGGGTTAGTACTTCAACCTCAAATGAGTGGCAAGCTTCTGAAGCCAATTAAACAATATACCGGCTGTAAACATGCGTGACTGAACATACATAAACATCTAAAGACATCGCGGTGTTGCATGAGCCAGATGTTGTATTTGATTGATTGATCGAGCTGATGCGCAATTATGCTTTTGGCCAACTTGTATTGATTTTATTGGAGAATTAACACCACACGTGTTCATCTAGATGGAAGGTAGAACGCCCGTACTGTCCATCAGTATCATCTGCTTTGGTTTCGGAGAAAATAATAATAGAGCTTCTTACGTTGTCCTTATTAAGACAGACGCTGCGTTGGCAGGACTCTGGAGATACGGCAGATTCGGTTCCAACATGGCCTCGTATTCAAGCAGCCAAGCAGCATCTTTCCCCGTTAGCAGTCCAGCTAGTCATGCTGTATGCAAATGTTATCTGCCTTCAGCCCGACAAAGACCTCACATCACATGGCACGGTGAAACAGCAAACTGTACACGCTCACAATGTACACTGCTTCTGCATCTAGGCTAAGGATTACACAACACAGCTAATAAGACTCAAGTGTGTAAACACAAAAGGGCTGTTGTTCGCTCTGTAAAGGTTCGCCGTAATTAAGCCGCTAAGTGACATTTTAGGCAAGTCACCGGGCGCTGATTCACGTCCCGGCTTTCCAGACGAGAAATAAATGACGAGAGGAAAAGGAAGAAGAGAAAGGAAACACAGCAGTCATCCTGATCGGATTATCCCGTTGTAATGCGGGAAAAAAACAAAACGAAAATAATGGGAATAAACAGTTGTTTACCACAACGGATTGATGCCAAGGTATTTAGCATAACACAGCAGTGCAATGCTGCAACCAGAGTAGAGAATAATGTGGAGACGTGTTAGTGCGTGTACACATATTTGATCATTATTAAATGTGTAAGCATCAGACAGGTTTAGCGCCGGTGGGGTAGTTGCTAGCTGTAGAGGGAGAGGGGGATGGGGAGGGGGAGGCAGGAGAGAGAGAGAGAAATGAAACGCACTGATGCTTTGTCATCCGATAGAGAAAGCTGCGTTCCCTGTCAGTTGCCCGTGCAACCTCCGGTACGGGGCTCGCCAACACCTGTCTGTCCCACCCCCACCTGTCTGTCCCACCTGTCTGTCCCTCCTGTCTGTCCCACTCCCACCTGTCTGTCCCACCTGTCTGTCCCTCTCCCCCACCTGTCTGTCCCACCTGTCTGTCCCACCTGTCTGTCCCACCTGTCTGTCCCACCTGTCTGTCCCTCCTGTCTGTCCCACCCCCACCTGTCTGTCCCACCTGTCTGTCCCACCTGTCTGTCCCACCTGTCTGTCCCACCTGTCTGTCCCACCCCCACCTGTCTGTCCCACCTGTCTGTCCCACCTGTCTGTCCCACCTGTCTGTCCCTCTCCCACCTGTCTGTCCCACCTGTCTGTCCCTCTCCCACCTGTCTGTCCCACCTGTCTGTCCCACCTGTCTGTCCCACCTGTCTGTCCCTCCTGTCTGTCCCACCCCACCTGTCTGTCCCACCTGTCTGTCCCACCTGTCTGTCCCACCTGTCTGTCCCACCCCCACCTGTCTGTCCCACTCCCACCTGTCTGTCCCACCTGTCTGTCCCACCCCCCTCCCACCTGTCTGTCCCACCTGTCTGTCCCTCTCCCACCTGTCTGTCCCACCTGTCTGTCCCACCTGTCTGTCCCACCTGTCTGTCCCACCTGTCTGTCCCACCCCCACCTGTCTGTCCCACCTGTCTGTCCCACCTGTCTGTCCCACCTGTCTGTCCCACTCCCCACCTGTCTGTCCCTCTCCCACCTGTCTGTCCCTCTCCCACCTGTCTGTCCCACCTGTCTGTCCCACCTGTCTGTCCCTCTCCCACCTGTCTGTCCCTCTCCCACCTGTCTGTCCCTCTCCCACCTGTCTGTCCCACCTGTCTGTCCCACCTGTCTGTCCCACCTGTCTGTCCCACCTGTCTGTCCCACCTGTCTGTCCCACCCCCACCCTGTCTGTCCCACCTGTCTGTCCCACCCCCACCTGTCTGTCCCACCCCCACCTGTCTGTCCCACCCCCACCTGTCTGTCCCACCTGTCTGTCCCACCTGTCTGTCCCACCTCTCCCACCTGTCTGTCCCACTCCCACCTGTCTGTCCCACCTGTCTGTCCCACCTGTCCCCCACCTGTCTGTCCCACTCCCACCTGTCTGTCCCACTCCCACCTGTCTGTCCCACCTGTCTGTCCCACTCCCACCTGTCTGTCCCACTCCCACCTGTCTGTCCCACCCCACCTGTCTGTCCCACCTCCCACCTGTCTGTCCCACTCCCACCTGTCTGTCCCACCTGTCTGTCCCACTTGTCTGTCCCACCTGTCTGTCCCACTCCCACCTGTCTGTCCCACCCCCACCTGTCTGTCCCACCTGTCTGTCCCACCTGTCTGTCCCACTCCCACCTGTCTGTCCCACCCCCACCTGTCTGTCCCACCTGTCTGTCCCTCTCCCACCTGTCTGTCCCACTCCCACCTGTCTGTCCCACCCCCACCTGTCTGTCCCACCTGTCTGTCCCTCTCCCACCTTTCTGTCCCACTCCCACCTGTCTGTCCCACCCCCACCTGTCTGTCCCACCTGTCTCCCACCTGTCTGTCCCACTCCCACCTGTCTCTCCCACTCCCACCTGTCTGTCCCACCTGTCTGTCCCTCTCCCACCTGTCTGTCCCACTCCCACCTGTCTGTCCCACCTGTCTGTCCCACCCCCACCTGTCTGTCCCACCTGTCTGTCCCACTCCCACCTGTCTGTCCCACCCCCACCTGTCTGTCCCACCTGTCTGTCCCTCTCCCACCTGTCTGTCCCACTCCCACCTGTCTGTCCCACCTGTCTGTCACCCTCCCAACTGTCTGTCGCTCTCTCATGGGGTCCGGGACGAAGACCCTCCGTTCGTCTGCCTTCATCCATCCCGGCTCTGTCCCGATAAACCCCCCGGGAACAAATCGATGTTTCAGATGAACAAGCCCCCCTGCAGAGCGGCGATTCATAGAAAACTATTTGAACCGCGAGCACCTGTGCCGAAGGCCTCTGTGAGCAAGCGTTTGCGTCGCCGCTGACCCATCACCCCCCACAGTCAATTGGAATTAGATTACAGGTGGCGCGGGAACGCAGATCGGAGCTATAGCTGTCAAAGACGGGGGCCACTGTACGCGCAAAGAATACATGTTTGTGTAAATACGTCCCGTGAGGCTTTAACACCAGCGTTCTCAGTAGTTGGTTTAGAAGAATCTACAATAATTAAACGGAAATGAAATGCAGCAAGCGAGCTTGATATATAGATAAATAGAGGGAAAGAGGGGTAACTAAAATTAAGACACCAGCACTGAACTTGATTATGCTATTACGGTGAAGCATAACTACGATAAACACTAATAAGCAACATGTTAACAACTGCACTCGGATGTAATGACATTAAACGGTTAAGTTTCAGCGCTTCGCCATCCTTTATGTAATCAAAAGCACCATGGGAACCAAAAGGACATTTTACAATAATTATGAATAGAACACTCACATACATAATAATGCAACGATACAAATAATGCTTTAGTGCTATACATTATTATTTTTTTATATAATTTCATATTTTCACAATGCCTCATGCCAGACTTGTACCAATGTAAAAGTAATTAAGGAAATCAATGTCAGTGTTTTCTATGTCCCCCACTGCTGGAGTGGTGTCATGGAGCTGAGATACTGTATATATGAGACCTTCTGAGGTGAGGTAGTGTTAAAGCATCATGTGATACTGTATAGATGAGACCTCCTGAGGTGAGGTAGTGTTAAAGCATCATGTGATATTGTGATACTGTATAGATGAGACTTCCTGAGGTGAGGTAGTGTTAAAGCATCATGTGATACTGTACAGATGAGACCTCCTGAGGTGAGGTAGTGTTAAAGCATCATGGAGCTGTGACACTGCAAATGAGACCTGAGTTCCTACAGCGTGCTAGCTCCACTCGATGGCTCTCATCTCCACAACTCCACGTCTCCTCAAGTCAGGCTTTGAGTGACATGTTTTGATCAGGGCCTAATTTGATCTGTCGTCACTTTCTGGGACAGACACGGACATGACTTTACAGTCCGCTGGTTTTGATGTGTGTTTGCCAGTGTGATGTGTCAGGCTTTGTGCGTTTATCAGTGTGTGCGTGTGTGCGTGTTTGTATGTTTGGCATGTAACGATGGATGTCTCAATCACTTTGTGTCGAAGGTGGCACCGCGTGTGCGTGTGCACCGAGCTGTGTGTTTGATGCGTGAGGGGTTTTCCGCCCGCTAAACTGTGTGTAGGATCAAGGAAACACGCCAGGCGATATATTTCTGCCGGGTACAAATAACAATGTGATTGTGAACAACGAGACACGGGGTCAGAGTTCAAACGGAATCCCCTAAAAACTGGGTTACGAATCAAACGCATCATAAATACCATCATGGCCACCGAATCATCCTCTCCTCCAATTGGATCTTCCAGCCCCTCCCCCTTTATAGTCATCTGGCTTTAGTGTAAGACCAGGTCCAGTGGGCTCTTCCTGCTTTGCCCGGGAACCGACCCGAACACAGATTAATAAACATAAAGCCACCTTTAAGGGACAGTTAATAGAGAGCGTTGAACAGGTCTCAGATCAGTGGTATAACGTCCTCTGTGATTGTCATTTGGCTAACAGTTGAGCGGAGTACAGGGACAGCTCCAGGCAGTGTTGGGAAAGTTCACTTTCTACATGAACTAGTTCAAAGTTCAGTTCACACATTTTAAAATTAACTAGTTCAGTTCATAGTTCATAGTTCACATTTTGAACTAGTTCATTTATAGTTCTTTTTCCATATTATTGCCAGAGCCCATATAGAACCACAGACATGAAGAACAAGAAATGTCAATGATTATCATGGCCAAAATGATCACAGTAATATGTATTAAAGCAATTGGACATGTTTATATTGAAAACCAGAACTATAATAATATCACCAATAACTATTGATTGAGACTGGGTATTTACTGTAATTATTACCAAAGAATAATAATATTGTAATGTAATCACTGTTTATTCCTACCTGTATATTAGACCACCGATGCTGAGGAGCCTCTCTACTGGAGCGCTTGAGGGCAGGGCAGTGTTGTGTTTTATGGGTTTAACATTGTTGTGGGTTTAGCAGTGTCTGTACCTTCTTTCTTGATGGCACGTTTTTGGATGGCTGCAACCGTTTAATTAAGTTAACGAAAGCTGGGCTTTCCACTTTACTCAAAGGCTGCAGGTCTCCGACAATATACTGCACCACCAGGTTGTCCAGCTGCGCCTGGGAGATGACAACGGAGCCGCTACTGTAGGCAGTTATCGGGATCTGGGTTGATTGGGTCGAGGATCTGTTTTTGTTTTTTGTCGTTGATTGTACTTTAATTCAATAAAAAAAAATCAGGTTTGCTTTGGATGATATTGATGTGCGGATTTTATTTTTAAAACCCGGCGGGCAAAGTTTGCACAAAAACGTCTGATTTTGCCCATCCTCACCGACCTTGTCATAAAACTCATTAAAAGTACAATTCGACGCCTCCTTGCTCCTATGTCGCTCATAGATACTTTTGGTTTTTATTTTGATGATGATGAGGTGGTGCGACACTAGTGGCTGATGTTGCCAGATGGGGTGTTTTTTCCGATACATATTAATATCTGTTGTTGCCGGGTTTGCGCAAAGAAGGGACTATAGAAATCTGGCATCATATTAAACGAGGGTAAACTAATAGAACGTGCCGTTCAATGACACCAGAATGAACGAGTTCACAGGAACGTTCATCAGCCAGTAAAGCAGTACGTTCAGTTCACGTTCGCCCAAAATATGAACGCGTTCATGAACTATCGTTCAATGAACGCGTTCAGGCACAACACTGGCTCCAGGTACAGTGTGTAGTCCCCGTCTGTACAGTATGTGACAGCTGTGACAGTGGTACTGATGTGGCCCCGTGAGTGAGATGGATAGGGCCTGTGATCAGGGAGTCTCTGCTCCCACCGTTGGCACGGAGATGGATCGCATCGCAGCGCCGTCTCCCCCGCTTCCACGATAAATGAACTGAGGGGGAATCTATCACTCCCCGAGAAAGAGGAAGAGAAGGAGAGGGGAAAAGAGGGAGAGACACGGAGTGAGTGAAATAGAGAGACAGGAATAGGAAGATAAGCCGGTTTAGCGGAGGAGGAGGAATAGAGAGAAAAGAGAGAGAGCGAGAGAGAGAGGGAGAGAGAGAGAGAGAGGGAGAAAGAGAGTGAGATAGAGAGAGAGAGAGAGAGAGAGAGAGAGAGATAGAGAGACTGGGACGGGGAGAATGAAGATGAAACAGATTAGAGACAAAATGAAAGACATAGTGCAGAAGAGAGAGAGAGAGAGAGAGAGAGAGAGAAAGTGAGACAGATAGTGGCTGCCATGGTGACCCGTTGCTAGGTCAAGCCTCCTCATCCCGGTTCCAGTCACAGGTTAGGAGTGAGGACGGGGGGGCTGTTTCCGTGTGTTCCCGGGGTCACGGAGCCATTTGTCACCGTGAGCGATCTGACGCTCAGGCAAATCCATCACGACGTGTCGCTCGTCTCACTAGCGCGCGCGCGTCGGCGGGTGTTCGAACGCGGCGCCTGTGTGTTTGTGTAAAAACTCGACGTTATTTGCACAGGACATCGCAGCGTAATCAATTTCATACTGTCAAAATGTAATACAGTGGATTACAGTAAACCGAGTCTGGCTTCGGGATAGGCCGCAACCACGGCGACGCCCGGGCTTCCTCTTGTTCCCTCTGCTGATTGGGCCCTGGCCTCATGCAGACACTGTCATGGATGACTGGAAACAGGCACCTTATTGCGTTAGGCCACGCCTTATTAAGCTAATGCTCTTAAGACAGGCCTTGCTTAACTGGGTGACAGCCTCTCAATTAGGTCGTCTGTGAAATATCCCCCCTGAGATAATTGGCCGGGGCTGGGAAACTTTCGGTTCGAGTTCTTCGGACGTCTCCGTTTTTAATGAGGACGTCATCGAACGCGGGGACCTTGTGCGTCTTTCTGTGTTTGTGTGCGTGCGTGCGCGCGTGTGTTTTTGGTAAGGTTTAAATGTGTATCGAAATACATTGACTGTTATTGTACGCCAAGAAGCAAATGTACTGAACTGTGATGCGAATATAAGAAAGACTTTAAAGAGACATTCGTTTTACATTTAAAATATAAAAGACCTGATTTAGATGTAATTTGATGTGTTCGACAATGTACAGCAGAAGAACCGTATTGGGTATGACAGACGTCTAAACCTGTTCTATTGTAATTCACAATTGATTGTTCCATCCTCCACTTCCTCAATAATATCAGCTCGTCTTTGGAGAGACCCCGTGTTTCCTATGAAGCGTCGCTTATGATTGTGTGATATCGTGGCACGGCAATAGTGTCATTACGGCGAGGTAATTTGTCGGAACTCAACAAAGAAACGTAGCGACAATTAATCACGGGGTGAGTGCGCGAGAACTTGTAATTATGTTCATTAAGCGACGAGGCACAAGGGCAATTATCTCCGATCAGCCCTGGCCTGTCACAGGCGCGTCAGCGCGGTGATGCCGTAATAACTCACCGCTTTCGACGGTTTATCTCTTCGGAACGCACCGGCGCGTTCCTCGGGTGCGTCCGGCGCGCAGGAGACGGTTGTGGCGACGCGATGCGGTCACGAGGACGCGGCTCGGGGGTGAAACGCTCTCACGACGCAGTGTCGTCCTTGAGGGGGCATTTTCGCGGGAGTCCACTCAGCAATATGAATAAATATAATAGTCTATGATACAGGCGACCATAAAAATGTATTTGGCCTCGTATTTATCGCAGTTGGAGTGTTAAGGTTGCAAAGTTCAAAGGTCAAATAACGCTGAACTATTCATCTCCAACTCAATCTAGTCACTCAAGTCGCTTGAGTGTTTTTTCACACTTCCTTGTCTGCATATCTGCATGATGTGAAGATATATTCGAAGTACGGCCATATTGACTTTCCAGACAGAAGAGGCTACACACTAACCGGAATCTATAAACGCAAAGGTTCACTTGAGCCCAAAAACCATACAGACAGTCGTAAAAACCAAAACGTTGATAGACAAGGAAATGCCATGGAGTTAATTAAACTGATTGGCTGGTCCGTCCTAAAGCAGACCTGACCTGCCAATCACAGTGGGTGTTTTTGCTTTATTCTTCTGTAACTAACTCTGGCATCGGCTTTCTGCCCTGCTTGAAGCCAGGGCGAGGATCGACCTGACAGAGCTGTGTGTGATTGGAGAAAACCCGCGGCCTGCGCCCGTCAATCAATCACAAGAGAGTTGTGATATTCTGATCAGTGTCTGCTGCCGAGCTCCCGCTAAATCTGCCACGCGTGAAAATAATCGACGTTTAGGAAATAACTCCTGTAATTAACTTCACCCGCTATAAACACTTAGAACGGCAGTTGAAAGGGCGTACCGGCCTCATCCGGGTCGACTTTCTCTCCTTCTCCAAGGCCCCCTCGTTCGGGATTTCGTCGTCTCTCTCTCCCACGCGTTTCTCATTTCACTCTTTCCGTCGGGATATCTCCCGGGTCACTATGCTCTTGAGGAAGAAAAGACAAACCAACAGACAGAGGAGAAAATAATGTGGGTTTATCACCAAAGGCCTCCCGGATAAAGATAACAGTCACATAAGGCCTTTCTTCGTGGCAGCCTGCCTCCTCCACCGGCTCCTCTCGCTCTTTTTCCTCTTTGTTTTTCCTCTGGGCGCAGTTCTCTATCTGTCTCCTGATTCTTTCAATCGAAAGCCTATTTGGAGCTTGTTTGTTTTTCACGCTCTCTCTCTCTCTCTCTCTCACTCTCTCTCTCTTCCACCCTCTCACATTCTCTCCCACCCTCTAGTTTTTCGCTCTCCCTGACTCCCTCCCTCGGCGTTTCTACGTACACATGTGCGGGCGAGGCGCGCATCACCTCAGGTGAGCTCAGTGGAGGAGCCCTGCTCTCCCAGCCTCTGTAGGAGGCTGCGTCTCATTGCTCCTCCTGCATCCCTGTAGCTTTAATCTGTGACGGACCGTTTCGTAATCACAGCCGAGGGGGTCTTCTTTCCTTTGCTCGTCTTCCTCCTCCCGCTACTCGTCATCTCCCTCTCTCCCTTCGCCCCTGAGCAGCCCCCCCATCCTCCGAGTGCAATCATTCACAGGCGCGCGCCCTCCCACAGCAGGATTAGCATTTCGCGTGCTCGTCCTACATAATCACAGCACAATGGAGCTAGCGCGCTAGGTGCCGCGTGCCGTAACCCAGTGCCATATAGGGCTCAATGGATCCACACCGACACAGGGGACACACCAAACTCCACCCGTATTCGGCAATAGGGACCCGGGGGAACTAGGGTCTGCACCTCTAAAGGCCGCTCCCTGCTCCGTCCTGTAGATATAGGGTACACAGCAGAGCTAGTGTCCACTCCGGAGGGTTCCTCAGGATTTTCCTGGAAGAGGGATTCTTCCCATGTTTATTAGGATGAGGTGTCCTTTTTTCCATGTTTCCGATGTGGGGCACTTGCCTTTTTGATATACTCACAATCATGCCGTTGTATGTTGTATCCCCCGCTAGGAGACAGTAGTCCTCGTCCACGTGTGTCTGTGCGATTGTCTAATGAAAACATATTTACTTCGGTAACATCTTTGTTCCCCTAAACGCATTTCAAAATGGCATCCGTACCGAAGGGTGCGTTTAAAAGCAACCGTTCGCCTTCACAGCGTCCCTGGACATATTGCAAATGAAGAAACAATCGTCTCCTGGTTCATTGTCACCGTCTATCATCACGGCTGAGCTGATTAGCCCAGGAATTGTTTCCATCCATTTACAGATCCTGCGGCACATTCACCCATTCATTCACTCATTCATTCACTCACTCATTCACTCATTCACTCATTCATTCACTCATTCAAGTCATTAGGTGACTTGCTCATTGACACCTCGACAATTTCCCAGGAGGAACCGGGGATCGAACCACCAACCTTCCGATTGATAGACACCCGACTCAACCCACTGAGCCACTGCCGCCCCATTATGCTGCCCAGCCAGTTCGGAGGCACCGTCTCAAGTATTGCTGCTAGTGATCCGTTCGTGATATACGTCACGCAGCGTTTACGTACCAGCTTTAAACGGCCTAACGGTGGACACTGCCGCAGCCACTCCGGTTGGATCCGTCGCTCAACTTATTTAATGCCCATAAATCCTATTCTTTGTCCTTCACGTTTGCTCTGAAGTTTTCCGCCTGTTTGATTTAATTTTCTCCCCACGAGGTGCCAAACGCCGGGCGTTCTTTCTTGTCAGGTGAAATAAACAATTTGCACATGTCTTTCACTAATCCTGTCGAAATTAAATTGATAATTAAATAATTTGAATCTTTTACGCAAACAACTAAATAGATCCAATCTACACTGAGAGCTAGCTTAGCTTGGATCTTATCTTTTACTAGCGCTAATGAGAACTAGTTTAGCTTAAATCGAATCCTTACAAGCAATACTGCACCACAACTCACTCTTTAAGCCAAGTACCTCACTTAGAAGAAGACTATTCCTGTCATATATCGATCGGCAAAGTGTGGTGAAAGCCATTGCAGAGGCGTTTAATCCGTTTTGGTAAGTTTATTAAGATAATCAAACATAAAACAAACCGTGAACGGCGGAAAAAGGCTAAACTGTAGTAAATGAATAGAACAATGCGCATATATAGCGGCTTCTAATAAAACATTTAGACAGTAGTAGACCACGACAAAAACACTCACCTCTAACTAAGATGTGACATCAAACAATTCTGAACAAGGAGTGACTTGTTAGCTCCACTTTTATAGCCCAGTAGAATACAAACAGAAACAGCTGAGTGACAAAACATAAACAAGGAAGTGAATCACCGAAAGGTCTGTGTAGCCACGCCCCCACACCATTCGTGACAATTCCGTTTGTTTCCCCTTAGTTGTCGGAACGTTTAAAAGTGGAATTCAACCAAATGGGATAAATATAAGTATCACATAGCTTCTTATCATAGTTGTCATTGATACAATCATCGCATAACCAAAACACGGCACACAGATTATTGCCATGTTTGTTTTTACCTCGGTGCTGCTTTGCATTCCAACCTAGAGCATATATACATCCTGTATCTTCTCTTCTCCCTCCATCCTGCAACGTGGATTTGCCAGCTCAGCACAAGTCCACCCAGTGATCCCTCACAGAGCGAGACAATCTGAATGGCACCGGGGAATCAGACTTGTACATCTTAAACAGCACTCACCTTCCTTAACCAGGGCCCTTCGAGCAACAAGAATGTCATTTAGGACGCCGAACGTATTTTGCATCGAAGATTTCCGGCTTCCTTACCCGCCCTATAGTTCGTGCGCAGTCCCTAAGTGTATGCAGTGTAATTGTGAACTTAAAGCTAGCCTTAAAGCTGCATTCTGGGACTTTGAAAATGTTAGCAGCGCCACTGCTGTTGCTGTACAACCGAGGAAAACGTTTCCCTTTCAAATAGCATAGTGTACCTATAGCATACGTGCATGTTTGGAAGCTATACATTTTTACACAGGAATAAAACAGAATGCCAGATCCTAGAGTGCAGCTTTTTTCCATAACGCCTCTCTGCTGTGTAGTAGAGGTGAGTTTAGGTTAATCTCATGGGACTGTTTGCCAGTCATAACCTGTATCTCTCTACCTCTGTCCCTCTGTCATCCACATCTAACACTTCTGAAATAAAATGTTCCCATTCATTTGCACCATTCAATCTCTTTATTTTTTTCCGCTTTTTCCTCTCCTCCAATTTATTGTATCTCTGTCTGTCTAATTTCAGGTTATGCTCATCCGGTATTGTTTGATATGTCAGTTTCAGTCTGTCTTGGTTTTGAAATACATTTTTTTCTCAATCTTTGCTTTTTGCTCGATAGAAAATCTGTTTGCAAATTCTAATTGGATACCATGAAAGCAAAGAGCCTTATTAATCATTGTCTTAGCGGTGGTCACCAAAATGTGCAGACACATGCACTCGTGCGCGCACACACGCACATGCATTTAAAAAACAAACATATTTGGCCGTGCAAACTCATAAGCGAGCACCCACACAGACAGACGTGCACGAGTGAACACAAATGCAAACGTGAACGACGTGCATTATCTTTACCATGTGGGGCCTGGTAGCGCTGGCAGTCTCTGTCCAATCACAGCCTCACTGTGAGGAAGTACACCTGGTCTGTCTGCCTGGTAGCGCCGGCAGTCTCTGTCCAATCACAGCCTCACTGTGAGGAAGTACACCTGGTCTGTCTGTCATTTCTAGTCCTGTGAACACTCACCTATACAATTCTCTTGTCATCACCTTCTGGAAATGCTCATTTGAATTTCGTCTGCGCGACGGGTCCATAATGAACGGGGGCCTTTGCTTTTCCGCGGTGACGAAGGTGTGAATTCAATTTTACAAGTGTCACATGTTTAATCACTGCAACAACCGTGTTGCACACAAACTACGTTCAAAAAGAAACCGGCTGCATGTGAATATATAAACAATAGGAGAGCTCACTGGAGAAACCGAACGGGGACAAAGTGTTAACCTGAAAGGTTGGGTATGAGAAAGCCCGTCTGTCGTCGTGTTGGTGGCCCTCTAAACTCTCCCTCTCTCCCTCCTTCTGTCCCTCCTCTCCCTCCACCTCTCTCCATCTTTCCCGTTCCCTCCCTCCCCCTTCGCTTTCTCCGTGTCAGCCCGCTCTGATTTATAGCTCCGTTTAAGTGAAGGCCACACGTCTCTCCAGACGCCGCTATTTGTTTCAACTCCACCTTGTTTTTCCTCTCAGCCTCCTCCGAAGGCAAAAGGGAGCCAACGGGACGACCCCTCCCCCCGGGGGGCCGCAACTTGGTTTAAGACCCTCAGAGGTGTTACTGCCAATGCCCGCTTGAAGCCGGAGTGTGTACCGCGCCAACTCAATTGCACCGTGTCCACGTTGGGATTGTGTCGTGCAAAGAAGCTCGGAGAGATGACGGAGACCCGCGTTGGTGCAGTGTGTGTGTGTGTGTGTTTGTGTGTGTGTGTATGTCGCTGGGTGGGGATTGGAGATGGAGAAAAATGACATGCCGCAAGGATACCATTAATAACGCGCCGCGGCAAGGTTGTCTTGACACAGGGAAAAATGGCCACCGTCGCAAGGCCTTTTTATCAGCCAAAGAGGATTTCTTGTCTCGAGCGGGGCGAAGTGGCTATTTTTCCTCTCCTTTATCTTGTAAACAGCCATTACGGCGGAGGTACCAGTCTGCGTCTGGCCGTAAGTGGATTTGAATTTGCAGGACCACCCCATCTTTTCATATCAGAAGGACGATATTACAAATGCTCTGACATGTCTCCCGTAATTGTATGTAAAATTGTCCGGCCTTGGGGTTTTGAACGCTGCGGTGACACTTGGGTGGACGGTGTCTCTTTGTTGTGTAATCAGCAGTGCGTTGGGCTTCGGTTAGAGTAAATAAGAGACTTCCGTGAGGGGAGAAAATACGCATGCAAGCGACGACCTCCGACAGTAAATGCGCAATTGCACTTCAGGAATAGACACCATATCCACAAACCCGACCTGTCTCTGTATGTTTCTGTCTCCGGTACTGTATTTGTACTCCAGCAGCCTCGTCTGTCTCTTCCTATTGTGTACGCTGGTAAGCTGCCCATTGTTTCTGCTGGGAATTCCCATTGGGATGGCGAATCGGGATTCGACGCTACGACGGATGCCGTGTTCTCGGAGGGACTTCCCTCCGATCTCAACAATCGGGCCCCGGCGCTGGTGTTGCCCCCGGAGACGGGTTTAAAGAAGAAGACAGAAATGAATTTGAACACCAGACAGTTGGTAGGTGCATAAGATAATAGAAATATAGAGCCAAATGGATGAGAATGGAACCTGTATTTCCCCCCCATCCAAAACATTGAAACAAAGACCCCACAGTGGCATGCCCCCCCCCACAGGGTTCCTCCACCTCTCCATCTAAACTATAAAAAATATTTTGTTATCAACTAAACGTTCCTTTTTCCCTACCCAACTGCAGAAGTTGTGTTGGTCGACCAGTTATTCGGTCGACCTATTACCGCCACACAGATCCGTGGGACGTTCAGCCAGTCACCCCTGGTCCTAGGCCCAGTCATGCCTGGGGCTGGAGTAGCCATCGTGCCCCAGCTCAGGTGTGTTGGCCCTGGGATGTGGGATATGCTGCCAGTCCTGGTTAGTTTCCTTTCCGAATGTGATATAACGAGACAGTCTGGAGACCTGGAGGGGCCCGTAGACAGCTTTACTGCTAAGGGGTCAGAGAGAGAGAGAGAGAGAGTGAGAGAGAGAGCCAGGGAGGGTGGACCTATCACACGGTCAATAGAAGGGAGGCAAACAGCACTGAGTCATCGTGAAGTCAGACTTTATGAGAAACTGGTCCATCAAAAAAAAGCGTTGCTTTTCAATATTTTACACTTTAGTGCCGAAGAAAAAAACCTTGACTAATTAATTTTAAACATTGCTTCGATAAATTAAGGTGTTACAATATGTTTTGGGGAAAGCCCAGAACAAAGACTAGGACGACATTAGCTTGCCCGACCAAAGAAGGCGAAAGGAGAAATATTCGTAATTAATTTACGTTTGATAAAGCTGTAATGGTGAATATCGGTCAGCGGAGTAAACGCTGCATACAGAAACCCCGGCGTTTACTGTGACGTCTAATATCTTCCCTGGACATATCTTCTGCGCGGACCGCCGACGACCCATTGAGATGCTGAGCAAAGGAGCATTGTGCCGGTAGTGAGCCTCCCGGTCGGTAAAATGCCACCGGGGCCGCGGGTAAAAGCAATAGGAGGACTTTAAAGTTCAGTCCGACAGTGGTGCCTAATGCCTTCTTAAGGTGAGCCCATTTGGGCACGCACACGCATTTGTATACGTCTGCGTATTTATCCCACGGAGGGAGGGATGTGACCTTTCCGCGCGGAGACGGCGTCTGCATGGGAACACAGCCTGCTGCATCCTAATGGCCTTCCACGGTCGCCGCGCTGAGCCGCCGCGGCAACCCTGATATTTGCCTAAACGCACGGGTGAAATGTCTCCCTTCGTCTGGCCCGCGTGTTTACGGAGACATTTCAGAGAAAACCTCGGTCGTCAATAAAGAGTGCGCTGGGAGAGCGTTGGAAGGCGTATTTCGGAAGATGGAAGGATGAGATGGAAGGATGTGAGAGAGTGTGAGAGAGAGAGAGAGAGAGAGAGAGAGCGAGAGGAAGGGGGGGATAGCCAGAGGGCATCACTGTTCACCGTTGTCAAAGGTTATGAAAATGGTAAACGTTGAATCAAAGGTTTGATGGGCGAGACGGCACACGATGAAGTACTTCCTCTGGCTACGAACCGTTATTTTCTAAAGACGTATAAGTGCTGTTCACGGGTCCCTTTGTATAAACTACTGCTGCTTTGGGAGACGTTTAAAAAGACATAACAAAAAGGGCAAAATGTGACTCCGAGTTATGGTAATAGCAGCCTGAACGGAGCTCCGGCTCCCGGTGAGGGTTAAAGCCCGGGTCCAATCGCCAACACGGCCGCCCGGCTTCATGCCGCGATGTGGATCATTAGGAGAATAAAAGAGCGGCTTCTGCACAGCTATTAGCCCGGGCCTCCGCTATCGGCCCGTAGGCAACGTGAACCACCCCGCTCCCTGCACCCTCCTACGGAACGACCTGCCCGCTGTTCGGCCGACACACCTGCCTCCAGCGTACTAACTCACTAAAACACACACACACACGGCAAACAGAACACCAGTGCATGCATTTGTCTAGACTCTTCTCTGCAAAACTTGTGAATGTATCAAATTCTGACAACCGATTCCGGGCGAGTAAATCTATTCCTCTGGGTATCTGTGTACCTTCAAAAAAACAAGGGGGAAAAAAAGAATCCTTAAGCGCTGCAAAACCTTTGCTAGCAGTCGTTTTTCTTCCCTTTTTTTCTCGAGTATGTACATCCAATTGTCTACTCGGAGGCAAATGGCACACATACGTTGCGAAAGCATATCAAACATTGGGGGGAGAAAAGCCTGGAAAGGTCCGGAAAATTACAGGATCAACGATTGATGTCAGGGAAACAAATCCGTGTGGGGTGGAATGTTTCTCTTGGATTCAGCTGGAGAGCTTGTGTGTGTGTGTGTCTGTGTGTGTTTGTGGTTCCTCGTTAACTAGGAGGAAGGATGACAAGATGGGTGAACATAAAGGGTCTCCATGGCCATTCCTAAGTCATTCTAAATGCGCTAGAGACAAAACAATGGAGCTGTACTGTAACAACACTGTGAGCAGACGGATGCTGGTTCTGACTTCACATTCCAATACTGTTAATGACGACTTAACGCTAGCTCAATAAATAAATGTGCTGTAGCATGTTCATTGAGAACCCGCACACACTTTACGGCGCTCTGTTCTTTCTTTCACTAATGTTTTTCCAAAGAGCACAAAATAAAGATAGTTGTGTTCTGTTGGTATTTTTATAATCTCCCACCATTTTTTATTTTGCCACACAAAACAAATTCACACTCTCGCCGCTCCCTAATTAATTATGCAGGAAAATGAAAAAAAGCAGCGATGTGGTAAAGCAAGGTGAAAATTAGGAATTCCGTTTTTCCCCTCGTACGATGAATATTCATACGCAATCCGTTTTTTCTACGCTTTCGGGTGTGTTTGTTCTCGATTGCAACAATTGCTTCCTATTCCAGAAGCTGTGAGGTACCGGCAAACCGACGAAGCCTCTTTGGCAAGAAGGAGAAAAAGGTGTCTCCTGTCTTTGGCAGACGGATGCAGTGTGTGTGGTGCGCGGAGGATATTTAAAGCGTTGGTTTGATCTCCACACCCCCCACTCTACCCCATTTGTTTCCTGTCAGACAGAGAGCCTGTCGTAGACAAAGTCAGGGAGTCACGACGGAAGACTCCCGTCCGACGGCCATTCTCAAAGAAAGGCAAACACATTACAGCCATAATTATCTCAACTCCGAACGCCACGTTTTTCGCGCCACTCGAACGTCTGAAGGATAGCACTTAAAGTTAATTATTCCAAAAACGCGGGCCACTAAATGAAGAAGACAACAGTTTTTAAAGTCTTCCGCTAATCAGGGGAGCTCCTGGCCGACTCACACCGAGGCCCAATGTCCACCCCCCCAGTCGGTTATTTGGGGGGGGGTTTGAGTTTCTGAAATTCCATTTTCCCTCTCCAACACTTGCCACAATAATTGGTTCAGAGTGAGGAGATGCAAATTGCCAGAGTTATAAAAATGCGCCATAAAGGGGTTTAGAAATGTCTATTAGGAAGTGGAATTACCATTTCCCCTCCTCTCCTTGAGTCATTTTTGTTCTTTGTCTACCTCTCTCAAACTTCATCCGCTGGCGGTTGAGGTCAGGAGTAGCCCCGTTGATTTTCAGCGTTTTCGCACTCTGCCGAAAATTGCGCGCGGCTTCTAAAGAACTATCGGCGGGGTCAAAGACCTCTTCTTTAATTTCCCTTTATCTGTGTCTCCACGCTGCCTGACCCTGAGACACAATGCAACAAATGGCCTGTCTGTTGACTTCCTGTTTATTTTCCTACCTGCTGTTTTCGGATCGCTCTATCCACCCGCCCCTCTCTCTCTCTCTCTCAGCCTCTATCTCTCTTACTCTCTCAAATGAAGAGTTTTTGTCCGCCTCCGCAAAACATTTTAAGTTGTGTCATGTTTTCTCCATTTACCTTCATTTAACATGGTCTACTTGCAGAGGGATAACGTCACTGTACTGTATTGTACAATGCTCACTAGATGAAACGGGAAAGATTTGTTTTACTCAACCGTTATTTCACCAGTTGAGTCAGTTACGATCCAATGCTTTAACGACAATTTGGGTATAGGTAGACAGTGGCAAGGGGACATGACACGAACGAAGAACCACATCGAAATAATGTCAAATATATACAAATAAATACACTACATATTGAAAGAACAAGTAGCAAACAATTACCCCTAATGGCGAGCAATTACCCCTATTTGTAGCGAGGGCTCTGTAGGCTAGTGGTTTGCTAGGGTATTCTGTTTGTAGCGAGGGCTCTGTAGGCTAGTGGTTTGCTAGGGTATTCTGTTTGTAGCGAGTGCACAGTAGGCTAGTGGTGTGCCGGGGCGTTGTTTATGTAGCGAGGGCACAGTAGGCTAGTGGTGTGCCGGGGCGTTGTTTATGTAGCGAGGGCACAGTAGGCTAGTGGTTTGCTAGGGCGTTGTTTATGTAGCGAGGGCACAGTAGGCTAGTGGTTTGCTAGGGCGTTGTTTATGTAGCGAGGGCACAGTAGGCTAGTGGTTTGCCAGGGCGTTGTTTATGTAGCGAGGGCACAGTAGGCTAGTGGTGTGCTAGGGCGTTGTTTGTGGTGTTGGCAGGTGTCGACTCTTAGTCTGAGGTCTGTGTTTGTAATAAATGAGGGACCCCAGTGGTCGTTTGACAATCTTTTGCTTATGGTTTATGTCACGAATGCAGAGACGGACACAAGTGCACGGCAAACAAAGGAGAATTATTCAATAAAAATGTTAACTATAACGGAAAAACGCAAAACAAGACAAGACGATGGTTTTAAGCAAACATAACATTGGCATAAACCAAATGAAGGCCGGCAACACACACTAGGAAAGGAGGAACCTAAATATGATGGGGATTTAACAAAACAGAGATGGCAAATAAAACACTGAATAACGTGTCCGTGCGCCAAACGAGAGAGATGGGTCATTGGATTTCACCAGTTTATGACACTAAACTGTCGACATATTGAGGGAATAACACAACTATGTGCTCAAGGTCTGTGACGAGATCCAACTGGAACAGAAATAACTGGTGTCTTTCCACCGTCAGACTTCGTCCAAACGTTCGGTGTCTCTTGGTTGTTTTGAAAAGCTTAAAACCGTTGCTACGGCAACCGAAAATTGTGACACCGGTCAACCGGTAGTCACCGTGGCGTATCTTCAACGCCTTAACAGGACGCAGCCGGGGAAGATGAGGACGAGATCTCCTACCTTCTCGGCTGTGTGGAGACTTTAAACCCGATTCCTGCACAAACACTTCCAGTAATCCGTAGCCGAGGCTCGCGGGCGCAGGACCAGAACTAATGAAGACAACTGTTCAATTACTAGCTCCATTAATACAAGTGCCTGGAAGCGCAGATCACAGATGACAGAAACAGACAAAAGTAGCAAGGCGCTGGTTGATTTGGACCCCCCCAGAAAAACACTAAAAGTTCTCTCTCGATCCCATTGAAACTGCTACTGCTGTCTTCTCGTCGACATGGGTCTGCAAGAGTTGGAGGAGATATGCCAGAGTGAAATGCCTCATGGCAACACCCACATCCTTCGTAAAAACATCTGGGATAGACAAGGAGAGGAACATGCCCTCTTTCCTTTAACAATCGTCGGTTTATCTAACTCCTTTCGCCTAAATCGCAAAAGGAGGGATTTTCAGAAGGTTTTCTTGTTTGATTCTTTCCTTGGATGTCTTCACGAGTGTCCCCAAAAAGCACACCAGAAGGGACTCTTGCTGAACCTCTTGGACACAACTGATGTCATGGTTTCTCGTGAACATACACGCCTCACACATCCTCCCATTCCAAACCATGGCACCGGTAAACGCTTTGAAAGGAGTGAAGCTGAATGGTCAGTCGCGTATGTCATTCATATTGGGAATCCCAGGCCAAATGAAAGTAATAATATCATATACTATCTCTCCAGACTGCACAAGATTACATTATACGACTACAAATCCTGTTGCCCAAAGGGAGATCTTGTACACCAATAAAGATGCACAAAAGATACGCACAAGCGGTAACAAAAAAATCCTCTAATTATTTCTCTTGAAATGAAATAAAACTGTAAGGCCACACGAGAGAGCAGTCTAATTATTTCATTTATCTGTAAAAGAGCCCCTGGGGAGGTATCTTTCTTTTCCACTAGCCCTCCCCCCCTCCCTTTTTATACACCTTTTGCCGTTTTTTTCTTACATATTATTCTAAATTACATTATCAAAAAGTAATATTTTAATCGCACAGGAAAAAATGTGGAGCTGCTAGATTGTCCAGTATTTACTCAATATAGGTGTCCACAAATAGGAAATACATACAGAACACTACTCTCCCGCTAACTAGAAAATGCATCGCTAGCATTTGATGGCAATTTACATACATGTCGTTTTGCTGACCTTTCCCATTGCAACTTATATTATTGATCGCATTCGTTCACTATAGTACTTAATAACAGGGAGGAGAGGGGGTGCATGAGCAGAACGGCTAGGGATAATTAGATAACCATGATGATACGGCAGCCAGATATAGCTCATTGAGCCAGGACACCGGAACACCGGGTCACCAGGACAACAGGACACCGGAACACCGGGTCACCAGGACAACAGGACACCGGAACACCGGGTCACCAGGACAACAGGACACCAAGACAACAGGACAACAGGACAACAGGACACCAGGACAACAGGTCACCAGGACAACAGGACACCGCGACACCGGGTCACCAGGACAACAGGACACCAAGACACCGGGTCACCAGGACAACAGGACACCGGAACACCGGGTCACCAGGACAACAGGACACCGGAACACCGGATCACCAGGACACCGGAACACCGGGTCACCAGGACAACAGGACAACAGGACAACACTAGTCTTATGTAAAATCCAAATGCATCTTTATTGACCACAAGTCAGAACATCCATAAAATAAACCATCCAAAGAAACTATTCTTATTCTTCTCCAGGGAAAAATCTCCATTAATGCCGAGGGGCTTTCAAAATATGATCATCAGACCAGCGTTAGTAGCGCCCCCTACTGGCCATGAAACACAACGTTCAGCAATACCTACTCAGCCGGTTTGAGCAACAGAGACAACCAGAGGACAGCAGGGAGAGGCTGACGACAACCACAGTGAGTAATCCAGATCGGCAAGTACAGCAGACAATATTTAACATACACAACATATAATATCAATATTACGTCCTGTGGCTCACTGGACAATGTGCTGTACAACCTGACCGGACAATCAGTGCAAGCGATCCACATCTGAATGAGAATAACACACACACACACACACACTGTCTATACTGTACACATTATAACCATTAATCCAGAGGGTCTATGTCTGCTGTTGATATCCTACTAGTGGGAATGATGTGTGTGTGTGTGTGTGTGTGTGTGTGACATTATGTGTGTTTGTCTGTGTGTGTGTTTGTCTGTGTGTGTGTGTGTGTGTGTGAGAGTTGTGGGTCTAGCAGGAGCCTCCTTAGTGAGGTGACAGCGCAGGCAGCTAAACTAAACCACGCAGGTTTACAGCGATGACAGTAATCATATGTGTTATTGGTGCTGTGTTTCATCACCTGTCGGCCACCAAGGCTTGTTAGAGGACAAATGACTGTTAATAATAAAGCATTTTCTGTCTCTCCCCTTTTCCTCCATATCCTCTCTCTCTCTCTCTCTATCTCTCTCTCTCTCTCTCTCTCCCTCCCTCTCTCTCTCTCCCAGCTCCTGCTCCCCACGTCTCCAACCCCCACCTGAGGCCAGGTTGCCTGGCTGAGGGGCGGCCGGATTCGCCAGCTCCGCGGAGAGATTGATTGCCCCTCTAATCTCGGGACTGCCAGTGTGTCTCCAGGGCAAAAACTCCACGTCCCTCCCTCCCCCCGCTCCCCTCCCGCCTCTCTCCATCTCCAAACCTCTTCTCTCTCTCTCTCTCTCCATCCAACCCTTCATCCCTCCGTCCTTGTGCTGCCAGAGGCGCCGGGGGACAACACTAAGTCACATTTCTTCCGACGGGCGGTGGTGGGGGGGGGGTGTGAGGCGGGGGCTGGGGGTGCCTGCTACCTCGCTCGCCGCTCTTGTTCGCCATATGTCACGGCAAATGGGTCTCCCCTGGACCTCCGCCACAGGGGCCCAGGGAGAAAAAATGATGAGGGCCAGGGGGGTGCCGGAGGTTCGGGTGGGGGCGACACGGGAGGAACAGGCGACGGTGGGGCGCGGGGAGCGAATCACCAAAAGCAATCAGCGTGATCAACAGATCTGTCCGCGTTGTGGCCTACGAGCAAAATCGTAAAACGTCTCTGTTTATTCGTTCCCCCCCGTACGCTGGTCGCCGCCGATCACCGCCGATCCGCTTTGTCTCTCGGCCGCGGCCGCTCGTCGCCGTGACACCGGGCTGTGTTGTCGCGGCGTCAAGGACACGGGCTGCGTGACGACGAGTCGTAAATGTGACAATCGTGGCGCCGGCGAACGCGTGCGCGGGCCTGTCAAGCAGATGCGCCCAAATGAAGTCCCCCTAGCGAGGCTACAGCTGAGCATTATAGCGTGGACTCTATTCTGGTGGCGGTTCTTGTGACATAGGAAGTGATTGACCGTGACCTTTCGGATGTTTCGCCATCCCCATGTTAAGTGACGCAGTGAATCATACATTCATTACGTCCCGTCCTGACCTGCGTGTGCCGAGAACAACAACAGCAACTCTTCTCCTTCAGAAAACGTTTCGCTTTTATTCAGATTTTCTTTTATTGATTTTTGTCGTGAGGCGTTGAAAGTTTAACCCGGGACAATTAGTGCGAGAGAATTGAACCTTTATGATGAATCATTATTGATAACGTGACTCCACGCTCGTTGTAAATACATCTGATTGTAAGTGAACGTAATATCCAGGAATGATCTAGTAAAGGTTGCTAACTCAATTGATCACATAGCAATCCAGAACCCAGAGATGGCCAGTCTGTTCACTTCAACTTACATATGTTGTGTGTGTTTATACTTAGAAAAGATATCATTAGCAGTTATAAGATGCAGGTAGCTTATCACAAACCACACATTATAATGGGATGTGTTCCTGGGCCTGTACTGGCTCCTTAGAAACCCAGGACTCAGGGATGACATGTCTGGTCCCTAAGACTTACTTATGAGTGTATAAATATTATCAGCCCAATAACTAAACCAATTTATTCCAATCAACTAATATTGTTACAACAGCTCCCACAGTTACATAGCGGCAATAACCAATGTCCTCGCATATTGGATACACGTTTATAGGCGGTATACAAGTATCTGAAACACAATACGGCACAAACTTCTTGGAGCATCTTCTACACTGATACACGAAGTCTTCAAACGGCACGACGTGTCTACAGGTCTCTGGAACGAGAACAAGCTCAAATAACTGTTTGAGAAAATACCATCTAACAGCAGACAAATGTCAAGCACAGCGCCATATTCTCGTTAGCTTTACTTTACCTTGGCTGACACATTGAACTGTTCACCTTAACCAATGCGAAAATACCGAAGTTATCGCCTGTGGTTGGCCGTATCGCATCGCGGAAAAGATTCTGAAATGTTCCTGAAAAGGTTTGTTCCATATCCAGTACGGTACAATTAAACATACTAGACTATTAATCGCTATATGGGGAAGAAGGGAAACCCAAACACAAATGTCCACAGTATAATTCATTGTTTTTTCATTCCAATTAACAGCCTCACAGTTGAGTCCAGGTGGGTGTAGGTTGATTGCCCAGACCTGGTTGTTTTCCAGAAACTCAAAGGTGATGAAGGACACCTGTTTAACATCACCAAGTGTCTGTTGAAGACATTTTCCATATTTAGTCGCCTTTTTAAGTCAATCTGATTTTGAAAGGAATTATTATCGCTAGCCTTAAGGATTAGATTAGGATATTGGCAAGAAACATCTATAAAAAAGAACAGTGCCGCCATCAGACTGTCAACACGTAGTGTGCCTATTACAGATCAAAATGCACTCGCTGATGTTTTTAATTGCACCTTAATTGCAATTACACCTGCCTCAATTGACTGAGAAATAAATGATTGGGATAAACATTATGCAGGACCACTGCAACAGTCCAGGTTTTTTTGTGAGTCTGTTAACTTAAAACAAGGTACTTGATTCATCGCTGATCTAGTCACTAAGATCTGGACACTAGGATCTAGACACTAAGATCTACACACTAAGATCTACACACTAAGATCTGGTACGCTGGATCTAGACAGTAATACACCCATAGGGGCAGGTACGCTAGATCTAGACAGTAATACACCCATAGGGGCAGGTACGCTGGATCTAGATAGTAATACACCCATAGGGGCAGGTACGCTGGATCTAGATAGTAATACACCCATAGGGGCAGGTACGCTGGACCTAGATAGTAATACACCCATAGGGGCAGGTACGCTGGATCTAGACAGTAATACACCCATAGGGGCGGGTACGCTGGATCTAGACAGTAATACACCATAGGGGCAGGTACGCTGGATCTAGACAGTAATACACCCATAGGGGCAGGTAAGCTGGATCTAGACAGTAATACACCCATAGGGGCAGGTACGCTGGATCTAGACAGTAATACACCCATAGGGGCAGGTACGCTGGATCTAGATAGTAATACACCCATAGGGGCAGGTACGCTGGATCTAGATAGTAATACACCCATAGGGGCAGGTACGCTGGATCTAGATAGTAATACACCCATAGGGGCAGGTACGCTGGATCTAGATAGTAATACACCCATAGGGGCAGGTACGCTGGATCTAGATAGTAATACACCCATAGGGGCAGGTACGCTGGATCTAGACAGTAATACAACCATAGGGGCAGGTAAGCTGGATCTAGACCGTAATACAACCATAGGGGCAGGTAAGCTGGATCTAGACCGTAATACAACCATAGGGGCAGGTACGCTGGATCTAGATAGTAATACACCCATAGGGGCAGGTACGCTGGATCTAGATAGTAATACACCCATAGCGGCAGGTACGCTGGATCTAGACAGTAATACAACCATAGGGGCAGGTACGCTGGATCTAGACAGTAATACACCCATAGGGGCAGGTACGCTGGATCTAGACAGTAATACAACCATAGGGGCAGGTAAGCTGGATCTAGACCGTAATACAACCATAGGGGCAGGTACGCTGGATCTAGACAGTAATACAACCATAGGGGCAGGTACGCTGGATCTAGACAGTAATACAACCATAGGGGCAGGTACGCTGGATCTAGATAGTAATACACCCATAGGGGCAGGTACGCTGGATCTTGACAGTAATACACCCATAGGGGCAGGTACGCTGGATCTAGACAGTAATACACCCATAGGGGCAGGTACGCTGGATCTAGACAGTAATACAACCATACGGGCAGGTACGCTGGATCTAGATAGTAATACACCCATAGGGGCAGGTACGCTGGATCTAGACAGTAATACACCCATAGGGGCGGGTACGCTGGATCTAGACAGTAATACACCCATAGGGGCAGGTACGCTGGATCTAGACAGTAATACACCCATAGGGGCGGGTACGCTGGATCTAGACAGTAATACACCCATAGGGGCAGGTACGCTGGATCTAGATAGTAATACACCCATAGGGGCAGGTACGCTGGATCTAGTCAGTAATACACCCATAGGGGCAGGTACGCTGGATCTAGATAGTAATACACCCATAGGGGCAGGTACGCTGGATCTAGATAGTAATACACCCATAGGGGCAGGTACGCTGGATCTAGTCAGTAATACACCCATAGGGGCAGGTACGCTGGATCTAGATAGTAATACACCCATAGGGGCAGGTACGCTGGATCTAGACAGTAATACACCCATAGGGGCAGGTACGCTGGATCTAGATAGTAATACACCCATAGGGGCAGGTACGCTGGATCTAGACAGTAATACACCCATAGGGGCAGGTACGCTGGATCTAGACAGTAATACACCCATAGGGGCAGGTACGCTGGATCTAGACAGTAATACACCCATAGGGGCAGGTACGCTAGATCTAGACAGTAATACACCCATAGGGGCGGGTACGCTGGATCTAGACAGTAATACACCCATAGGGGCAGGTACGCTGGATCTAGACAGTAATACACCCATAGGGGCAGGTACGCTGGATCTAGATAGTAATACACCCATAGGGGCAGGTACGCTGGATCTAGATAGTAATACACCCATAGGGGCAGGTACGCTGGATCTAGATAGTAATACACCCATAGGGGCAGGTACGCTGGATCTAGATAGTAATACACCCATAGGGGCAGGTACGCTGGATCTAGATATTAATACACCCATAGGGGCAGGTACGCTGGATCTAGACAGTAATACACCCATAGGGGCGGGTACGCTGGATCTAGACAGTAATACACCCATAGGGGCAGGTACGCTGGATCTAGACAGTAATACACCCATAGGGGCAGGTACGCTGGATCTAGATAGTAATACACCCATAGGGGCAGGTACGCTAGATCTAGACACTAATACACCCATAGGGGCAGGTACGCTGGATCTAGACAGTAATACACCCATAGGGGCGGGTACGCTGGATCTAGACAGTAATACACCCATAGGGGCAGGTACGCTGGATCTAGACAGTAATACACCCATAGGGGCAGGTACGCTGGATCTAGATAGTAATACACCCATAGGGGCAGGTACGCTAGATCTAGACAGTAATACACCCATAGGGGCAGGTACGCTGGATCTAGACAGTAATACACCCATAGGGGCAGGTACGCTGGATCTAGATAGTAATACACCCATAGGGGCAGGTACGCTAGATCTAGACAGTAATACACCCATAGGGGCAGGTACGCTGGATCTAGACAGTAATACACCCATAGGGGCAGGTACGCTGGATCTAGATAGTAATACACCCATAGGGGCAGGTACGCTGGATCTAGATAGTAATACACCCATAGGGGCAGGTACGCTGGATCTAGATAGTAATACACCCATAGGGGCAGGTACGCTGGATCTAGATAGTAATACACCCATAGGGGCAGGTACGCTGGATCTAGATAGTAATACACCCATAGGGGCAGGTACGCTGGATCTAGATAGTAATACACCCATAGGGGCAGGTACGCTGGATCTAGACAGTAATACACCCATAGGGGCAGGTACGCTGGATCTAGATAGTAATACACCCATAGGGGCAGGTACGCTGGATCTAGATAGTAATACACCCATAGGGGCAGGTACGCTGGATCTAGACAGTAATACACCCATAGGGGCAGGTACGCTGGATCTAGATAGTAATACACCCATAGGGGCAGGTACGCTAGATCTAGACACTAATACACCCATAGGGGCAGGTACGCTGGATCTAGATAGTAATACACCCATAGGGGCGGGTACGCTAGATCTAGACAGTAATACAACCATAGGGGCAGGTACGCTGGATCTAGACAGTAATACAACCATAGGGGCAGGTACGCTGGATCTAGATAGTAATACACCCATAGGGGCAGGTACGCTGGATCTAGACAGTAATACACCCATAGGGGCGGGTACGCTGGATCTAGACAGTAATACACCCATAGGGGCAGGTACGCTGGATCTAGACAGTAATACACCCATAGGGGCAGGTACGCTGGATCTAGATAGTAATACACCCATAGGGGCAGGTACGCTGGATCTAGATAGTAATACACCCATAGGGGCAGGTACGCTGGATCTAGATAGTAATACACCCATAGGGGCAGGTACGCTAGATCTAGACAGTAATACACCCATAGGGGCAGGTACGCTGGATCTAGATAGTAATACACCCATAGGGGCGGGTACGCTAGATCTAGACAGTAATACAACCATAGGGGCAGGTACGCTGGATCTAGACAGTAATACAACCATAGGGGCAGGTACGCTGGATCTAGACAGTAATACACCCATAGGGGCAGGTACGCTGGATCTAGACAGTAATACACCCATAGGGGCAGGTAAGCTGGATCTAGATAGTAATACAACCATAGGGGCAGGTACGCTGGATCTAGATAGTAATACACCCATAGGGGCAGGTACGCTGGATCTAGATAGTAATACACCCATAGGGGCAGGTACGCTGGATCTAGATAGTAATACACCCATAGGGGCAGGTACGCTGGATCTAGACAGTAATACACCCATAGGGGCAGGTACGCTGGATCTAGACAGTAATACACCCATAGGGGCAGGTACGCTGGATCTAGACAGTAATACACCCATAGGGGCAGGTACGCTGGATCTAGATAGTAATACACCCATAGGGGCAGGTACGCTGGATCTAGATAGTAATACACCCATAGGGGCAGGTACGCTGGATCTAGACAGTAATACAACCATAGGGGCAGGTACGCTGGATCTAGACAGTAATACAACCATAGGGGCAGGTACGCTGGATCTAGACAGTAATACACCCATAGGGGCAGGTACGCTGGATCTAGACAGTAATACAACCATAGGGGCAGGTACGCTGGATCTAGACAGTAATACACCCATAGGGGCGGGTACGCTGGATCTAGATAGTAATACAACCATACGGGCAGGTACGCTGGATCTAGACAGTAATACACCCATAGGGGCAGGTACGCTGGATCTAGACAGTAATACACCCATAGGGGCAGGTACGCTGGATCTAGACAGTAATACACCCATAGGGGCAGGTACGCTGGATCTAGACAGTAATACAACCATAGGGGCAGGTACGCTGGATCTAGACAGTAATACACCCATAGGGGCGGGTACGCTGGATCTAGACAGTAATACCACCATAGGGGCAGGTACGCTGGATCTAGACAGTAATACACCCATAGGGGCAGGTACGCTGGATCTAGACAGTAATACACCCATAGGGGCAGGTACGCTGGATCTAGATAGTAATACACCCATAGGGGCAGGTACGCTGGATCTAGATAGTAATACACCCATAGGGGCGGGTACGCTGGATCTAGATAGTAATACACCCATAGGGGCAGGTACGCTGGATCTAGACAGTAATACACCCATAGGGGCAGGTACGCTGGATCTAGACAGTAATACACCCATAGGGGCGGGTACGCTGGATCTAGATAGTAATACACCCATAGGGGCAGGTATGCTGGATCTAGACAGTAATACACCCATAGGGGCAGGTACGCTGGATCTAGACAGTAATACACCCATAGGGGCAGGTACGCTGGATCTAGACAGTAATACACCCATAGGGGCAGGTACGCTGGATCTAGACAGTAATACACCCATAGGGGCAGGTACGCTGGATCTAGACAGTAATACACCCATAGGGGCAGGTACGCTGGATCTAGACAGTAATACAACCATAGGGGCGGGTACGCTGGATCTAGACAGTAATACACCCATAGGGGCAGGTACGCTGGATCTAGACAGTAATACACCCATAGGGGCAGGTACGCTGGATCTAGATAGTAATACACCCATAGGGGCAGGTACGCTGGATCTAGATAGTAATACACCCATAGGGGCAGATACGCTGGATCTAGATAGTAATACACCCATAGGGGCAGGTACGCTGGATCTAGATAGTAATACACCCATAGGGGCAGGTACGCTGGATCTAGACAGTAATACAACCATAGGGGCAGGTAAGCTGGATCTAGACCGTAATACAACCATAGGGGCAGGTAAGCTGGATCTAGACCGTAATACAACCATAGGGGCAGGTAAGCTGGATCTAGACAGTAATACAACCATAGGGGCAGGTACGCTGGATCTAGATAGTAATACACCCATAGGGGCAGGTACGCTGGATCTAGACAGTAATACACCCATAGCGGCAGGTACGCTGGATCTAGACAGTAATACAACCATAGGGGCAGGTACATCTAGACAGTAATACACCCATAGGGGCAGGTGCTGGATCTAGACAGTAATACAACCATAGGGGCAGGTAAGCTGGATCTAGACCGTAATACAACCATAGGGGCAGGTACGCTGGATCTAGACAGTAATACAACCATAGGGGCAGGTACGCTGGATCTAGACAGTAATACAACCATAGGGGCAGGTACGCTGGATCTAGATAGTAATACACCCATAGGGGCAGGTACGCTGGATCTTGACAGTAATACACCCATAGGGGCAGGTACGCTGGATCTAGACAGTAATACACCCATAGGGGCAGGTACGCTGGATCTAGACAGTAATACAACCATACGGGCAGGTACGCTGGATCTAGATAGTAATACACCCATAGGGGCAGGTACGCTGGATCTAGACAGTAATACACCCATAGGGGCGGGTACGCTGGATCTAGACAGTAATACACCCATAGGGGCAGGTACGCTGGATCTAGACAGTAAAACACCCATAGGGGCGGGTACGCTGGATCTAGACAGTAATACACCCATAGGGGCAGGTACGCTGGATCTAGATAGTAATACACCCATAGGGGCAGGTACGCTGGATCTAGTCAGTAATACACCCATAGGGGCAGGTACGCTGGATCTAGATAGTAATACACCCATAGGGGCAGGTACGCTGGATCTAGATAGTAATACACCCATAGGGGCAGGTACGCTGGATCTAGACAGTAATACACCCATAGGGGCAGGTACGCTGGATCTAGATAGTAATACACCCATAGGGGCAGGTACGCTGGATCTAGACAGTAATACACCCATAGGGGCAGGTACGCTGGATCTAGATAGTAATACACCCATAGGGGCAGGTACGCTGGATCTAGACAGTAATACACCCATAGGGGCAGGTACGCTGGATCTAGACAGTAATACACCCATAGGGGCAGGTACGCTGGATCTAGACAGTAATACACCCATAGGGGCAGGTACGCTAGATCTAGACAGTAATACACCCATAGGGGCGGGTACGCTGGATCTAGACAGTAATACACCCATAGGGGCAGGTACGCTGGATCTAGACAGTAATACACCCATAGGGGCAGGTACGCTGGATCTAGATAGTAATACACCCATAGGGGCAGGTACGCTGGATCTAGATAGTAATACACCCATAGGGGCAGGTACGCTGGATCTAGATAGTAATACACCCATAGGGGCAGGTACGCTGGATCTAGATAGTAATACACCCATAGGGGCAGGTACGCTGGATCTAGATAGTAATACACCCATAGGGGCAGGTACGCTGGATCTAGACAGTAATACACCCATAGGGGCGGGTACGCTGGATCTAGACAGTAATACACCCATAGGGGCAGGTACGCTGGATCTAGACAGTAATACACCCATAGGGGCAGGTACGCTGGATCTAGATAGTAATACACCCATAGGGGCAGGTACGCTAGATCTAGACACTAATACACCCATAGGGGCAGGTACGCTGGATCTAGACAGTAATACACCCATAGGGGCGGGTACGCTGGATCTAGACAGTAATACACCCATAGGGGCAGGTACGCTGGATCTAGACAGTAATACACCCATAGGGGCAGGTACGCTGGATCTAGATAGTAATACACCCATAGGGGCAGGTACGCTAGATCTAGACAGTAATACACCCATAGGGGCAGGTACGCTGGATCTAGACAGTAATACACCCATAGGGGCAGGTACGCTGGATCTAGATAGTAATACACCCATAGGGGCAGGTACGCTAGATCTAGACAGTAATACACCCATAGGGGCAGGTACGCTGGATCTAGACAGTAATACACCCATAGGGGCAGGTACGCTGGATCTAGATAGTAATACACCCATAGGGGCAGGTACGCTGGATCTAGATAGTAATACACCCATAGGGGCAGGTACGCTGGATCTAGATAGTAATACACCCATAGGGGCAGGTACGCTGGATCTAGATAGTAATACACCCATAGGGGCAGGTACGCTGGATCTAGATAGTAATACACCCATAGGGGCAGGTACGCTGGATCTAGATAGTAATACACCCATAGGGGCAGGTACGCTGGATCTAGACAGTAATAAACCCATAGGGGCAGGTACGCTGGATCTAGATAGTAATACACCCATAGGGGCAGGTACGCTGGATCTAGATAGTAATACACCCATAGGGGCAGGTACGCTGGATCTAGACAGTAATACACCCATAGGGGCAGGTACGCTGGATCTAGATAGTAATACACCCATAGGGGCAGGTACGCTAGATCTAGACACTAATACACCCATAGGGGCAGGTACGCTGGATCTAGATAGTAATACACCCATAGGGGCGGGTACGCTAGATCTAGACAGTAATACAACCATAGGGGCAGGTACGCTGGATCTAGACAGTAATACAACCATAGGGGCAGGTACGCTGGATCTAGATAGTAATACACCCATAGGGGCAGGTACGCTGGATCTAGACAGTAATACACCCATAGGGGCGGGTACGCTGGATCTAGACAGTAATACACCCATAGGGGCAGGTACGCTGGATCTAGACAGTAATACACCCATAGGGGCAGGTAAGCTGGATCTAGATAGTAATACACCCATAGGGGCAGGTACGCTGGATCTAGATAGTAATACACCCATAGGGGCAGGTACGCTGGATCTAGATAGTAATACACCCATAGGGGCAGGTACGCTAGATCTAGACAGTAATACACCCATAGGGGCAGGTACGCTGGATCTAGATAGTAATACACCCATAGGGGGCGGGTACGCTAGATCTAGACAGTAATACACCCATAGGGGCAGGTACGCTGGATCTAGACAGTAATACACCCATAGGGGCAGGTACGCTGGATCTAGACAGTAATACACCCATAGGGGCAGGTACGCTGGATCTAGACAGTAATACACCCATAGGGGCAGGTACGCTGGATCTAGATAGTAATACACCCATAGGGGCAGGTACGCTGGATCTAGATAGTAATACACCCATAGGGGCAGGCTGGATCTAGATAGCTGGATCTAGATAGTAATACACCCATAGGGGCAGGTACGCTGGATCTAGACAGTAATACACCCATAGGGGCAGGTACGCTGGATCTAGACAGTAATACACCCATAGGGGCAGGTACGCTGGATCTAGACAGTAATACACCCATAGGGGCAGGTACGCTGGATCTAGATAGTAATACACCCATAGGGGCAGGTACGCTGGATCTAGATAGTAATACACCCATAGGGGCAGGTACGCTGGATCTAGACAGTAATACACCCATAGGGGCAGGTACGCTGGATCTAGACAGTAATACACCCATAGGGGCAGGTACGCTGGATCTAGACAGTAATACACCCATAGGGGCAGGTACGCTGGATCTAGACAGTAATACACCCATAGGGGCAGGTACGCTGGATCTAGACAGTAATACACCCATAGGGGCGGGTACGCTGGATCTAGATAGTAATACAACCATACGGGCAGGTACGCTGGATCTAGACAGTAATACACCCATAGGGGCAGGTACGCTGGATCTAGACAGTAATACACCCATAGGGGCAGGTACGCTGGATCTAGACAGTAATACACCCATAGGGGCAGGTACGCTGGATCTAGACAGTAATACAACCATAGGGGCAGGTACGCTGGATCTAGACAGTAATACACCCATAGGGGCGGGTACGCTGGATCTAGACAGTAATACCACCATAGGGGCAGGTACGCTGGATCTAGACAGTAATACACCCATAGGGGCAGGTACGCTGGATCTAGACAGTAATACACCCATAGGGGCAGGTACGCTGGATCTAGATAGTAATACACCCATAGGGGCAGGTACGCTGGATCTAGATAGTAATACACCCATAGGGGCGGGTACGCTGGATCTAGATAGTAATACACCCATAGGGGCAGGTACGCTGGATCTAGACAGTAATACACCCATAGGGGCAGGTACGCTGGATCTAGACAGTAATACACCCATAGGGGCGGGTACGCTGGATCTAGATAGTAATACACCCATAGGGGCAGGTACGCTGGATCTAGACAGTAATACACCCATAGGGGCAGGTACGCTGGATCTAGACAGTAATACACCCATAGGGGCAGGTACGCTGGATCTAGACAGTAATACACCCATAGGGGCAGGTACGCTGGATCTAGACAGTAATACACCCATAGGGGCAGGTACGCTGGATCTAGACAGTAATACACCCATAGGGGCAGGTACGCTGGATCTAGACAGTAATACAACCATAGGGGCGGGTACGCTGGATCTAGACAGTAATACACCCATAGGGGCAGGTACGCTGGATCTAGACAGTAATACACCCATAGGGGCAGGTACGCTGGATCTAGACAGTAATACACCCATAGGGGCAGGTACGCTGGATCTAGACAGTAATACACCCATAGGGGCAGGTACGCTGGGTCCCGGCTTGTTGGTTAGTTCTGCTCCAATTATCCCTGTAGCTCTAACACACATATTTAATCTAACGTTAATTTCGGGGGTTATTCCTTAAGTCTGATAAACTGCTCATCTGCTTCTTGATGACTATCACCCAATATCTAAATTGCCACCCCTTGCTAAAATCCTGGAGGCACTGATAAATAGACAGTTACTTTGCTTTTTATTTGAAATTAGATTTTTTTATATTTATCAATCTGGTGTTGGTCTAGTGTACAGCAACATTATATCTTAAAAGCCTTTAATTAAAATGTAAGCTCTGTTTCCCTGTTTGTTGGCTTGTCAAAGGGGTTCGACACCATATTCTCCTGTCTGTCAGCAACCCATTACATACAGGCATAACCACGCTGGCTCAAATAATTGCTGTGTCCAGATGGGTAAACAAGTAGAGACGTTCAAATAAACTGGGCTGTGGACTTTTCTACCATAAATGTACTAAAAGATTGGAATGCTTGCATTTTTAGGTTTGAGATTTTTCTCTTTGTCAATATTGACTTTGGCAAAGACTCCATTTTGATTTCATGTTGTAACATAATATGTGTAAGGGGGGTAAAAATGTTTAAGAGCCATTATAAGTAGAATTATACCATCTTTTACTTTATCGTCGTCTAATGGTACGTTTAGTAGCAGACGTCTTTTACAGATGGATAACAAAATCTACCCAAAGTTTACAGATATAAAAATGGCCGGTGAGCTTTTAAGACAATGTAAGATAATGGCGATTATGAGAAGTGGAAATACATTTACTTTGATAGATGCAGAGAGCCTTTTGCAGAGACAATTAACAGATTTTTTGTGCAGTTTAGTGTGGCTATTAAGTTTACAAAATAAAAGCGTGTTAATGAGGTGAGTAATGTCTTATTCGTCTCATTAGGGACAGATGGCTGGTTGCCGAGCATCACAGCACAAGGAAAGGAAATGCTCAGATGGCGAAACATTTTGACCTGGTGATTGGTAACTGGGGTTTTGGATGTTCTGTTATCTGTTCTGGCCACCCGGAACTTTAGAACGTCGTAGAATGTGCGAAACTCATGACACTTGAACTTGATCTCTTCATGATCGACATCACTAGTGGATAACAAGCTCCTTGAGACCTTTCTTAAGATCATGACGTTCATAAGCTTTTTCCCCTTTGCATTCATTCAGCCATGGTCAAAATTCCCCACTTCAATGAATTCCAGCTTCCTATCCTATTGACTTTATTTGTAGATGCAAGGTTGACTTTCCCACAGAATTGTCCCAATACAAAAAAGATTAAAAATATATATGAATAAAAAAAAATCCACCTAGCCAGTAATGGAATTATAAAAGGTAAAATTATTATTATTATTTTCTGGAGTTACTCAGTGGAGTCCTGGAAAGTAAGGACCAGTAGCTTTAGAGGCCACTTTGAACTTTAAGGCCACTATGGACACACACACACACACACATCAACACACCCCACAACTTGGTAGCCTTCGAGGGCACTGTTTTCTAATTCCTTTCTACCTGATTCTACCCCGCCTCACCTTTCTTTATGTCTCACTGAGTCCGAGTTACACAAACAACGTGGGTGAATATGAGGCAGAGGAAATATCCTCTGGGTTTTTTCCTTTATAAAGAACTCCTCCAGATCTCATGTTTAATTTATAGGGACTCAGGCGTGATTCATCTTGGCATGCCAGGAAGCGTTCAGCCTTTGTCTGGAGGGTTGGGTGGATAGGTGGATCGACCCGGTCCAGGTTTGTTTCACAGGTCTCTGCTACCGGGGGGTGTGGGGTTGGTTGTGTTAGGGGTTGGCATGGACCCGGGTTGGGTATGCCTGACTGGACGACAGATGGGGAGAAATAAGCAAACCTCTTCATACGAATCACTCATTGGTTAATTAGACAAGCTCCCTCTGGTCAGTGAGCAGCTGGAGTTGGTTCAGCCCAGCCAGGTTCATGTGGACCCAAGCCGGAAGGCAGGAGACGTGGCCAAACGATGGAGAGATGGAGAGACGAGAGACGGAGAGACAGAGAGATGGAGAGATGAAGAGATGGAGAGAGGGAAAGATGGAGAAACGAAGAAACTGAGAGATGGAGAGATGAAGAGATGGAGAGAGGGAAAGATGGAGAAACGGAGAAACTGAGAGATGGAGAGATGAGAAGGCTGAGATTGAAGCACCGTTCCTTCTGACAAAATAAGACAAGAGCATGCAGATGAGCTTTATAAATGTCGGGATGATGTAGGCTGTTGGTTTGGCCATAAAGCGGAAACAGTCACACTCGTACGCGCGTACAGAAACACGCACACGTGATAAATCTTGTCAAACCAAGTACCAAGTAAAGATTATGCATCCTTGTCCGCCCTCACAGCCAGAACCGGCACGGTCAAACCTGGGGCAATATCCGAGGCGGGGTGTGTGTGTGTGTGTGGGGGCAAAGTCAGGGCGGGACGAAAAGAGATAAGTGAGAGAAAAAGAGTAGAGAGGCGTGAAGCAAAAAATCACAGCGAACGATTACGAGGCTGAGGGAAAAAGAACGACGGGCGCGCGGCGAGATCGGGGCCCGACGTAGGCGGAGTGGGCAGCCGTGGGAAAGTGTCTAGAAACCAGCCGATTTCATAGTACACATGTGGATTACGTGGCTCCTTTGAAAGCGGCCCCCGAAGTGCCCATGTACCAATTATACCCCGGTGGTGAAGCCGTGCGGCTACGGGGCCAGGGAGCGCTGTTTTCTCCAGAACGCTCCTCGGTGGCGTGCCCGTGCTTGCCAGATTGTCTGCGGGCAGCGGCAGTGTTCGCGCGTCCTTTGATACGGTGCCAGTGGGGGCCTCGGAGGCTCTTGGCATCCTGACACGTTCCCTGACAACCGGCGCGCTGGCGTGACGCTGGCACCGGCGTCGGTATATCAAAAATGACCCAATTAGGAGATGGCAATGTGTTCTGACAAGCACACCACCTAACCGCCGTGTGTAGGCAAACTGAATGTAAACTAGGCATTTCTTCCCTTTCCCTTTCTTCTCTTCGTCTGCCTTTATTCGTCTTTATGTGTTCTCCTTTATCCGTCTGTCTGTCTTCAATCTGTCCTCGCCGGCGCCTCCGCGCTCTGTGGCCGACAACGGCGAATAAAGGGACGGGGTTGAGACTTCCTCTTTGTAGGGCCCAGCGCGTGCCCAGGTTTTTTTTCAGATGTCAAAGCATCAAAAGTACATGTTGGATTGAGTGGAGATCAGAGCCGCTTAATGGCAGAGATGATAATTCAGCGGAAATAAGTGTCAGATTGAGAGGAGAGCGATCAGAGACGCTTAATGGCAGAGATCTTAATTAATCAGAAATAAGTGTTGGATTGAGAGGAAAGCGATCAGAGCCGCTTAATGGCAGAGACAGTAATTCACCCGTTTGCCTTGTCAACATCTGACTGACAGACCGTCTCCTCGTCTCTCGGCGTCTCTCTGTTTTTCCTCCTCTCCGTCTTGGTAGAGTACGTCCGCCTGTTTCCGGCACCACCTTCGTCGAGTGTTTGCCGTGTGGAGACATCAAACGCTCATCAATCCAGCATCCCGAGGTATCGGACACGCTGCAGCTGATTCTCTTCGATTGACCCGAAGCAGGCGGGTATCTCAAATCTTTCTGTCCGCACTTCTTTCGACTCCTACTGGCAGACTGAAATGCCACCGCTATCGCGGTTGCCATGACGCGACAGGCGATCCACCAATGGGTGCACTACGGCAGACAAGAGTTCAACAGCACAGAGGACAGGTGATAAGAAATGCTTTAGCGAGGGAGGGACTTAGGGAGCAGTGGATTTAGGAGGCTGTCAAGTCCAGCCACTCCACAGAACTACAAACCTTCTGATGATGTGACAGGGGGAGTAATGTGTAAAAAGTAATTTTATTTAAGTATTCGGGTTCTGGTACTTTTTCACTGACAGGTGCATGATTATCTGGAAAGATAGAGATTTCGGGTCTGCTAATATGTGACATGTTCGACTTCGAGACCACTGGACATCGAGGATGCGCTATTAGATGAATATGAACCTCTACTCACGCCAGGCCCACTGCCGAATAACACGGACATACAGGCCCTCAGAACATTAATTTATGCTTTCACAAATGGCCACTAGGGGAAGCGCCGAGCACTATTACGTCCAAGCACAGCACAGCACAGACACAAAACGATACTCAAAACGAAGAGCTTACATATGTAATAACGATTACATGCAAACAAAACAGCAAGACTAGGAGACAAGACATAATCATTTTCTATTACAGGGATTAACGTGCGTTTGAAGTGATTTAAATGCACCAGCTTGATTTGTTTCACTGACTTTAGTAGCTGAAGTGGCAGGATACTGGAAGCCTTTCCGGGACCTAAGGCACCTTCGACCAAAAATGGGCATGGGGGCAAAAGCTTTGATTTAGCTGCTGAACAATGTCATTCTACACGTAAAATAGAGCATGTCTACCCATGGTCTTATAGATAATATTTTTCGCAAAAGATTCGAGAAAAGTTGTCCACTCACGCATAAAATCAGGGCGCAGTGATGATGTGAGATTTTGGAGTTTGTAACAAACACTGTTGCTATTCTATTTCATTCACTTGACGGGATGGCCTACTGATTTTCTTCACGTGCACGTCGTCAGCCAAATACATTCTAATATTGTCGAAACACGTGGTGTCTTGAGGCCTTGTTGTCAGTCTTCATGTTCATTTTCCCGTTGCTAGTTTGATTTAATGCCTCAATTGGTCCATCTGAGAGCCAAGTGTGATGCATTGGCATCTAACGCCCCCTGGCATCAAGCTGGTCCAGACTGAGTCGGCACAGGTCTCGACTGGCACGTTAGAGCAGGCTGTCAGCCTGGATCGACAGTTGGCATCAGGTCAATAACCAGCTGGAGTGGTTGTTCTGCCATTCTCCGGTGCCCCGACATGTCAAGATGTCAACGGCGGTCTCATGTGTCTGGAACGTTCCACATTAGCACATCGCGTCACCGATCCGTTTCAGCCACGTCTACGTTCCCTCCCTGTGTTCAAAAAATTATCTCTGATTCGAGTGAATTCTCTGGGCCTCGTTTTTCTCAAGGTAAACACCTAAGGTATATTGTCTCGCGGACATTATATGTGCATTTTGTACAGAGTTTGTGGTATAAAGCTCTCACTGCAATTTAATTACATTATATGTTTTTCACAATAAAACGCGTCCCAGTTACATATGTATGCCCACAGTTTTTAAGCAGTCTGTGTGTGTGTGTTTGCGGAATGGGGTTGCGTGCACCTGCATGCAATGTGCGTGTTTGACGTGATTGATTTCAAGTCAGGGGTTAATGGGCGAAAGCAGCTTTTGCGAATATACAAGACAACTTCTCGTCTTAAAGCACCTATGTAAAGACACTCTATCAGGGTGCTATAAATGATTTCCCGTCTCATTCACCTTGGGCTCCGTTTTTATTTATTTCGTTTAACGTAGATGTTTCCAGACACTTCATTTATTTCACAGAATTGAGCCCGCTGGAACTGGAAAATGGATCTGAAGGCTGTTCCCAGACAACAGTTTATCTTTGGGTAACCGGGCTAAGGACTCATTTGTACTACTTGCTATATCTAGCGAGCAACAGCTGAGTGCTTTCAAAGAAAGAGCCATTTGACTCTGGCCATTATCTCCTGATGTATCAGGGGCCCGCAGGTGCCCCGTTCCAGCCGGAGGGTGTGGTTTTAGGAGATCGATGACGTGTTCTTAGCCAATGACAGTGACACAATATCCCGGGAGCTAGGTCACTAATGTCTGTGTAAAAGCCCCTCTCAATCGGACCAGCAGTGGTCCGTACTGCCCTTGTCACCACCGCCGGTCGACCACAACAAACCACTGGGACTTATAAGGACAGGCTCGGAGTCATTATCACGACGGGCCATACATAGGAACGCCAGGTCCAGGAGCGTACTCTTAGAGACGGCATCACAAATCACTGGGCTTCATTTCATTTTTCCAAAAATTCATATCTCGAAGTGAAAAAGCTTAGGCTTTTTTTGGTTTAAATTGCAGCAACTATAGACACAAAGGTTTTGTGAATGGATTTTTACGATTTGTTTTATTGTGCTTGAATCACACTATATTCCACATAATGTTTAGAGTTTAACTGGGTGGTGTCGTGACATGAATAAAAAAAGGTGTACTTTCCCTTAAAAGCTGTTGAGTTCCTGTCCCACCTACCCCCATAAACAAATAGAAAAAAGCAATGCACAGATGAGCCAATACAATATTAAACTGTGTCCAATTTAATGAGAAAGACGGAAGTTGCACAGTTGGGCATCCTCAAATTAACTGAGGAACTATTTCAAACATTTCGCGCCCTTTTCCACGAATGTGCACCCACTCGCAAGAAATGTCGGTGTTACATTTTATAAAGCTTTCAAATTTGACAATAAAATGAATTCTGTTGTCAAAAGTTGCCACTTACCTAATTGGGCACATTGTAGGCCAGGAACACCGCTTAATGCCAATGATATTCACTGACGGCAGTGGCCTCTTCAAGTAGGTCAATGCTCCCTGCTGTATTTAGGAATGATTTGAGGAACATGATGAAGGGTTTAAGTCGTTGCCTCCAAATTTCCCAGATCTCAATCCCATTGTGCTGGTCCAATCCATACCAACTGCCTCCAAACACAGAAGAGTTGCTTTAATGTCCTGGTGCCTGATACCACAGGACACCTTCTGGGATCTGCTGGTAATGTCTGGATGTCTGATACCACAGGACACCTTCTGGGATCTGCTGGTAATGTCTGGATGTCTGATACCACAGGACACCTTCAGGGATCTGCTGATAATTTCTTGGTGCCAGATACCACAGGACACCTTCTGGGGTCTTGTAGAGTCCCTGTCTGGGAGAAACGGCAGTGTTTCGGTGTTTAGGGGAAAACCAACAGCAACAGGTCATAATGCTTTAGCTCATCAGTGAATACCAATCCCAATCTCTTACCCAAATAACAAAGCTCAACAAGGTTTAGTTGATATTTAAAAGCCAGAAAACTTCACCAATAATCCTTCTCTATATGTATTTATATTAAGAGCGAGAACCTTTCTAAATTCGATGTTTTTCTCTTTTTAAACACAACACTCAAAAAGGTTGGTAAAATGAAATGATGAGCATAAAATGTCTTTTTCAGGCAGGACCAATTAGCAACCTGCGTGTTTTTTTCTCCAGTTCGCAAAGAGCCCTACATTAGCCAGAAAGGCTAGTTATTAGTTCTGCCCACGACAACGTTTTACAAATCATTTCTGTTTGCCTGTTCTACCGCGCCTCGCTGCCGCTGCGTTCCAAAGTGGGCTTCAATTAGGAGAGCATTAAAACACGGGTGAGGACTTAGGTACATTACACCACTCAGTGACATTTCACCCGCCATTATGTTATTAGCGGAGTGCTACATGGGAAAAAGGCTATAATTGAGAAAGTGTTGAAGGAAATACGTTTGAAAGACAGTGCAGCCTGCCCCGCTTTGGCAACTGTGTGCCGTGAAAAGAGCAGCTATAACTGGGCTCATATATAAATATATAAATACACCCCCGGCTCTTCTGGTTGGTTTGTCCTGAGCATACCGCGCATTTGTCCATCAAGTCTTAACCCTTCTGCTTGACTTTCACCAGTTTCAAAGCAGACAAAGGGGCTCGTCCGTATTTTTTCGGGCCTCACATCTGTTCAGCGTTCCTTTGTAAGTTGACTGCTGGTTTTTAACCCCAGGTCCCCACGAACGGTAAAACCTGACAAATCAAACGTCGCGAGGCGTTTTTGCAGGTCTTCCGAAGGGAACATTTGATTTCCGGCTAAGGGACTAGGATAAATGTGCATTTTCACACAATGTCAAAATTGGGGTTACTTCCGGGTTGAGGAACTACGTGGTCATGCATTTCGGATTGGTTCAGTTGAGGTCGAGGTTAAGGTGAGGGTTACGTTAAGAGCAAGGTGTCGGGTAGGGCGCGTGTGTGTGAGATACACATGCTGAACCCCCCACCCCCCACCCTCCGGTTCATTCACTGGCTACTGACTGACAGATGGGCTTGGGCAGATCTCCGGTACGGTTTCCACACACCCATACATGTCGTCTGTCATTAGATTCAGGTCATTGTTCGCGGCTCAATAGCAGCGTGACTGACTTGGCCCGGGCTTGACAACTGTTCCAGGCTCCCACGGACACGGCGAGTAGTCTCACGTGGCGTGGAGGGTAGGAAGGAGGTAAGGAGGGTAGGAAGGAGGGAAGGAAGGTAGGAAAGAGGGAAGGATGGAAAGAAGGAAGGGAGAATGGTCTGTCAGTGTCTGTCCTCATACAACGCCTCACCCCCCCACTCTGTTCCTCCCCCCACCTTCCCCCTCCCCCCACCCTGTATCTCCCCCCCTGTATCTCCCACCACCCTGTCTGTGTGTGTGTGCGTGTGAGTCAGTGAGTGTGTGAGAGTGTGTGTGTGTGTGTGAGTGATTGTGTGTGTGAGTGCGTGTGTGTGTGTGAGTCAGTGAGTGTGTGTGTGTGTGTGAGTGTGTGTGTGTGTGTGTGTGTGAGTGAGTGCGTGTGTGTGAGTGCGTGTGTGTGAGTGCGTGTGTGTGAGTGAGTGTGTGTGAGTGAGTCCTTGTTTTACTATACTTGTGAGGATCCAGAAGCCCCGCCCACACATTTCAACGTTCACCACGACAACGTCATCACAATTAAGGTTAGAGGTACACCAGGGTTAAAGTTACGCGTTAGATGTGGTTAGGTGCTAAGAACTAGTGGATTTTAGGAATGTTTTCTTATCTTCTCCAGAGATACTAAGACCTACGTCTCTGCGAAGACCTGATGTAAAACACATTTGTTTCTTGTTGTCCTCCAAAGGCTCTGCAGTCCATGTCATTGTTCTGAAGTGGCCAATGTACTCTACGGACCTGGGTTTACTGGTGCTGATACATGGCACTTTACTCAAAGCATTGCTCTGGTCTTGTGGTGTGTGTGTGTGTGTGTGTGCGTGTGTGTGCGTGTGTGCGTGTGTGCGTGTGTGCGTGCGTGCATGTACCAGATACTGCTTAATTCTCTGCTCCGTCGTCCGACTTGAACGGAATGAATCCTCATAAACAATTTTATTGACTGTGATATTGACCGTATTAAACTGTGACGCCAATTCAATAAAAGCTGTTTACCATCTTCTGAGGATAAACACTGACTAACGTTCCTCCCAAGTAACAATATACCATCGTATTTTGAGTCTCACTGCATTTTATACCGCAAACAAACAAAATATCAGTAACTGAGATTGATTGAATCTTCAAACAGGCTGTCTAGTCTCAATATGTTTCAGAGGTATAAAAGCATACAACTGTATTCGAGGAATGTGTTCAGTCACACAATAACCTCAGACTGTGAAAAGGTTTGGCATTGAACCGAAACATCAGAGAATCAAAGTAATATGACACATCTAACTCAAACCAAAGCCTTGAAAAGTCGCCCTTCCTGCTCTTCTGGGCTCCGTTAATTACAACAACACAGACCGTTCCGTTTCCCAATTCTTCACACCTTCACACTCACACTCCGAGCGCTAATAACTGTGACCGATCTGCTTTGTGTCCCGCCGTTTCCCTCCCCAGCTCTCCCTCTATCTCGCTCGCTATTGGTGGAGGGCCCGCGCCTCTTCTCGCATTCGCCGGAAAGAGGAGTGCGTGTCAGCGGTTCGAGGTACCCCCCTCCCCACAGCGCTCCACTTGTCTGTCAGCGATAGACACAGTTTCGCCACGAGGCATTGTGTGTTTAGCGGCCGTGCCAGCAACTGCCATTTGGACCCGGAGAAGCACGGGGGTCCACCCACTTTGAACTGCTGCCAACGTAGCCAGCTTGCGCCCTTCTTTAATAACTTACCCCGAAGGCAGTTCCTCCTTTCTGCCCCCCCCCCCTTTCTCAAATGTTCCCTTCCCCCTCTCTCTATCCCGTTTCTTTCTTCCCTCGTTCCTCTTAATTTGACCGCTGTTTCCACGGGCAGAAGCTGCGATGCTGATAAGAAAGGTACGGCCGCCTCTTAACTGACAACTTGCCATCGAACCTTTGTGGAGCTGCCGGTGCTTAGTGAAGCGCCTTTCGACACGTGCACACTGGCGCTTGTCCTCCCGCAGACAGATCGGTTTCTGATGGGACACAGTCCCGGTTTTGCCCAAATGTACTGTAACAGAACAGAGTGCAAGGCATTCACTTTTTTTTAAGTCGCAGTTTATAAAAACAAACAAAAATTTTATTCAGTCATTACAATTGAATCGGAATTCAAAAACCTCCTTGCGCACAAACCCTCCCCTCGAACACACACACATACTCACAGACACACACATATTCACAGACACACACATACTCACAGACACACACATACTCACAGACACACACATACTCACAGACACACAAATACTCACAGACACACACATACTCACAGACACACACATACTCACAGACACACACATACTCACAGACACACACATACTCACAGACACACACATACTCACAGACACACACATATTCACAGACACACACATACTCACAGACACACACATATTCACAGACACACACATATTCACAGACACACACATACTCACAGACACACACATACTCACAGACACACACATACTCACAGACACACACATATTCACAGACACACACATACTCACAGACACACACAGACTCACAGACACACACAGACTCACAGACACACACATACTCACAGACACACACATATTCACAGACACACATATTCACAGACACACACATACTCACAGACACACACATACTCACAGACACACACATACTCACAGACACACACATACTCACAGACACACACATACTCACAGACACACACATACTCACAGACACACACATACTCACAGACACACACATACTCACAGACACACACAGACTCACAGACACACACAGACTCAAAGACACACACATACTCACAGACACACACAGACTCACAGACACACACATACTCACAGACACACACATACTCACAGACACACACATACTCACAGACACACACATACTCACAGACACACACATATTCACAGACACACACATATTCACAGACACACATATTCACAGACACACACATACTCACAGACACACACATACTCACAGACACACACATACTCACAGACACACACATACTCACAGACACACACATACTCACAGACACACACATACTCACAGACACACACATACTCACAGACACACACATACTCACAGACACACACAGACTCACAGACACACACAGACTCACAGACACACACATACTCACAGACACACACAGACTCACAGACACACACACATACTCACAGACACACACATACTCACAGACACACACATACTCACAGACACACACATACTCACAGACACACACATACTCACAGACACACACATACTCACAGACACACACATATTCACAGACACACACATACTCACAGACACACACATACTCACAGACACACACATACTCACAGACACACACAGACTCAAAGACACACACAGACTCAAAGACACACACATACTCACAGACACACACAGACTCACAGACACACACATACTCACAGACACACACATACTCACAGACACACACATACTAACAGACACACACATACTCACAGACACACACATACTCACAGACACACACATATTCACAGACACACACATACTCACAGACACACACATACTCACAGACACACACATACTCACAGACACACACATACTCACAGACACACACATACTCACAGACACACACATACTCACAGACACACACATACTCACAGACACACACATACTCACAGACACACACATACTCACAGACACACACATACTCACAGACACACACATACTCACAGACACACACATACTCACAGACACACACATACTCACAGACACACACATACTCACAGACACACACATACTCACAGACACACACATACTACACAGACACACACATACTCACAGACACACACATACTCACAGACACACACATACTCACAGACACACACATATTCACAGACACACACAGACTCACAGACACACACAGACTCAAAGACACACACATACTCACAGACACACACAGACTCACAGACACACACATACTCACAGACACACACATACTCACAGACACACACATACTAACAGACACACACATACTCACAGACACACACATACTCACAGACACACACATATTCACAGACACACACATACTCACAGACACACACATACTCACAGACACACACATACTCACAGACACACACATACTCACAGACACACACATACTCACAGACACACACATACTCACAGACACACACATACTCACAGACACACACATACTCACAGACACACACATACTCACAGACACACACATATTCACAGACACACACATACTCACAGACACACACATACTCACAGACACACACATACTCACAGACACACACATATTCACAGACACACACATACTCACAGACACACACATACTCACAGACACACACATACTCACAGACACACACATACTCAAAGACACACACATACTCACAGACACACACATACTCACAGACACACACATATTCACAGACACACACAGACTCACAGACACACACACAGTGACACATGGGTAAGAGCCATGCTGCTCTGACTGATGTAAAGAGAGAAAGAGAGAGAGAGAAAAGGGGCTACTAACAGATCTGTTAGCCAGCTCTCATCACATCAGCTAGCCTGTAATGTGTCAGGCCTCTAATGGCTAGATGGCAGGGCTCTTATGGCTAGGTGTCAGGGCTCTTATGGCTAGATGGCAGGGCTCTTATGGCTAGGTGGCAGGCCTCGTATGGCTAGGTGTCAGGGCTCTTATGGCTAGGTGTCAGGCCTCGTATGGCTAGGTGTCAGGGCTCTTATTGCTAGGTGGCAGGCCTCTAATGGCTAGATGGCAGGACTCTTATGGCTAGATGGCAGGGCTCTAATGGCTAGGTGGCAGGCCTCTTATGGTTAGGTGGCAGGCCTCGTATGGCTAGGTGGCAGGGCTCTTATGGCTAGGTGGCAGGCCTCTAATGGCTAGATGGCAGGGCTCTTATGGCTAGGTGGCAGGCCTCGTATGGCTAGGTGTCAGGGCTCTTATGGCTAGGTGTCAGGCCTCGTATGGCTAGGTGTCAGGGCTCTTATTGCTAGGTGGCAGGCCTCTAATGGCTAGATGGCAGGACTCTTATGGCTAGATGGCAGGGCTCTAATGGCTAGGTGGCAGGCCTCTTATGGTTAGGTGGCAGGCCTCTTATGGTTAGGTGGCAGGGCTCTTATGGCTAGATGGCAGGGCTCATATGGCTAGGTGGCAGGCCTCTTATGGTTAGGTGGCAGGCCTCTTATGGCTAGACGGCAGGCCTCGTTTGGCTAGATGGCAGGGCTCATATGCCTAGATGGCAGGGCTCTTATGGCTAGGTGGCAGGCCTCTAATGGTTAGGTGGCAGGCCTCTAATGGCTAAGTGTCAGGCCTAAGAGGGATCTCACACCTTTAATGGACTGCTGTGTGTACAGGGCCGGCCTTGACCAATATGGTGCCCTAGGCAAGATTTTATCTGGTGCCTTCATAGCAACGCAGCCAATTGGTATTTTTCTTTTTTACTCGTTTGATGCCCCTATGGATAAACGACGCCCTTAGCATGTGCGTGTGTATGTTTGCGTGTCTCTGTGTGTGTCCATGTGTGTATGTGTGTGCGACGCCGTACCAAAGCCGGCGGCGAGAAGGTAAACACACCCGTGCCTTCCTTCCCATTTTCTCTCCGTACCCCCGTCCACCTTGGTCCTCCTCGTTCTCCTTCACGTGCGGCGGCGGCGGTGAGGGCCGAGCCGGCAAGGACGTGACCTTGCCTGGTGTAATTAAAGTGAAACACCTTGACTTGTCACCGTCGCCTCAGACAGCTTAAATCTCTGTAATGTAAATGGGCCACTGCTGATGCGCTCAGAGGAAACGTTGGCCGCGGACGAGATACAAGCGCCGGTGATCCATCTCTGTACAAACTCCCCTCCTACCCTCCCCCCTCTGAGAGACAAACCCCACGCCCAGTTTATAGGCCTTTTTTCATTTTAAACCCTTAGATATCGGTGATCTTACTGTTAAAGCACCACTGCCTGAACTCACTGTTAAAGCACCACTAACTGATCTCACTATTAAAACACTACAACCTGATTAACTATTAAAGCACCACTGCCAGATCTAACTATTAAAGCACCACTGCCAGATCTCACTATGAAAGCACTACTACCTGATTAACTATTAAAGCACCACTGTCAGATCTCAGTATTAAAGCACCACTGCCAGATCTCACTATTAAAGCACCACTGCCAGATCTCACTATTAAAGCACCACTGCCAGATCTCACTATTAAAGCACCACTACAGGAACTTCCATCACAGCCAAAAACATTGTCAATAAATCTTTACTGTTGGCCTTCTTTAAGTTTACTGGTTAGTGATTCTTTGAAGACCCAGGGTGTTTATCGATGACATTTGTCGGCACGTTAGCTACAGAAATAACGCCGTCAAATCGCATGGATCTTGATTGAAAATGCTTTCAGTGAAAACAAAATAAACACAGAATGAAACCATGTGTTCATTAGCATTCCTATTCATTCTCTAACTGCCATTCCTAGCTGTCGTTTCGGCGTGACAATAATTAATGGAATAGCAGGATCTACCCCCAGGCCATCGTTCTGTTTTGGGAGAAATCTTTCTGCAAACCCCAGCTAGTCCTACTGCTTGTACTGCATGAGGTGAAGTTGTCACACAGTGTGAATACTTCATGTATGTCAGAGTTTCTTGATTTAGTTTTTTTGTATTGTGTTGTTATTAATTAAAATGCATAGCTTTATATGTTTCACATATTTATGTTTTTCTCTGACCAACAGGCTTATCCAGGCTTTTATCGTGTGATGAAACAGAACGATACTTTAGGTCAAATGGGACACGGTGATGAAAGTAAAGAGACAGGAATGATCCGATCTCTGGACTCTGCCTGGAAGAAGTATATTCGCCGGAAACTGATAGCTGTACCACATACGATTGCTTTACACACGCCTTTAATTAAACTCATTGTTCAGGGTCTTCAATAGCATATTCACAGCAGTCTTGATTAATATTAAATTAACAAAGTGCCTTGCTCAAGGGCACAACGGCAGACAGTCGATATTTTCGACATGGGATCTGAACCAAAAATCTCGATGTTATACTGGCATAACTAGTTAACTAATAGTCTGTTTCTTCAAGGCTAACGTAAGAACGTTCGTGATGTGATCGCGGGCAGATGAAACGCTAACTCTTTGCAGTTTCTCCGGAGAGAGAAGGCACGAGTGAACGTGGAAAGTGGTAGGACGCGATTGTATTACCGGCTGTGTGACTGAGAGGGCAGCGAACGGCGACGGGATCGACAATAAAAAAGAACATAAAAACGCGAGTGCTTTTATGTTGCGAAATGAAATAAATCCCGAAGCGTTGCCCGCGGCGTACCGATCGCCGACTGACACCTCTCACGTGTCGGCACGCTAAACGCTCATCAGCGCGCCTATGACAATCCATTTCTCCGTGTTCCCCTTGAGCGCCTGATTGTTCTGTCCTCTGTTTAACGTCATGCTAATTCAGGCCGGATCGCCTGCTGCCTCGCAACGGAGACGAGTTCAATTCCGAGCTAATTTTCATCTTGGGGATCCTGGGGACTCCCAAAACAACGACAGAGGCCCTCGCCAGATCCGGTGCCAACAATCACCCGCACCGAATGTGCGGACGTGGCATGTGAAGGAATGATAGGTGGCCCCTGGTGCCAAATGAACCAGTTGCCGGTGTATTTTCCTCCCTCATTGCCCAGGCAGCGGGGCTCTGTGACAGTAGCCAGACGTCCGTCATGTCGGCTGGGTACAGAGTGTTGGGAGCCTCCTCTGTGTTCTGGCGCTGTCTGCAACCATGTCAGAGGGTCGGGTCCAGGATGTTTGCTACAGCAGAACACAGGCACACACACACACATACCCACACACAGATACACACATACCCACACACAGATACACACATACCCACACACACACATACCCACACACCCACACACATACCCACACACAGATACACACATACCCACACACACACATACCCACACACAGATACACACATACCCACACACACACACACACCCACACACACACACATACATACCCACACACAGATACACACATACCCACACACACACACACACACACATACCCACACACACACACACACATACCCACACACACACACACACACACATACCCACAAACACACCTACCCACACACACACATACCCACACACACACACACACACACACACACACACACACACACACACACACACACAACACACATACCCACACACACACATACCCACACATGCACACACACACTCCATGCTCCATCCTGAGAGGGCTTTGCCGATAACACAGGTCTCTCACTCCCTTTCCTTCACTCTCTCTCCCCCCTCTCTTTCCCTCACTCTCTCCACCTCACTCTCTTTCTCTCCACCTCACTCTCTTTTCCTCACTCCTCACTCTCTCCACCACACTCTTTCCATAACTCTATCTCCCTCACTTTCTCTCTCCCACACTCTCCCTAACTTAAATTTAACCACTCTCTCTCCCTCACTCTCTTTTCCTCACTCCTCACTATCTTTCCCTCACTCTAATTTCACCGCTCTCCTTCCCTCCCTCTCCCTCTTTCTCCCTTCCTCTCTCTTCCTCACCTTCTCTCCGTACCTTACCTCATCCAATTCCATCCCATGTTGACTTTAGAGGGAGCCCCAGCTGTTATCAGGGTTTAGATCATGTCCCTCTGAAAGAGGTTCGGGGCTTTTTCTATATCGCTCATTGGCAACCTCAGCCAGTCAGTATTATTTCTTCCCATTTGTGTGATTGCACTCTGTGATGCTTTGCAAAGCGTGCAATTAATGGAGGGAACTGTTTTTATCTATATTGCAACTATAAAACAATCAACCATGGACATCTGCTAATTATATGAAATAGAGTCGTGTTCTAATAATCAGAAAAACCACAAACTGAAACGGACAAGACCTCAGGAGAGCGTAAATGTCAGTCGTTTAGCACTTGATGTCACGGTAATTAATATGTTCCATCACTAAACCATCCGCTACGCGAGGTGCTCGTTGCCTGAAGCAAAATATCTAAGTGCCGGATTGGTTCCGTCAAAATGACAACAACAAGGCCTACTTTTTTTGTGGGCCGGGGTAAGGTCCAGTGTGTGTGTGTGATCTGTGTGTTATTGAGCAACGTGGTTCGGTGAAGAAATGAACAATAGCTCACACGGGAGAGTCAAGAAACACAGAGCGAGAGACAAAAGCGAAAAAGAGTAATGAGCTCAGGTGGGTGAAATGTTTCGCCTCGTTCCGATTCGCTTCCTGTCCTTTGCCGGACGGCAGTGGGAAAACGGGGCAAAAGCGACGGAGAGGAGGTGCCGGGAGAACAAGCAGGACGAAGGCTTTTCACGAGGCTACAAAGGAGACAACGGCGAAAAAGGCTGCGGCTCTCGATGAACTGAGAGAAAGCGAAGACAAAAACCCGCGAGGAAGAGAACGAAGAAGGCACGCCAGACAATGACACCGGAGCCCTTGCACAGTTCAAGGAGCGAAGAGGGAGAAAGAGCAGAGAGCGATGGGGAACCGCTGAGAAGGAGGGAGAAGAGATGGCAGAGACTGTGGGGGGGGGGTGTTCCCCTCTCCTCGCGTCCGCAGCTAAAAGGCCATTGAGTTTTTCTCAGCCATTCATTGGAAAACAAACTGGGTGGCGTTCACTGGCAGGCAGGCAGGCAGGCACAGTCAAACGGCATCTGGGAAGTGGAGTGGATTTTTGTTGGGGCCCTGAAAAGGTACACCCTGTGTGGGCCGCCGGGACACTCGGATCAGCTGGTCGAGGGGAGACGAGGGCCGTTAATGACGAGCGGAGAGAGGGAAGGCGGAAACGCAGAGAGAAGAGAACTAAATGTGCCCTCATACTGTGGTTTGATTCACACACAGAGGGTGGAGCTCACACAGACACACACACACACACACACACACACACACACACACACACACACACACACAGACAGACACACACACACACACACACACACAGACACACACACACAGGCTCACAAACAAATCAAAGAAAGTATTTACAGTATTATGAAAAACACCAGTCATGTCTTTGGCTACCCATTTGCATCCTGTTGCATAGCAATCATCCTCTCCTGGTTCGAAGCCTAGCGCGCTTTAGACGGAGTGACAGTGACTCGGGGTGTGCGTCCTTGGGTTGCCTCCGTCATTGTCAGGCCTTATCACGATCTGCAGGGGGGAGACGGGGGAAGAGAATGCACGCAGCTTTAATAAAAACTTTATCAGGAGTTCCCTTAGTCACCTGCGACCCTCCCCCACCCCCCACCAATATTTAAAGGCCTTCGGATGCTCAGCTTAAGGCAAGGAAGGAATAAAGAGACCACATTTACCTTCCGCAGTTTCTTATTGCCTGTCAGTCTCTTTAATTTCATCTAGCATTGGACAGTGACGTTTTGGGGCAACAGAGTCAAGTAACATATTGGGAAGAGCAAGACTGGCAACCAATAAAGCCACTGAATGTACCTTCCCCCATTTCTCTTCATAGTCCTTAATTTATATATCAATAGTGTTCATATTATTATTATTAATATGTATGTACTTTATCTGTGCTTGGCCCTGTTCGGCCAATATGTCTTATTGATCTCCGTGAACTTGACTGCCTGGCTGTGGAGCTGGTTACATTTATAGGTTTAGCTCGCTCTCTGTGTTATGCACAATCCCTAGCTATTCTCTTTCATCCCCATATAATAATAATTATTATTATTACTAATTTCGATTAATATTAATTGTTGATAATGCTGGGATTCGAAATTGGACTGATATCAAACCAGCCATTCCGTCTTTGTCCACGCGAAGGGTTAACGAATAAGTCTAAAGAAATGGAACCGTTTTCGAACAGAGGGATTAACCGCGTTTTAAGGCCTTGCAGGTTATTTTTTTTAAACGTCGCAGTAAATGGTGCAGTAAAACAAGTCATTGTGGTTGAAACGGGGGACATCAAACAAAACTAAGAGAAGTCTAAGTGCCAGCACGTTATGCAGAGCTGTGTAATATAAATCGCACCAGTCTAGCAGTTGTTTGGCTGGTCCGAAAGCCAGCAAAGCCCAAGCTACTAAGAGGCCGAAAAAAAGCAATGCCCCCCCCCCCCCACACACACACATACACAAACACACACACTCAAAGCATCATAAAACGACGAAGCGATGAAAGACGGGGAATAAACAAGAGGGAGACTAGTAGGATGAAAAGAAACTAGCGAGCCTGGCGTGGAGAAGGAGAAATAAGCTGTGCATGTATATGTTAGGAATATTTGCCGGGCTCAGCGGAAAACCAGCCGAGTCAGCCGATTACCGGAGCCTTCGCCGCATGCTAAAACACATGGAGGCGAAGCCCATTAAAAATGAATGCCCGGCGATAATCACATTCACACTTCAAATTGAATGCTGGTCGTGCGGTGGTTTCACAGAGAGGAGTCTGGGATAGTGCACTGTGATTATAGCCCGCGTCTCGTGTCTGGAGCACTACGTATCGTGTCTGGAGTACTGCGTCTCGTTTCTGGAGTACTGCGTCTCGTGTCTGGAGTTCTGCGTCTCGTGTCTGGAGTACTGCGTCTCGTGTAGAGTAGGAATATGTCTTTCTTGTCTTCAAGATTTCACAGGGAGTGGCTTGGCTGGAAGGACTGTGACATTTTCCAGTCATCATACCTTCATAGTTCAGGTACCATCTCGATAAATCTGGCTAAAATCCTAAATGCCTTAGCGTGTGCTATATGCCCACTGGAACATGGAGCAGACAGGACAAAATGGTGGAGAACAAAATCTCAGAAAACCTTGCGTCGTCCACGTCGTCGGAGCAGACAGAGATCCCGAGGCCCTAAGTTGGGGAGGCAGGCGAGCGGGGACAATGATTGGGCGAGGGGGGCGAGAGCGCTCCCTTTGCCACTCCAAACCTGAGCTCAAGTGGTCTGGAGATGGCCCAGAAGAGCACTTCCCAGCAAAAAAAGCCAAATCGAGTTTCATTTGGACTAACATAATATTGTCAGAGTGGCACACAAAAGGAACCCTCTCGTCACAAATGTGTGCTTGTTTGACGTGTGTGTGTGTGTGCGTGTGCGTGTCAGTCTCCGTGTGTGTATATTTTGGGGAGGCCCTACTTAACCTCCTCCCCGTTTCATGGAGGTAGCCCGCATCCTAAATGACACAATGTGCCCTGTGACGGGTCACTCACTGTGACCAGGGACCAGTGGACTGTTGAGGGCACTTCATTGTAAACGGGATGCCGTTTAGGATGCAACCGTACAGAGCCTTCCCTAATTCTCCTCTCAAGGTCAGGTTGTCCTGAAAGACACACATCCCTCACATCCAATTCTGTCTCTTTAACAACGTGAGTGATGTTGCTGTAGAGACCCCCAACCCCCCACCACCACCACCACCACAGCCAAGTTCCCATCTTCTTCCGTCTTCACAGAAATCTGGGGAATACAATCAATTCTGAGAACTAAAACGTTCTGAACTAAAACATTCTGGCCTAACGTTGAGTCGAGTGAATTATTAAGAAGAGTAGGTTCATTTATTAACTGTCGTCATTTATTTATTTTTCATTCCCATTTGTTTTTGTTGCCAGATTTTAGGCTGTTTTTATTTTTTTCACTGGTATCAGTGATTTTGTGATTTCTCATGAAAAATTTGCATCAATAACACAGACTCTAAAAAGGTCACAGACTACATAATTTTTCAGGATGTTGAATCAATGACACAAAAGAATGCAGAGTAGTTTGCAGACCAGGTGAATGTTAGGTTTAGAGGTGTCCAGATATACAGTCGTTTGCAGACCAGGTGAATGTTACTTTGGTTTCATGGGTCCACTTGTTGGAATGAAGGATTTAGCTTAATTCTATCTAAAGAACAATTCAAGACGAGGCACATTGGCCATGTGAGATTATTAGCAGTAGATGTTTGCTTGCCTTCATTCATATCCTTCTGTATCCGACGCAATGGTAGAAATTATGCAAAAGTCTGCTATTTCCAGACAACTAGACCAAGAAAACAAATGGATACGTGTCGGAGGCCTCGACGCGGCAGTTGTCCCAGCTAGCTACGTAGCCAAAGTTTCCCCTTTTATCTAGGTCACAATATGTGGAATGGTTTCAACAGATGGGTTGCTGAGTACTCCCCAGGCGAACACAAGTTTCTCCCTTTCGCTTCTCCCCTGCCAACGATTCCGTCATTTATCTGTCGCGGATACCTTCGTTAGCGCCCACTACGTGGCACTTGCGCGGAAATGACACACACACACACCTACACACACCTACACACACTTTGGCACACACGGACCCGACCCGCGGCGCGGATTGGCGCACGTCAACACACGGCCGGTGACTTGAGAGTAAACGCGGTCAGGTGACCGCGAACGCTTCGAACTGGGTCAGGAGTAACGCAGCCGTGGTTGATTTATGTAGGAACCCACCGGTATTAACAGAATGACATGAAACTGAGGGGACCTACATATGTGGTCATAAGGCAACATGTGGTCCCGGGAAACCAATGGCGTTCTTCTTATGTCCTGCATAATCCACGACTACAATCCACTGACTACAGTAAAGCGCTGATCGAATATTGATCGACACAAATGCACTCCTGAACAAAGTCGTAATTACACAGCACAGGCTGCGTGTGCGTGTGTGTGTGTGTGTGTGGGGGGGGGGTTGTTGTTACGTGGGGCGCTCTGCTGTGATATGGATCTGCGCACCCATCCCCCGCGCAAACTTCACCCGAAACGAGCGGACGATGTCACAAAGAGCGTCGCTGAAAGGCGCCCCGTGGAGACCAGGGGGACCATTGTGAAGGCATGTGGCCCAACATCAGCACAATGGGGCCAGTTTTTAAAGGGGGACAAAGCCCCCCCCTCCCAAAAAAGCCCACAATTGTTGGGATGGTGCGCGGCGATGGAGGAGTGCAACCAGGAAGCGTGTGTGTGTGTGTGTGAGTGCATGTGCACGGGCGGTGTGTGGGAGATGTAGAGCGAGGAGCCGTACAATAGAGGACCTCCACCTGTTTACACTTCTTCGCCCGACACATTCTTCGGCGGGCCCCTTTGGAGGGCCCTTGTCTCAGCCGGGTGGCTAACTGCCTTTAGGGAGCCCTCCATCGGGCCACAAAGAGCAGCAGAAAGAAGCCCAGAGACGGGGAAAAGGAAAGCGGGACGTGGACGAGAGAAAGGAGGATATAAGAGAGGGAGAGAGGCGGGTGGGGAGGAGGAAGAGGCGGAGAAAAAGAGATCCAAAATACAAGGGAGTTTCTTCTCAAACAAGTCCTTCTAATAGGGTCTGCATCTAATTCATGGGTGGTGGGAAATAAATTACAGACCGGAGGGAGGAAGGGCGATGTGTGTGTGTACAGCAAGCATTTTTTTCCCTCCCATCTTTGTTTTCTTTCTTAATACACTGGAGTGTGGGATGATGAAGAGAGAGAGAGGGAGGGAGTGAGAGAGAGCGAGGACGGCTGACGATGGGGTGGTGGGCAGCATAGGGGGGCAGACACCAGGCCTTTGTGTGCAAATTTCCCAGCAGCTCCTTACTAGTTAATTAAGGAGGTCGGAGGGAGACGGAGAGCGGGCCTAACGAGCTGTCCGCAGCGCATGAATGAGGGGTCTGTCCCGAACTGAGAGGCGAGAGGCCAAACAATGTCAAAAGCAATTAGCGCCAGCGGCGGCCGTCCATGAGGTTGGAGACTCGGACTAGCAGAGGCTAGCTGGATGCCGATACACACAAGCAGCGTGCGCGCTTACCGACACACGGACACGAATATGTACGCCCATTACATACGTACCCCCAACGGCCGACAACGCTCGGGAATAAACGTGCGATCGAGGACGAGCGGAACGAGAGGCGGGCGCTACCGGGGGCAGATGGGACTTCATCTCAGATCACCAGGGTTAGTTCTCGAAGGCCTTGATCCTGCAGATGGAGGTCTTCAGTACCGATGTAATATAAAGTGTCACCGCCGTGATATGTCGCGCGGCTACTACGGCAACGGGACTAGGAAACACGTCAAGGTCGACATTGAAAACCATTGTTGGATCGTCGCGTAATCTGCTTGAATGAAAACAGGCTACCTTTGACCGCCGATTCACTCGCCCCTTTAGCAAGTTCGTCGCTGGCATCGCACGCCACTTCACTCGTCCAAACAAAACCGTTACCGTTCTTGACATAGCGCGAGGGAGCGAGGCCTTTCTTTAATTGCGATCCGTGAAGTGCCACTCTTCCACTTTAGTGTCTGCGAGCTGGCACAGGTATTGGTTTCTAGTGGACTCGGGTGAGAACCCAAAGCCACCATCTCGGGAGAAGAAAGAAAAGTGCTGCGTTTTTTTGCCTTTTGTGCGCGCGCTAAACGAACGCAAATGAGAAGCCCACAAAGGCAGGAGCCTGAGATGGTGTCAGAGTTCAGCATTCCCCTGTTTCCTCGATATGAATCGTACATTTCTGTGTGTGATTGTGCACGTTGACCACTCGTGAAGATGACGGGGTGACTGTGAGAAAACAGAGGAAGCAGACTCAGATCTGTCTGGAAAGTAGGTTGGTGTTGGCGTGTATCGAGAGTGGGGGGGGGCTGTGTTAGCCCCCATTATTGCTGTTGGAGAGGGAACGAGTGGTCACAGCAGGGCATGAGAATTGCGGGCGTCGGTTCTGTGCCAGGGTCTGTCTGGTCCTGGTTCTGTCTGCCTTGCGACGACTAACATACCCTTAGGGACTATATAGCTATTACGTATTAGTGCCTGCACTTATTTGAATATCTTACATAATAGTTCCATACTGGATATCTGAATTGAATGACCTGATTGTCAAATAACTGTCCCTTTATTCGTTTGTCGTCGATCGTACAGTTCGGATATTTCTTCTGATCACAACACCGTTGAAGCTCGCACATCGCGAGGAATTATTTGGGGGTTTTTTCGCGAAAAAAAAAACAACAACAGGTGATAAATGAACCAAAATCCATATTTCGATTTCCAACGGGGAAAGAATTGCCCGCGTCAGAACGGAGGGGAAAAAAATCCATTCGGCGGTTGCTTCCGAGCTGTCCTTCAGAGCGATCCATAACCCTCCTCAAGTAGCAATCAGAGCAGGCCGGGTGATCAGTGACAAAAGATAGGCAGCCAGACATCAACCTGCTGGAGGGGCTGAGGGCGGGGGCCGAGGGGGTGGAGTAATCAGAATGCCAGCGACCGGCGCACAGAAATTGCCATGCAGATTTAGTGCCCATAAAGGCGGATCCTTGGGTTCTTTCGCCTTGCCGCCCCCCCCCCGCCCCATCATCCCGCCATCTCCCTCGCTCCCTCTCCCTGGTGCTAATTGGAGCCAGGTAGCCCCAGATGCGAGCCCGGGTTACTGTAACCTTGGTGGCAAGATCTCCTGCTCGCCTCCATGCGGCCGGCTATTCATCAAATGCAGAGGAGGGAGGCAAAGGGGAGGAGGAGGTTGCGGAAAGGGGGGTGGAAGAAAATGCGGCAGGGGAAATGAGCGTCCGAGACGGTCTCCCGACGGCGTTGCAAACCCCCCCAAACTCAGCCTTTATTCCCTGAGAGGGGGACCAGGCGGACCGCGGTACCGGGTGACCATGGGATGTGTGTGTGTCTGGGGGGCTGTGGAGAGCGCTGTCAGAGACACGCGGCTGGGACGACGCTATCTACTGAGCTCTGGTTGTGGCCTCATATCGCTAGCTGTGCCACAGGCTCCCGTCCCTGTAGTATCTCTGATGCATTAAGCCATTCTCGTTGTTTTTCTTCTAGTCATTATTCAAACGGCAGTCGAAATGTCGCTATATTATCAGAGCTAATGGAAAGGTTTTAACCACAATTTTAGAATAGTCCTCACAGTTTCTACCTGACTCTTTAATTAGTACATACTTTGAATTGGATGACATGCGCACCTTCCTGTTCAACATGACTAGCACCTGAAATATTCCACACGGCGCTAATGATTGCCGCGCACGATATTGCTAAGCTACACTAACCCGCTCAGTGAAACTGCAGTGTGGGGCAGACAAAACTGCATTTAAGGGCTACAAAATAAACTGCTTCTGTACGATCTTTGACAGTCACTCACAGGTCCTTCTTTTGAAATGTTTTATATGGGGGGGCATACACATCATTATAGTTGCCAGAGAGATTACCGACACTTGCACCACTCCTTTGGACCACATTTCGTTATTGCCCTCACCTTTTTCACTAGTTACAGACACTTTTCAAGTGAGTCTTCTAGTCTGACATGTCCCTCCTTCCTTTGGTTTCACCGAAAACGACGTGCTGTCTTGTGGTTTAGTTTCCCATAGTTTACGTTATTCAACGTCCCAGCATATTTGCGTCTGCTTCAGTGTTACGAAAGTCTCGATATTGATCAGTCCTTGTATTCAAGGAGGATCCCTATCGTCTGCATCCACCCTGGTCGATGGCTCACCGTGTTACCAACCATCCGGCACAGCATTGATATCTTTACAATAGCAATAATCTCGCCGGATCAGAACCATTGACTGAACCGGCGAGTACAATGAGCCTGTGGTGGCTAACGCGGTTGAGACGTCACAGAACAACAATGAACTAATCCTAAACGTTGGCTGTTTAGGTGCTGACGTCGAACCGGCAATGATACTGGGTTAAAACGACGCGGGTGAAGGTAGGCTTTTGGATATGCAATGTATGGTTAATGACAAAATAACAAAAATGTTGACTATCTACAATACTTCAGATTTCCATTCCAGTGTCAATACAGGAGATCTTGTCTTTTGAATGGCAGTTTCAGCCTGATTGAAAAGTTACGTGCCTCTCTTCATTAGTTAAATACAGTAGGAAAGGCAGACAACACAACACAGAACCACACAAAAGTCTCTGACTATAGTGCCTTAATTATGCCAGGTCGGTGGGTGTGTGTACTTTATGTGTTTTCATGTTGTGTGTAGCTACATATACTTGTTACTGTGTGTGTGTGTGTGTGTGTGTGTGTGTGTATGCACATGAGTGCGTCTGAGAACTCGTACCTCCAATTCCCCCGTGAAGCCCCCTACACCATGTTTCAGCCTTGGGCAATCACTCACTCCTCAGTATACACACACACACACACATATATATATATATGTACAGGCTGATGAGATTCTCAATGGACCCCAGTTCTGTGACTCGGTCCAGTCATGTGAACCTAGTCCCCGCCCGTGTTCTCACCAAGCTGGCGAAGACCCCAGGGAGGGGCGGGGGGCGAGGGGGGCAAATTATCTATGTACTCTTACGATAGGTAAGTAATCGCTGAGGGAGAAATTACCTACGTACTCTTATGATAGGTAAGTAATCGCTGAGGGAGAAATCAAAGACACTTCCATCGACTACCTTCCGTCGAGCGGCGAGGAACCCATTCATTATTTGCATGCATATCAACAGCTGAGGTGATATGTCATGCAGTTGTTACGCTTCCTACACGTCCTCGCAACGGGAAAGCCTCTTTCTTTTAGGGGGGGGGGGGACATTGGCCTTTCTGTAGTGATTGATTGACCAGTATGAATGTGGGCTAGACCAATCGGATCACAATATGAATATTTCACCCCTGCGGGTTACTGTGTATGTCCACCGCTCATCGGGACCATATTCTAAACGAACGTCCATCGAGACAGTCATGCGACGAACAACTGACGGTGGTTATTGGTGAGCATCTTGGCTTCGTTCGTTTCATGATTTGGTGGCGCCCAGTCACTTACTTACCTGCATTTGTATTCCACTGCATCCCAAACTTTACGTTTAATCGTCTTATAGATTCTTATACTCTTTACATGTTGTGTGTCTGTCTATTGTAGCTATCTGGGCTGCTGGTTTTTGTTTAGACAGCATACATATATACAATTACTCTTCCTGTACCACATACATCTACAGCTTCCCACACTGCTAATGTTAGCACCAGGGCGGCACAACTCTGGGAACGTTCTACACATTGTCAGGGTGAAAAACTTGTAGGAAGGTTTAAAATGTTCAGCTTTCTTAAAAGACAGTAGTTTGAGAGTTGGAACAGAGCAACATGATGCCAGTCACGATTGCCCGTGTGACTAAGATGCGACGCTAATATTTCCCAGGTCACGTCTCGTATCAAAACCCGGTTGGCCTTCAACATAAAGCCCTACACACGTTTCTAATTATTAATTAAGGATCTATTTAGCGTTAGCATTGTAAGCATGTATAACTCAGATGGGGCACATTTACCATGGAGGGCGCCTGTCAGGCTCATGCTGTGGTGGAGGTCAGAGGCCAGAGGTCCTTTTTTAGCTGTTAACTTCTTAGCGCCTATAAACATAGGTAGCTTTGGTTATACAAACACTATATCCAAATCAAACATTTTAGCTAGATAATTGCTACATGTATACGTTTATTGCTAAGGCTATCTAGCGTTGTGATTACAATGTTTCTGCTGATGTTCTTGTTCACAGAGGAAATGACCAATACCTCCTTTAAAAGGCAGTGCATTTAATTTAAAGTCTGAAAACATTAGAATAAAGTATTCGATTAAAATACGCCATCTCTCCTTTAATCACTCGTTCACTCAATTACTGTTAAGTGTAGGGCTGTCAACTTTAGTCGGTCGAAGTCGTCTTGGTCGACTGACATTCTCATTGGTCGACCAGATGCATATTTTTATTTTTAACACCAATAAAGAAATTTTTATTGATTTACTCCTTGATGTTTATTCCTTTATACGCAGTTATATATTACTGTATTCTAAATATAATTAGCCTATGTTTTATCCCCAACTTTAAATGCTTTAATTTAGGCTGTTTTGTAACAGCGCCACAGTTTATCGCACCGCGTAGAACACTTGGGAACCGCACGTCGCTGGCTGCACTGCTGCCTTTTGTAGCGTGTGTAGAGGTCTGCACGGGCTTTAAACTGAAGCCCGAACCCGGCCCGTATCCGCGATCATTTAACCCGACCCGACAGTTTCATTTACATGTTAAGCCCGAACCCGACCAGAACCCGACCTGATCCCGAGGTCCACTCTGTTTCTTACATCAAGAAACATCTTTGCAATATGTTCTATTTTATGATTGCTTGAAACGGTAAACAAATAACGTTACATAGAGAGAGAGGGAGCGCCTGTGTCTGTGTGTAGCCTATGGCATGCAATGCACATTGCACATCTGCGCACGCATGTACTTTCTCTGTCTCGTCTCGCGTGCCGGTCACCACAACACACAGCAAACAGGCAAAGTACACGGTGACGGCACGCAAACTATATATATACTTTTTAGTTTTTCTTACTTACAAACCCCGACCCGAAACCAAGGCTGTTCATTAAACATTAACCCGAACCCCGAACATTTTTCGGGACCCGTCGGGTAGCAGACCTCTAGTGTGGTCAGGTGCGCGATTGTGACTGCCACTATAGACCTAGGACAGAGCTCCTAACTTTGCAGTTAATAACAACCACTTAATTTTCAAAAATGTTTATTATTATTATAGTTTTATGTATTATAGATGTTTTTTTTTTATAAAAGTTCTATGACAATTGTTTAATAAGTGTTCAATCAAAATGCAAAACATCACAACCTTTTTTTTATTTTTAGTCGACTAATCTTTGCGCAGGACAAGACTTTGGTCGACTAAGCATTTCTTTGGTTGACTACAGCCCTAGTTAAGTGTTGAGCATTTTGAAGTAGTGCACTTCTGATTTACGGGGTTGACAATAATGAACATTGTTGGTTTTAAACAAACATGCAAATCATTGAGTCCAAGAGCATTTGAATCATGTGGACTTTTATATCAACAGAAGTCAGTCACCACCACATACCTGCTAGGTCAAAGTTAATTTAAAATACACTGGTAGCTATTATATATTGTCTTTGCTTCTTACAAATCTTACAACCTAGCCCTTTCTTTGCCAAGATGGAGGGAAGCAACCACATTTTGCTTAGGGGCTCCCAGAAGACAAGAGCCGGCCCTGGGTCCACATGTACATTTTATTAAGAATGAGATGCCATTACAGCAATAATGACTCAGTTAATTGTCCACAGAGGTTCTGCACTGGGGTTAATAGAATGTTAATTGAGTTAAATGTGACTTAATGGGAATTCCTATCTACATATATACTGTATATATATATATATTTATATAATATTCATATGTACTGTATATACGTTTGTGCTACGCAACAAGAATAGATTAGATAATTTGCTGAGTTTGTGTGTGTGTGGGTGTGTGTGTGTGTGTGTGTGTGTGTGTGTGGTGGTATACGCACGTATGTATGAATATTATCGAGCTTTCGTGTTTACATCTGTCCAGCCCATGTACACTAAGAACCCTGCCTATGTATAAAAGAATGTATACATCCTTATGTCAATCCTTTTCATGGAGATGGAAGTCTGACCACAGTCCTGGTTTGTTTGCGTGTGTGTGTGATTGCATGCCCCCCCCCCAAACACACACACACACACAGGGGGAGGGCGACTTGGTGTGGAAGTAGGGGTTGGGGACAGGGGGGTCGCGGTGGCGGAAGGCGGTGACAGAAATTGAGGGGGACTTGGTGGCAGCTGCGGGCTGCGCGGAGCACTGTCAGAGCAGAATGATTAATGAACGACGGCCCCAGCTGAGCCTAACCTTTGGAGAACCGCACAGGACATCTGCAGAACTGTCAGCGCTCTGACAAGGACAGAGCTGAACAACCAATTATTTCGCCATCACTAAGGTGGGCTGTCAGCTTAATCCTAGCCATTCACTTAGGCAAGGACAGGCAAATTTCTCCTTTACATACACAGACCTGGCCAGGGATGCACGGACACATACACACACACGCTCAGAAATACACTGTACACAGGGACACATGTAGACATGCAGACTTACACACACACACACACGCACACACTGGCAGCTGGACAAAATAAACTTAACCCTCGCTTTGCCAGCGGTGTCATCCTCCCGCAGGTGACAGGCGTTAGGGAAAGCGGAAGGAGCTGTGGAGCTGTAACGACGACAAAACAGAGCGGGTCCACGCCGGGTCCGTCGCGTCGGGGCCGACTACTTGACATGGGTGGGGCTTACAGCGAAACAAGCGCACGGACGGTCTGGTATTTGCAAGAGAAGAGAAGGGGCGGGGCCGGCTACTTGACATGGGTGGGGCCTTTATCAAAACAAGCACACATACAGTCTGGTATTTGTGAGGGTAGAGAAGGGGCGGGGCCTTATCGCCTGGCTGCAGCCGGTGTTCACACCGCGTCCCGACAGTGACGCATGCTCGCCGGCCACCGGTTTCAAAGCTACCCTTTAGCAGAGGGGAGGGGCCACGTCGTGGTCCAGGTTACCTTAACAACCGGTCGGTCGGTGTGTGTGTGCGTGTGCGGTGACTGTGTTTGTTAGCATGTGTGTGTATGTGTGATGATGATTGGACTGTGGCCAGGAAGGGTGATTTGGTGGCAGTGTTTATGTGTGTGTGTGTGTGTGTGTGTGCAGTGACTGGGACTGACTGATGGAAATCTGATGGAGGAGTTTCTGCTGTGATAACGGGCGGAGCCTGGCCAGCTATCTTATTGACAGACCGTTGATGAAACCCAAAAGAGAAAGAGAGAGACGAGGAAATTAGACAGAGGTCAAAATCAATTACCTTTAAAACTCTTCCTCATAAGCTGGAACCAAACAAACATTGGCGTGAGCGTGTGTGTGTGCGTGTGTATTATCAGTAAGCACTCTACTCCCTCTAACGATGAGAAATCAAAAACCAGTTGAGCAGTTGTGACCTGTATAAAAGCTAGTCTTAGGATAGGTTTAAGATTGGAATTATGTTTAGGAGTTAGCATTAGGACTAGTCATAACTAGAGTTATGTAGGATTACATTTGGGTTTTAGCACGCTCGCTAGTAACAGACAACAACAGTGTATTGTGTGAGAGAGAGAGATAGATATAAAGAGCGACTGTGTGAAATCTCTGTTCGATCATGCATCTCTCAACTACTGAAAAAACGACCTGCAACCGTTTTAGGACGAATAGTTTCCTCTCAGACAGAAATCCCAGAGATGTCAAGTCAAACCGTGTGATCCTTCAACGTGTGATTTACCTATTGTATATTCATGTGTGGAATAACAGAGAGTGCTTGACAGTTGAACTCATATGATCCCGGGATCACTCAAGTCATTTGTCTGCTATTCAAACTGGTCTACACTTGGGTTAGGTCTGACAAAGAGGCAGAACGATTAAATGATCAATAATGAATTGGAATAAAATGTGTTCCCATGTTACAGTGAGTGAGTGTGTGTGTGAGTGTGTCTGTCTAAAGTTCCAGACGTAGAAGGGCAATTTGTCTGGAACCAGAAATGGGTTAGTGGATCAGAAAGGAGGAGCCACAAGAGGAGAAACCCGTCTCAGTTGAAGCCCCTAAACTGGGACAGACAACTGTGGTGAAGGTAGAGCGTCTACCTCCTCATCATCACCGGAGCAGCTCCCCGCTGTGACTACGCGCGGGTTTTTTTGACAGAGAAAAATGTGCGCGGGGTGGGTGGGTGGGTGAGTGGGTGTGTCTGTGGAAACAAGTGTAGAGTGTTGCGCGTCGTGATAATTTCACCTACTCGCCAAGCGAGAGCACACTACCGGCAGTTGCCAGAACATTCCGGAGGCCGCCAGCAGGTGAGTTTGTGTTAGCGTAATAAGAAGCCTTTTCGGCCTAGCAGCCCCTGTCAATTTCAGTATTCTGGGCTCCACCCTCACTACAGTATGTACAGAATAATGAATAGTGTATAATTACTCGGACGAATGTGTTTGTTTCTGTACTTCCTCGTTGTTGTCAGGTTTTTATACGCCATTTTATTCAGAATCCAAACCGTGTCCCATTAACATCTGAGATTCCAAGCTGAGCCTTCAGATTGTAACATAGCAATGCGTCGCTATGCATTCCTCAGGTGCTAGGATTTCGCACTGTAGAAAGTAGTGAGCGTCAAAGAAAAAAAAATCTCGCTCACTTCCCACCACTCTCAACAATTTCCCCCGTTCTCCGTCTGCTCTCAGTCGCTTTCTTTCTCGTTTCTCCGCTCGACGTGGAAGCGAGATGTCACGAGGGTCGAAGTGAATCGTGTAGCCCACCTCCACTATAAGTTCTAGTGTGTCGTGACAGAAACCTGGTGCGACACCTCCGTCCGTGGTCCAACTGACCGTACGCAAAGGAATGATGAAGAGAGAGGGTGCTGGGTGGGGGTGGGGTGTTTGGGTCCAATAGACTCACAGGTCAAGTGTCTCACATAGGACTCACTTACTCAGGTACGGTCACACGATGAATGGTGGCCATGTTCTCTAATGGCCTCCGGGCCAATCACAGAGTCGGCATTGATAATGGACGCCGATGACATCATAGAAGAGAGATGCGCTCACAGAGATTGATGTCCCCTGCAATTTGCGTGGCTGAAACGCGTCCGCACGTTTGACATGAAACGCAAATAGCAGTTCTAAGCTGTAAGACAATAAACAAGATTCAAACGGCACGGTTAAAATGTGTGACATCTTAAGAGTTGTCAATGTAAGGGGGTGTAACCAGGTTTTTAAGCAAAAGCACCTATACATTGGCCCAATCGGACTATTTGTAAAATACATTTTGCTTTATTTGATCAGTGCAATAATAAAGCGGTTGTCACCTCTATTTCTCTGTGCCTTTTTCTGTCACCATCCATGCCACAGCCTTTTCTCCCTCTCTCCCTCTCTCCCTCCCTCTCTCTATCCACCTCACTATCTCTCTCTCCCTCCTTCTTTCTCTGACTGACTGACTCCAAGACCTGATCTTTAAAAACGTGAATATGCATTACTGTCAGTGAATGTACAGTACACACTCCACGCTCCTAATTTATTTACGGATGCTATGCTCGCCACTGCGATCTATGTCAATGTACAATTTGTCAGCTTTAGATAGATTGTGTGTACACAGTCCCGATACGTTGTCTGCCAATAATCAAACTCCGGTAATTTGTAAATGTACTTAGTGATAAAAGGGTTTCTTAGTCCCACCTCGCCTGACAGCTCCTAGCTGTCCCCCTCCAAACTCGACCTGGTTGTGTTGTGTCTAGATTCTGACTGACGATGCCTGCTGACTCTGCCAACAGCTCACCTGGTCATACTGGTATCTAGACCTCTTAAGTCTATCGAAAGTGAACAGACATTTTCTCTAGAGGATCTAAAATTTGTCACGCTCGGCAACCATTGCTTTTTTTCCCTAAAGACTCCTTTTTGGAAATCCATTGACATTTACTTTGAGATGTCTTTTATTTGATGGTCATTTAAACGGAGTCCATCACCTCTCAACGGAGCCACCTATTTATGGCTCTGAGTGACAAGGATAGTAGGCATCCGCAGCTAATTACGTAATCACACGGACCAATGGGACCCAGAGTTTTAGGCAGCAAAAGAGAATAGAGGAAGCAGGAAGCAGGTGACTCAGCACAACGGGCCAATTAGGTTGTTGGTGTTTGTATATCAGCCAATAGGCGGTTAGGTGATGTTTGCGTTGTACCCGCCTGCTGGACGGATATTGTTGATGACTTGTTTGGCTCCTACTTAGAGATCCGCGAGTCAACAACGGGCTGAGATTGGGAATAACACAATGCACATCTGCGTTGTATCTCAGCGCAGGCTGTGATCCTGTGGGGATGTGGTTCTCTTCGGGCCAAAGATACTGAGAACGTTATTGTCTTGCGTGTCTTCTCAATCTATCCACGTCACTGCCATTGAGGTTCCCTGTGGGAGGGTGGGCAGGTTAGAACGGGGTTCTGCCTTTCTTGACGGGATCAGAGAGCATCAACATTGTTTGCTTTGCAGGCTACTCATGTAGGACCGGAGAAACGACCTGAGGAGACTCAACATCCTGTTTACATTAAGGGAGGACTGGAGCTTGTTGGGGAGACGGGTGAAAAACAGGGACATGTTGCTATGAACTATGAAATCTTCCATGTTAATTAACTCATACCTTTTTCTTCACGTACTGTCCATGTCTCCTGTTTGGGGGATTGAGTGCCGGAGATTCTTTGTGAACGTGGAGATATTTGGGATCTGCCTAGATTTTTTAAATGCATAACCTGTTCTAAACTGCTCTCTCATTTGAAGCAAATTTCCTGTTTTGGCCGTAAAAGCTATGGTTTAAAGTTTCTTTTGTCATTTTTATTTTCGTTTGCAATACCAAAGATTCTGTTCTCGACTTCATGATGTTAATTACGCAGGCAACACCATTCAATCATAGGCTAATATAACACTGTGAGCCGAAGGTTGGTCTAGTTAGCGACAGGCTAGCGGTTAATTGGTCAGTGATGAGGTGTTGGTAGTTTGATAATTGCAAGCAACGCCGGCATTTCGGTTACTGTGACAAGTTGCTGACGTTGAAGAAACTTCTCTTTTATTGCAACATGCAACTTCTGACACCTCCCATCGCACGGCCTTTGTCCTTGCTGACTTACATTTAAGCCTTGGAATTTGTATTCAGCGATCCTCAGCTATCTGGCAGACTCGCTCAATTTATGATTTCGAAAGTCGGACAAACTCTTGAACGCCTGAACCATGCATGCACACGCGCTCACAAACACATATGAACACATATACACACATACAGACATACACACATACACACATACAGACACACACACACACACACAGACCCTCTGACACACACACACACACACACACATGCACACATACACAGAGCACACACACACACAAAAACAGATGAAACCCAGTGGCCACTTCAACGACTGATTCAGAGGTGTGAACGCAGCTGTTAGATCTCCAACAAATTCGGCCTGCTTCCTCACGTCTTCCACACACCCACCAACAAGTCTAATGTCCTCCTTGTATCCAACACCGCCCCATCCACCAAAACCCGCCATGCCATTACAATCAAACAGATTTTTTAACATCAGCGTTTGGGCATTTAACACTTTCCACCGTCACCTAAGCTTCATGCATCTTCGGCGGGTGAAACTGGTAACGCAGCCCAGCTGCGATGTCTGAGAAGCACCTGCTTCGCGCCGACAAAATTTAGAGCCTAATCAGCACCCTCACATCCTTTTAACGCCGGCGCACACTGAAATCGGCATGGCAACTCCGTATCGGGGGAACGGGGAGACGGAGGGGACACGGTCGGGTCATGGGCAGCGGCGGGAAATTTGCGAGCCCCAGGAATCCAGCTAGCGTGTCTGTCCCTGGGCTTAAGCCCGGTTCTCTAATGAAGCCACACCGTTTTAACCCTTATTTGGTTTGCAAAAGTGAAACTAAGCCCTTCTCCCTCCTGCTCCTTCACGCTTCTCTTTGTCTGCCCGGAGCTTGAGGCTGGAGATAAGAGGGTGCTGCCCGGGATAACTTCTGGGTTGGCCGGGGTGCGATGGGGGAGGGTGGGATGCTGGGCAGGGGGAGATCTGGGAAGGTTTCGGGGGAGAAAGAGGAGACTGTGGCACCCTTGAGAGTCGCTGGAGCTTCAAAGGAGAAGTGCGGTTTGAGAGGGGTGATGGGAGCCCTGCTGAAGATAGACACGCCTATGTCCCGGGATGCCCCTGTGGTCCCAATTGGGTAACAACTTCCAAAAATGCACCAGGGGAAGGAGGAAGAGCGGGGACGGGCGGGGGACAGGCTACCAAGGGGTTTTGGGGATAATGATTGGTCTCTGGGATAGGATCCACTACATTGTCATGCCGTACTTTGCCCTTGAACTAACGAAGTATAGCGAACGCTACCAAACCCCGCTCTCCAGTTTTTAAGAGTTGCGAGATGTTAAAGTCACACACAACGGCAATACATTTTAGAAGTAGACTCCAAACAAGGCATTTAGCAAAGTAAAACAATTCACGAAGACCGCATTTTTAACAGAACATTTACTGCGGCGGTCGGTCAAAAGCAGGGTTTTTAAACAGCATGATGATACAAACCCATTTTCTGACAAAACGTTGCAGACGTCAGAATGGTAAGGACAGCTCTACATCACACTCAGATAATCCCTGAGAGCTCTACATCACACTCAGATAATCCCTGAGAGCTCTACATCACACTCAGATAATCCCTGAGAGCTCTACATCACACTCAGATAATCCCTGAGAGCTCTACATCACACTCAGCTAATACCTGAGAGCTCTACATCACACTCAGATAATCCCTGAGAGCTCTACATCACACTCAGCTAATACCTGAGAGCTCTACATCACACTCAGATAATCCCTGAGAGCTCTACATCACACTCAGATAATACCTGAGAGCTCTACATCACACTCAGATAATCCCTGAGAGCTCTACATCACACTCAGATAATCCCTGAGAGCTCTACATCACACTCAGATAATCCCTGAGAGCTCTACATCACACTCAGATAATCCCTGAGAGCTCTACATCACACTCAGCTAATACCTGAGAGCTCTACATCACACTCAGATAATCCCTGAGAGCTCTACATCACACTCAGATAATACCTGAGAGCTCTACATCACACTCAGCTAATACCTGAGAGCTCTACATCACACTCAGATAATACCTGAGAGCTCTACATCACACTCAGCTAATACCTGAGAGCTCTACATCACACTCAGATAGTACCTGAGAGCTCTACATCACACTCAGATAATTTCCTGAGAGCTCTACATCACACTCAGATAATACCTGAGAGCTCTACATCACCCTCAGCTAATTCCTGAGAGCTCTACATCATCCTCAGCTAATACCTGAGAGCTCTACATTACACTCAGATAATACCTGAGAGCTCTACATCACCCTCAGCTAATACCTGAGAGCTCTACATCACCCTCAGCTAATACCTGAGAGCTCTTCGTCACACTCAGATAATACCTGAGAGCTCTACATCACCCTCAGCTAATTCCTGAGAGCTCTACATCACCCTCAGCTAATACCTGAGAGCTCTTCGTCACACTCAGATAATACCTGAGAGCTCTACATCAGACTCAGATAATACCTGAGAGCTCTACATGACCCTCTGCTAATATGTGAGCGATATGGTGTTAGCTGATTTCCACAACCCTAGATGCTCAAATGAGTGAATAAAAAATGTAAAGAAACCTACACTGGAAACAATGCAGTGCCTATTGTTCAATTCAGGCTTGGTCAGAGATGACGACAGCTTCCTCGTCTTGCCTCTGTAGACAGGATGTGTGACAGTGGTATCGGTGCCCAGGGAGCTGTTCTCTTAATGTGACTTTGCAAACACACTGAGCTCTGCGTAAACAAGACACCATCGACCAGCCTGTATTTATGAGGAGCACGTACCTCTGAGAACACTGGATTAGTCAACAGGCTTCTACTGTAAACTGCTGCCATTTTTCTGCTCAACCAGAGCCACTCACTAAAGCAGTTTATCGTTAACTGCCCTGTCAAGGGCATAACGAGCAGATTTCTGTCCGCTCAGGGATTTGACCCTGGTGAGATTTCAGTCGACGCGTCTGATGTCAAAATGAATAACTGGACAACAATGCTGTTTTACTCCGTGTTCATTTCACACCCCTGTGGTCATTACATATAATCACATAATAACATTCCATGTAGTCATTACATATAATCACATCATAACATCCATGTAGTCATTACATATAATCACATCATAACATCCATGTAGTCATTACATACAATCACATCATAACATCCATGTAGTCATTACATATAATCACATCATAACATCCATGTAGTCATTACATATAATCACATCATAAACATCCATGTAGTCATTACATATAATCACATCATCCATAACATCCATGTAGTCATTACATATAATCACATCATAACATCCATGTAGTCATTACATATAATCACATAATAACATCCATGTAGTCATTACATACAATCACATCATAACATCCATGTAGTCATTACATACAATCACATCATAACATCCATGTAGTCATTACATACAATCACATCATAACATCCATGTAGTCATTACATACAATCACATCATAACATCCATGTAGTCATTATAAATGAAATAACATAGAACATCTGCCTGTCTACAAGACTGCATTATAATGCGATATGGTTTGAAATAGACACTGAGAGGTGGATGGAGGGAAAATAGAGAACAAGAGAAACAGAGAGAGAAAGAGAGAGAGCGTTGAATGATGGAGCCACACCGTATCCGCCCATTACACCTATGTATAGGGGCCCTTTCCCCCCCTACATCCTTTGCATTTTAATTATTTTCTACCCCAAAGGTTGCTTCAGGCAACGCTAGCCACTGTGCCAGGCTGCAGTGTATTAGTGGTGGCCTGAATTATTTACATGGTGGTCTGAAACCCTGATACTGTGGGGACTTGTGCATTGGACCCTAGTAATGTCACCAGTACCCACTGTGGGATTCTGCTGGTCGGCGGTGGGCAAGCCCGTCCTGTTTACGAGATCCGGGGGACATTAGGACAACAGTCCGGAGTGAATGTGAACGCGTCGTAGTTACGAGGATTACTGTGTCACCGTGAGGTCTATGTCGTGTTCCAGTGGTGAGGTGGGAGTCACGTGATTGGGGTGGGAGGGGCTTGGTACCATGATTGATTGGAGGTATGTTAACGAGGTACGTAGATAACCTGTTATTTTGTTCGGTAGGTTATAAAACCGTACACCTGAGGGCTTTTTGTGATGGCATATGTACACCGAAAACGATATGACCATTCAGAGGCGAAGTAAACAATTTTGACTATCTTCTAACAAGGGGAACTGTCAAGTTCTCGGGAGATTAGAAGACAAGTGAAAAAATGTAGTTCTCATAGTGAACGTGCTGGATGCAGGAGAGACAGGCAGAGATAATGCCTGAGCGACATTGAATAGGGCCAAACTATTATGGCCAGGCGACTGGGTAAGGCTTGTGTGGTGCTCCCGGTCAGCAGTGGTGAGTACATACTGACAGTGGTCCGAGGAAGAACCAACCACAAACCGGTGACTGAGTGTTGATGTGCGAGGGCAATGAAGGCTATCCCGACTGCGTAGCCGCAAACCGGTCAGAGTTCCCACGATGGCCCCATTGATGACCCCTTGTTCAATGTCGAAAGCGCCTAAACTGGGCAAGCAAGCGTCAGAACTGGACCTTGGAACAGTGGAAGAAGGTCACCTGGTCCGATGAGTCCTGTTGTCTTTTACATCATGTGAACGTCCCTACAAGTGTGCGCTGTTTACCTGGGGAAGGGATGGCACCATGACGACAAGCCAGTAGAGGGAGTGTGGCGCTCTGGGGAATGATCTGCTGGGAAACCCTGGCACCTGATCATTCCTGTGGATGTCAGTTTGACACGGCCGCCTGCCTAAACATTGCAGCTGACCAGGTACGATCCTTCGCGGTAACGCTGATCACTGATGGCAGTGGCCTCATACGGCAGGCTAATGCGCCCTGCCACACCGCACACATTGTTCAGGAACGGTTTGAGGAGCATATTGTCAATTCCTGTGGGATTGGCTGGACCAAGTCCGCTCCACGTCGGCTCCATTTCGCAACTTACAGGACAGTATCTGCCGCTGATGTCTTTGTGTCAGATGCCATAGGACATCTCCAGCGGTCATGTAAAGTCCACATATCTGCGGGTTGGGTGCGTGTGCAGCAGGCGGAGAGAAAGAACCAACAGCATAGTAGGTGCTCTTAACGTCTTGGCTCCGTGTTTTTCATCTATTACCCTGGAACATCAAAACGCAAACAGCTACTTACATGATATCTTAGTCCCTCGTTCATTGATTAGGAATTCTCCAACTGCACTGTGCTAGACTCGTTTTCAGCAGGTCGTGACGCTATATGCGGTCGCAAGTAATTTCGGCTCATTGTGACATCTCACACGGTAATAGCCAGGTAGCCCTCGTTCCCACAGATCAGCCCAGAAACCAGAACCTCCCCAGCACAGACCAACCTCACCCCCTCCGTTTCCTGTTTCTTCCATTCTTCCCCAGATTGACAGCTAAACCACTGTCCCTGTCATGGCTCCTCACTGTCCCTCCCCCATTCCTCCTCCTCTCCCTTTCCCCAAACCACTAAAACAGCAGCAACATCAACAACATCAACTCTCTCCGCTCCCCCCCTCTTTCTCTCTCCTCGGCTCGGCCACATGAGACGCTCAGTCGCCCCCGTGACATGACAGGGACAACTTGCTGATGCTCCGGCGAGAACCAACACCTCCCGAGGGGAGATCCCGGCTCGTTCTCCCTCCCTCGCTGGCTCCCTTCCTAGCCTGGCTCCAGTGGACCAGAGAGGCAGACAGGCAGAGATAGTTGAGAATCCCTCTCCGTTTCGTGTTCCACCCCGGCCAGGCAAGCGCCGGGCCTAATGGGAGCTGACACCGGTGAAGCCCCCCAGATGGACAGAGAGAAGAGGCAGCATATTGTAGCCGGCAGATTCCAATTATTTTTCTGGATGATAAGTGCGACGCTCGTTTGAGGCCGCCGGTTCGCGGCCGGGGTAGGGAAGGGGTAGTGGGATGCCGGGACAGAGACGGACCTGGGGGTGTGGGAGGCAGAGGCTGGGGCGCGCTCCACGGCTGACAGGCCCTGATCTGGCAGGAAGGCTTGATCTGTGACACGGCCATGGACACAGCTTCTCCCCCCGGCGTACATACGCCGACACAACCAAGGCCACTCCGTCAGGCTTAGGGGAGAGAGTGTGGGATCGTGGGCTAGAGGGAGGGTTCATTTGGAGGGTGTGTGTTTCCTTCACTTACAGTATGTGTGGATCTTGAAAAAAATTATCTGAAGTACTATGTGTTGGCCTGTTGTGAATCCTTCATATGCTAGCTGATTGGGTGACAAATTGTAACCGTTCAGTAACAAGGAACTCGAAATGCATTTGAACAGCGCCCCGTTTATTCCTGTTCTGTATTCTAGCACAGTGGGTTAGGAAATCAAAAATGTCTTTGTTGTGCACACATGAAACTGTTTTCATTTGAGGGGACTTTCATTTAGATCTGATGAACCAATTCAGGTCTGATGGCCTTATTTAGACCTTGGACATCAGGAAGCTGCAATTAATACTGATGTAGAACATTGCCAGTCAGGAACTTACACATTTTGACACTGACAAACGTTTTGGTCGCAATGTCGCAATGTTTGATGTCATGCCTTTTTGCATGGTGAAGCACTAGCCCAATGTATAGCTTTGTATCCGAACAGACAATATGTGAAACCATATGGCAGGACCACTGCCCCTCCTGATGCTTAATACAATGGGTTTTTGTGTCCCAGGTAAGGGCGTTCCTAATCGCAATGGAGAATGCCTCATTCTGACCACTGATCTGTTCTGTTCCAATGCCAGTCATACAGTCCAAGGTGATTGAAAAGCCTACTAGAGACAGAGAACCAGCAGCCATCTTGTAATACCTGACTCAGAACCTTATCTGTGAGCAATTTGCACTGGTCTAGCCTGCCTATGTGTGTTAAGGTGTCCTGAAGAAAATGGTGGCCTGAATGTTGCGTGAAAACATTAGAAAGTTTAAAGCAATGTTTCTGTGCATTGGCATAAAACGGTAGTGTCTACTTTTCAACATGGGTAGGTGTGTGAATGCACCAGTGTGGTTTTGTATGGATGATATGCATATGGACTGTGGATTCTGTGGATGCTTGGGTGCTTTAGTGGTCAAAGGAAGCGTTGTTCACCGGCGTATTGGACAAATGAAGCAATTTGGGTCTCTGGGTATATGTAGGCAGAAACAGCATATGGTTGGCTGGAAAAGTGTTTCGCGTCACTTCGAGCCGGAGATGTGGTTTAACAAGCAGAGTGCCTACGAGCACTGAGCCGGCGAAACGATTAGAGCCTGCTCATTTGCCTTGGGGTGTGTGTGTGTGTGTGTGTCGGTGTGTGTGTGTGTGTGTGTGTATGATAGATCCAGCGACGAAGGATAACAGAAACAAACAGAAAAAGTATATAACGATACAGGGGGAAACCAGGAAGTTCTGTAGTTACCCCGAAATACCTAGTGTAACTGGTTGTTATTAAGGAATGTAATTACACCTGTGTAACGATGTGAACTTGTTACCATGCTTGTTACAAATCAAACATGTTGGTTATTTGGTTATTTAACATTTATTTGATTCATTAACATCAGGGGAAAGGATTTGTCCAGGGGCTTTACTAGGAATGCACATATCTATCATGAAGTGCTTTAGGGCGAAGTGCCGAGTGGGCCATTAGAAGAGCTCGTAGCACGTTCGGGTGTATTTATTCAAATAAACAAAATCAAAAACCGAACGGAAACTTAAACAGTGTGACGGAATGAAATTGTGCATAACGCGACATGCTAACACGACACACAGAGTGAGAACCTAATATCATAAACCCGTTAATGCGCACACTTCCGGTTCGTAAGCAGCCACATCTAATGTATAGAAATCACAATATTTGTTCTTTTATAAAATTGTGCCAACTGTCTTGGGAGAGGACCTTTAGTTGGCTCACTTCATTCATGTAGTTGCTTGGTTAATCACGCACACCAGGTTTCAGTTGGTTCACTCCGTTCATTTAGGTTTCAGTTGGTTTGCTCCTTTCATTTAGGTTTCAGTTGGTTCGCACTTTTCATTAAGGTGGCAGTTGGTTCAATCATTTCATTTAGTTGAAAGTTTAATCACGCACACCAGGTGTTCGTTGGGAGATAAGCAGTTCTACTTAGTTCACTGGGTGTGGTTGCACTTTGCTTTGAATGATTGACCGGTGTGGTGACTGTACATTTTAAGTACAACGTACATGTGTATTCGTTCGTTGTGTCTGCGTGTTTCATTTATAAATAAATGCAAGGGTGAAAAAATAAACTGGAATGTAAACAAAACGGCGCTATAGAGTGACTAACTAATGACATCAAAACCAGCTATGTGCTTCACAAACACTCAGCTTGAAATATTACAATAGTGCAACCCCGGTTGATTAACCAACTGAAAACAGGTGTACCCAATGAAACCAACCAACCGGAACTAACGAGTGCACCCCAATAAACACCCCGGGTGGGAACCTAGCGTTCACCACTTGTGACAACATTCAATTATTGTACTTCCATGTCCTTCCTGTACACTTTCTTACGTATTTCTACCCTTTCCCGTGCTGAAATGCTTCAGGGGAACTTGGCGGGAGCTGGTGATGTGCCGTTTCAAGCTCCCCCTAGTATGGGAGCTTCAACAGAGGGGTGTTTAGGGGGAATACTTTAATTACAATGAGTACAGAAGACCCCCAAGGCTCGTGGAAACAGACCAAATAGCAGAAGAAAGAAGAAATGCTAATTAGTCCTATAATGTTGCTGACCATGCGAGTTCCACAGCGGTGCTGAATTGTATTGACATTAGAAGGACAATGAGATCTGAATTCAAGGAACCCATCCCTGTTGCGGTGCTCCTTCGTGCCTACAGGCGTTAACCAAACTACAGACACATTCTCACGAAGCAGCCCGTACAAAATATTGTATTTTGCCAGCAACGCAACTATTAGTTGAAATGTTTGAAAGGTGTGTGTGAACACAATACTAAGAGCGTGCGATTGTGCTCGGTGTTTTTTCCGTGTGTGCGCGTGAGAGTTCTAATACAAGGATCCCCTTTAATTTCGGTGCAATGCAGAACGGGAGCTTTTAACGCATTACATGTTCCTGGCCTGGACAGAAGGGAGAGACTGAGATAGAGAGACAGAGAGAGAGAGAGAGAGAGAGAGAGAGGGGGAGATAAATCAATAGTATTGACCTGTTTACCTTGGTACGGAGCGCACTGGCCGGCACTTAGGTTTACCAGTTGAAACATTAAACCAGACTGTTAGTAATACTTTCGTCCAGCTTTTTAGGGATTGTCCGCACAGTTCGCTAGTACAGAATGACTTCCACGAGCGAGGTACAGAGGGAGGGAGAGGTTGCTGGATGTAATCCAACGGCTTAAACAAGCCTGTTTTTACCGCTACCTGCCTTCAGACCTGATGTGGTAACTCAAGCCTGACGTCGAGCTGCAGGGCATTGTGGTCCGTCCGCCTCCAGCCATCTCCCTCAGGCACTTTTGTGATCCTTTGTGACCCCCAACATCCCGCCCCCCCACCACCCACCTTTCGGCCCAAAACAGAATTTCTTTTGAATTATTTTTTTCTCCAGATGTTTTCTCCCATTGCTTCTATCACCTATGAATCTGCCTTGTCTTTCCATTGATTGTTGTACTCTCTCCCCCTCTCTCTCCCCCTCTCTCTCCCCATCTCTCCCTCCCTCTCTCTCCATCTCTCCCTCCCTCTCTCCCCCTCTCTCTCTCCCTCTCTCTCTCCCTCCCTCTCTCTCTCTCCCCTCTCTCTCTCTCTCCCTCTCTCTCTCCCTCCCTCTCTCTCTCCCTCTCTCTCTCCCTCTCTCTCTCTCCTCCCTCTCTCTCCCTCTCTCTCTCCCTCTCTCTTTAGCCACTGCCCTGCCCCACCATACTCTTACCCCTCCGTCCAACCCTCTCTTCCTAGGCATCTACCAATGCTCTCCTCTCTCTTCACTGTTAATGATAAAATATATATATATATATATATTTATTGTAATCGATTTGCCTAGGGACTTCGTGTTGTCTCCCACTGGCTTTTTCCTCCTCTTCTCCCAAGAGATGGGCAACAATTAGAACATGTAATTACAATATATACGTGAGGAACCACTGCGTATTTTTGCAATGTGTTGTGTATAGTTAACATGCAAGTGGGTTATAATTCTTCACATAAAAACAAAAAGAAAATATTTGCAAGTACCCAACCATTAACCTAAACAACATTCACAGTAATTGTAAAAGATATTAGCATTTTTTACTGTGATCTGTGGTTGTTTTTTCTGTTTTAGTTGATTGCACTGTAATGTAATGTGGACATGGAGCACATTAAACGCTCATTTATAAGCAGAATTAACAATTAACAAAGCTAAGCATTCCAAGAATTATTATTCTAATGAGTTCCATCCCTGAACAAAGCTCTTTTTTATCAGGATTGCACTAAAGTATTTTTCTAAATACAAAATACTGCCCATATATTACTATGACGTGAATTGGAATGTAGTTGAGGTCAGTAAAACAACATGTCTGAACACTTTAAGTTTGTTTTTGCATGTTTTTTAAATTACACAAATACACTTGTATCACACACATTCTTCCCATACTTCTGCTTTTCCTGTCATTCTTTATAACTTTTCTTCAGCTTTTTCTCTCTACGTCAGTGTATTTATAAATCCCTTAGATATCAGCATTGGAGATGCAGTGAGGCGGGGGCTTGTGAGGGGTGGGGCTTGTGAGGGGTGTGGCTTGTGAAGGGTGGGGTTTGTGATGCGGGGGGTTTGTGAGGGGTGGGGCTTGTGAGGGGTGGGGCTTGTGAGGGGTGTGGTTTGTCAGGGGTGGGGTTTGTGATGCGGGGGTTTGTGAGGGGTGGGGTTTTTGAGGGTTAGTCGGGCAAGCAGAAGGTCTCTGAAGCCTGACGAAGGAGGTGATTGACACCTGGCCCTCCTTGGTGAATGTTCTCCCCTATTTTCTTCCCAGCTAAGGAACGTGGGCAAATCTGGGAGGGGCTGTGGGTCTTTGGATGACTGGATCAGAGCATCTCTGGAATTCTGATCATTATTTCAGTTCAGTTGTTATGTGTATACATTTTAAATGTTTTTTTCATCAGCTTTCCCAATGTTCCTGGATTTGATCATCACTGATCCTCTAAGAAATGTTTTTCAGCTTAAAAAGAGTAGCCCACATTCTGCACGTTTTTACAGAGACTCTCAAAAGTATTCACCCATCTGTGACTTTTCCACATTGTTCTGTGTCACATCTTAAAATTCAAATATATGTAGGTTTGCCTCAGATCATGTTGTAATGCGATAATATGTAAAGTCAACAGGGGTGAATACTTTTTTACTGTAATACCCTCCTTACGTACAATGGGCTAGTAGCAGCTGGTCATTTTTTATCTTGTGCCTAATACCTCCATTTAGCTTTTGCTCACTCTGCTTGATTTCATTTATCTCATAACTGTTCCCACCTTGAATCAATGAACAGCAATAGAAATAAAAACCCTGTGGTTTATTGTACTAACATTCCAAATAATGTGTGTAGTCCGCAGCCTACTGTATGTTTTGCAGGCACATTTTGGAGTTACGCACAATGTGAAGGATGACACATGATTGGCATCTGCTCGCAATCCAGCTCTGGTCGGCCACTCAAGAGTTGACGGTGGGCTTGTTAATTCAGTAGCACTCAGAACCTACAATGGACGTTCTAATTCATATATTTTCCCCTAGCCAGAACAACGTTCTTGTGTACTATGTTATTTAAGGTTTCTTCATTGTCTAACGCCATTTGTCAATCCCCGTTTCATCCATCGTGGCTAGAAATGACACTGACAAATGCTATATGTAATATCTCTCTATCCCTAACGCTAACCTTTAATCGCCTGACGGTGTTAATTAAGGAATGTGCATTCAATGTGCATTCAAATGTCCTTCCAGTTCTGTATGCTGCGAAGTTGTGCCAGGGATCAGACTTGTTGGCCCAGCGCGTCCCAGATATGCTCGATCAGATCGAGATGTAGGGAATTCGGAGACCTGGACAACACCTTAAAACCATTCCAGATCAATGTGTCTTGCGTGGCCTGATATCAGGAATACCATTTCCATGAAGAGGTGTACCTGGAATGCAACAAGCTTAGCATGGACGCATGCGGTAAACTGACGTCCAGACCCTGGGTTTTCCGGCCTTATTCTGGATTATGTTGATGTTATTCTGTGGCGCACTGTTCAAATAAATCTACCACAAAATGATAGACTGATCGTGTCTCTGTCAGCGGGCGAACGTAACCAAACAACCTTCACTGTATATCCTCTTATATTCCTAATCGCAGTCTGTTGTGTGTTCTGTCATAGCTTCTTCTCCGTTCTTCTCGTCCCATAAGGAGCATGACCTTAACATGTCCCTGACGCACCGAGACACTTCGGCCCCCTGATGCCCCACAACGCACGATGCATCTCTGATCGCGCTAAAGCCCGTTTCGGTATCATCAGCGTACGTAAGCGCTAAATAAGCGAAACAACGAGGAATCGCTGAGACCTTTAAAAGCTTTTCGGCTTTCAAAAAAAAAAAAAACACATCAACATAATTCAGGTGAAGGAGACGCGACAGCAGCCTCGGGTAAAGCAACGGGCGGCGTCTGGCGACGAAACCGCAAGGGTCGTAGCCGGCTAGCGCGACGGCGGGCCTCGAGTGGCCCGGTGGAATTATCATGATGCGTTTATTCATGCAGAGTGGCTTGGCTCCGAAGGAGGCCAACAAATGAAAGGGTTAACCTTGAACAAGCCCTCTCTGTGTTCATTAGCGATGAGGTACTTATCTCCGCTAACGCTGCCAAAGCGGCTAGGCCTACAGGCCCCAAGTCAATGTAGCGCCGCTGGAGAGAAGCATTTAGCCGAGGGCGTTTCGGCTATTAGGGGAACTGGAGACGCCCTCCGCCCCACAGATGTCAAAACATGGCTAATGCCAGGTTAACCGTCTCGCGTGCAGACGAACTTGAGCGCGATCGTCGGCGCGCGCTCGTTTAGACGTTCGTGCGCGTCTCAACCCCCACCCCCGGATGTGTGCCCGCGTACGCGCACGTTTGTTTGCGAGTCGCAAAGGGCCGGGGAAGGAGGGGCGGGGCAAAATAAATGAATAAATCAGACACGGGGGAGGAAAGGGGGAGCAGAGACAGTGTGGTCGATAGTGTCAAAAGCGGATGACAGATCTAAAAGAATGAATATTGATCCGCTCAGGGGTCTTTACTCCGGCGACCTGTGGGAGGTCAGGCTCCGTAATTAGAGATTGGGAGGAGAGTCGGGGGGCGCCCCTAAAAGCACCCACTTTATTTTAATTATTGTAAGATATTTTTTTAATATTATTTTCATTAATGACATGTTTAGTTTCCAGGACAGTGGGTTAGTGTGGATTGAGTTACATTTTTGGACCAGAATGATGATAGATAGATAGGTAGATATAGATAGATATATAGAGAGATAGATAGATATATAGATAGATAGAGAGATAGATTTGTATAGACACATTAAACAACATGTCAGTGCTATTGCTGTTGTGTTCAGACCAGCATGCAGGCCTATAATTTGAATGTCCTGGATCACACACACACGGACAGACACACACACACACACACACACACACACAGAGACAGACATACTCACACACACACAGACACACACACACTCACAAACACACAGACATACTCACACACACACACAGACACACACACACACACACACACACACAGAGACAGACATACTCACACACACACAGACACACACACACACACTCACAAACACACTGACATACTCACACACACACAGACACACACACACACACACACAGACACACACACACACAGACACACACACACACACACACAAACACACAGACATACTCACACACACACAGACACACACACACACACACACACACACACACACACACACACACACACACACACACACACACACACACACAGAGACAGACATACTCACACACACACAGACACACACACACACACACACACACACACACACACACACACACACACACACACACACACACACACACACACACACACACACACAGTCCCCCCATTTCACCCACAATGCACTGAGAATAATTGTCGGTAGAAGGTTTGTTTTCATCCTGAACAGCACTGATTTATTACTTAGTGGCCTGAGTAAAATGTCCTCTTCAACACATTTATATAGGTCCCAACACAAGAAGACAAGCACCACACACAAGCAGAACACACACACACACACACACACACACACACATAGAGGATCACCTCATCACATTTATATAGGTCCCAACACAAGAAGACAAGCACCACACACAAGCAGAACACACACACACACACACATAGAGGATCACCTCATCACATTTATATAGGTCCCAACACAAGAAGACAAGCACCACACACAAGCAGAACACACACACACACACACATAGAGGATCACCTCATCACATTTATATAGGTCCCAACACAAGAAGACAAGCACCACACACACGCAGAACACACACACACACACATAGAGGATCACCTCATCACATTTATATAGGTCCCAACACACGAAGACAAGCACCACACACAAGCAGAACTAGCATAAACACACACACAAAGATAATCACCACACTTACACAATAACAGCACACACAAGCAGCACGCACACACACACACACACACACATACACACACACACACACACACACACACATACCAAATCACCACACAATAACAGCACACACAAGCAGCACACACACATATATAGAATCACCACACTTACACAATCACGTCCCACATGCCCACTTCGTGCCTAGACAGGACAACCTAGGGGACAGCTTTAAGTTAACATGCACACACACACACACACACAGAGGCAGTATGGCTGCCATTGTTCAACGCTCTGGGACATCTCATGGTGAGGTGAACTCGGAGTGAACCAGCTCACAGCATAAATAACATCTCACACAATCCCTCTCAACCCTCCCTCCCTCCCTCTCCACCCACCCTCCCTCTACACCCTTCATTTTCATCCAACCACTCCACCCACTTTCCCTCCACAACCACCCACAGACCCACCTGATCCACCTCACCCTCTCCACCTTCCCCTTACCCATACTTTGATTTGAACACCCACAAATACACATGCTTGGAAATAAGTCACTTGAGCGTTGACTTTCATAAATGCACTGGCTGTACGACACAGTTGCTCAGCATAACCCGCCCTCTGTGAAAACACGAAAACCACTCCGCTAATGATCGTATAACTCCAGGTTTCAACCAGCAACCAGCTCCACTGTTTATCCATGCAGGTGATGACACAAGTTCCTGTTCAGCTCTATTTATACATGAGACGCCATCTCCCCTCCTGCTTAACTGTGTCCCTCGTCTGTCCCGTCTGTGTTTTGTGAGGCTGTTCGCATTAGTGACAGTTTACCTGTGTGGCTATATTGGGCTAACGAGAGAGCTTCTAGACCGGGTGCCTGTATGTGTGATTGTTCGTTCGTCACAGCAACTCTTCAGTGGAGCTCCGGCTTCTGGATTATCGAGAAGGAGTAAAAAAAGAGTAGGTCAAGAGAATTGAGAAGAAGAAGCTAGGATAAAAGGGTGGTGGGTGGTGGGGGTCGTAGGTCGGGTTCACCCTAATCGATAGAGATATTCCGATGCTGCCACAAGGATGGGGGTTGAGGGTTGATTACGGGTCGCGTGGCCGACTACCCCTTATAGCGCCCGGTTCTTTAAGACCACCATTAGTGGAGATGATGAAGGGTGATGATGAAGGGTGATGGCACTATTAGGGGTGTAAGGGGTTAAGTAGCGTCGGGCAATAGTTAGGCCGGCTGGACGAACTGCTGAGGCGTTTGTTGTGTCACTGTAATGACTGTGACGGTTACACCCATGAGAATGGCTACAGCTATAAACGGTTTGGGGAAATATAACGCTGAGGTCTTTTGATACCGATACTGAAACTAAGCGTTTGCCATCGGCGATATCAAGGCAGAAGTCCAAAAGTCAATCAAAAATGTTCTCCGCCAAATTAATATGCTTACCTACCGAATGATTCCATTTAGTTTCCGCCCATTCGGCGAGTTCGTTTCTAACATTCATTTTAAAGCAGATGAGCACGGGCCTGTGGCGCTTTTACCTCAGGACGGACATTAATCACAGCGAATCATAAGGCGGTACGAATCTAAATACAAGTCGATGGTCTTTTATTGAAAATAGGCGTTTTCCCCGGAGAAATTCAATTTGCGTTATTATTAGATTACTAGGGAAACCTTATCAGGGCTATATCAGCCATGGAAGGTATTTATGTGTTCATCGAGCGGCTCAGCATTTGAGCCCCCCACCCCCCCCACCGTTTCTTCTCTTCCAGATCGGTTCCCTCTCTTCTTCTCTTATCGCTCAGAGAGCGTAGAGGCTTCTGAAACGGTGCCTCGTCCAATCGATAGTTAGCGAGAGACTCTCGGTACAGTCCAGGATCCCTCAGAAGCTGAAACAGCAACGTCTGCGTACTGTCTTTAAAATATTCACCCCTATACGCACACTGATCCAGGAACAGGACGAGTGTGCCTGGTAGAGGTCACATTGGTAATAGTTGATGGGTACGTTATACTGATCCAGGAACAGGACGAGTGTGCCCGGTAGAGGTCACATTGGTAATAGTTGATGGGTACGTTATACTGATCCAGGAACGTTACTAAGCTATCTTACGTTTAACAGTTTACTGCCTGTGCACAACTCTCCCGTTGCCATGGATCACCGTAAATAATCCCACTTCCCTCTCAGCAACTAAATCCCATTATCCAAGTTCAGACGGGTTTTCTCAATGGACCGATGACGCGATCCAGTCTCTCCGTCACAGCCAACCTCCTCCTTGTCACGTCGCTGTATCCTCTCCTGTGTGGGCTAATTGAAAACCTTCCAGGAACCCTCGAACCTGTTGGAGATACAATTACCAGGCGGGCCTCTGGTGCCTCGTATGATCTCTATTAGAGGGAGTTCCTAGTCCTGGTAATGACTGGCAGACTGTAATTACTTCCACCAGGCTTGCTGTTGTAAAACATGCTGATAAATGAGCCAGCAGGCCCCACATATCATTATAGTTCCATGGGAGTAACAGGGCTGTTACATGATTATGTCAACCAGGAGGAGGTGGGATCTCACCTGACGGAGCTAATGTGAAAAGGATGGGAGAGGATAGGGAGAGGGGACGAGAAGAGGGGTGGAGGAGACGAGAGGAGGGGTGGAGGAGACGAGAGGAGGGGTGGAGGAGAGGAGAGGTGGAGGAGAGGAGGGGTGGAGGGGGGAGGAGATGAGGGGTGGAGGAGATGAGAGGAGGGGGTGGAGGAGAGGTGGAGGGGGAGGAGATGAGGGGTGGAGGAGAGGAGGAGAGGAGGGGGAGGAGATGAGAGGAGGGGGAGGAGAGGAGTGGTGGAGGAGAGGGGTGGAGGAGACGAGAGGAGGGGTGGAGGAGACGAGAGGAGGGGTGGAGGAGAGGAGGGGTGGAGGAGAGGAGGGGTGGAGGGGTGGAGGAGAGGAGGGGTGGAGGGGGAGGAGATGAGGGGTGGAGGAGATGAGGGGTGGAGGAGAGGAGGAGAGGAGGGGGAGGAGATGAGAGGAGGGGGAGGAGAGGAGTGGTGGAGGAGAGGGGTGGAGGAGACGAGAGGAGGGGTGGAGGAGACGAGAGGAGGGGTGGAGGAGAGGAGGGGTGGAGGAGAGGAGGGGTGGAGGGGGAGGAGATGAGGGGTGGAGGAGAGGAGGGGAGGAGGAGAGGAGGAGAGGAGGGGGAGGAGATGAGAGGAGGGGTGGAGGAGAGGAGAGGAGGGGTGGAGGAGAGGAGGGGTGGAGGAGAGAGGAGGGGTGGAGGGGGAGGAGATGAGGGGTGGAGGAGAGGAGGGGAGGAGGAGAGGAGAGGTGGAGGGGGAGGAGATGAGGGGTGGAGGAGAGGAGGAGAGGAGGGGGAGGAGATGAGAGGAGGGGGAGGAGAGGAGTGGTGGAGGAGAGGGGTGGAGGAGACGAGAGGAAGGGTGGAGGAGAGGAGGGGTGGAGGAGAGGAGGAGAGGAGAGGTGGAGGGGGAGGAGATGAGAGGAGGGGGTGGAGGAGACGAGAGGAGGGGTGGAGGAGAGGAGGGGTGGAGGAGAGGAGGGGTGGGGGGGAGGAGATGAGAGAAGGGGTGGAGGAGAGGAGGGGTGGAGGAGAGGTGGAGGGGGAGGAGATGAGAGGAGGGGTGGAGGAGAGGAGGGGTGGAGGAGAGGAGAGGGAGGGGTGGAGGAGAGGAGGGGTGGAGGAGAGGAGGGGTGGAGGGGGAGGAGATGAGAGGAGGGGTGGAGGAGAGGAGGGGTGGAGGAGAGGAGGAGGAGAGGAGGGGAGGAGGGGGAGGAGTTGAGAGGAGGGGTGGAGGGGGAGGAGATGAGAGGAGGGGTGGAGGAGAGGAGGGGAGGAGGGGGAGGAGATGAGAGGAGGGGTGGAGGAGAGGAGTGGTGGAGGAGAGGGGTGGAGGAGACGAGAGGAAGGGTGGAGGAGAGGAGGGGTGGAGGAGAGGAGGAGAGGAGAGGTGGAGGGGGGAGGAGATGAGAGGAGGGGTGGAGGAGACGAGAGGAGGGGTGGAGGAGAGGAGGGGTGGAGGAGAGGAGGGGTGGGGGGAGGAGATGAGAGAAGGGGTGGAGGAGAGGAGGGGTGGAGGAGAGGTGGAGGGGGGAGGAGATGAGAGGAGGGGTGGAGGAGAGGAGGGGGGGTGGAGGAGAGGAGAGGAGGGGGTGGAGGAGAGGAGGGGTGGAGGAGAGGAGGGGTGGAGGGGGGAGATGAGAGGAGGGGTGGAGGAGAGGAGGGGTGGAGGAGAGGAGGAGGAGAGGAGGGGAGGAGGGGGGGAGGAGATGAGAGGAGGGGTGGAGGAGAGGAGGGGAGGAGGGGGAGGAGATGAGAGGAGGGGTGGAGTTTTATGTTTCTTAATGATGAGGATCATTTGTTCCACCTACATGTGTTAGTGTAATGATGTTCTGTGCGAAGAACCGTGCACGGTTCATATGAGCCAACACACACACACACACACACACCCAGGCACGCACTGAAGACAACAAGTGCACACACACACACACACACGGCGAAACCCTCCAAACAAATATACATATTCATAGTAATTAATTATAGAAACTTTTAAGGGACCTAACATGAGCCCCCCCTCTGATTAATCATGTTCCTCCTCCACCATTATTAAATCGCTGAGGCAAATATCCTCCGTGTAATAAATCCCACTGGACTATGATTAATCAAAGAAGTGTGAGCTTAAGACCGGTGGCAGGTGGAGTTACAGTGGTAAATCATCTTTATTGCAAGATTAGCAGGTTGGTGTTTTAGGGCGCCAGGGGCCAGTGGGAGTTCACTGGAGGACAGTGGAGTACATCAGGTATGGCCTCTGGTCAGTGGGTGTGTGTGTGTGTGTGTGTGTGTGTGTGTGTGTGTGTGTGTGTGTGTGTGTGTGTGTGTGTGTGTGTCTGTGTGTGATTGTGTGTGTGTGTGTGTGTGTGGAGTGACTCTCCCACACACATACACACACACACACACACACACACATGATCCTGGCTGGCCAATGACAGCAGGCGATCGATCCAATGGCCCAGTCAGGCCATTGAGGTGAACGGGATGCTGGGTAGAAACCCTCAGTAGAGACACAATGATTCACTGTAGCCACACGACCCGTCAACAAGTTTTCACAGTCACTCATTAAATTAAAAGACCAGAAGGGATGTGTTCAATTAAGTCGATTAGTAGTTTATCCCGCCTACCTTGTCGCTCAGCAACAAATTAGGCATCTGAACCAATTAGTTCGGGTTAGCGAATCAGGTCATGCCATGATAATTGAATGTGGCAATAATGAAGGCGGTGAGCTGGTCTGGAGGCTTCTGCTAGGGCAAGGCAGGAAGAAAGAGAACAGGAGAGACTGACTGAGAGAGAGAACAGGGGAGCGAGAACAGAAGAGAGATAGAGAACAGGAGAGAGAGAGAGAATAGAAGAGTAAGAGAGACAGGCCATACACAGTATATATATTTCAGGTTCAGCTGCTTAGCCACCTCAATTAACCTGAATGATTAGCTATAACTGCTCGGCCAAACCTGACATTTCTCCACCAAGGTAATATTACCCTAGCGACTTCATCTAGCTCCTATCCACGTACTTCATCATCATCATTGTCCTTTTACCGGGTGCCTTCTTTCGAAAGGGGACGGAAGTAAAAACTGAAATGACCGTCGCCTCGAACGCATTCGCAATTGAAATATCTTGGAAGATATGAGAGAGGAGCACGTTGAATTGGAGGCAGCATTGAGTTGTATGAACGGAGGTGGTTGCGTGGCGACAACAACAACTGTTCTGGTCAAATCCTCACCGTTGCAATATGTTAAAGCACCCATCGATTTCAATGCATTTTTAATTGCACACTAATTGGTGATTAAAAGGACTAAAAGACCTTCGCTCAGGAGTTGCAGAGGACTTTTCAACTGCACAACTAGGAACTGCAATACGGTTTAAAGGGCAACGCTCTATCCGAGCAACCTCAACTAAATGTCACTGTTGTCTGTTAGGGTGTCGCACAAATCCAACGTGCATAGCGATCGTGCGGGGGGGGGATGTGACAGATGACCGCGGTTGCATGATGGAAGGCCTTGCCTTCGTTCGTAACGTGCAGTCGAAGGACCGGGGGTTGATCCGGAATCAGATTGGAGGTGAAGTCATCCATGCGCGGCCAATCAGATGACATCGCAGATGCCTGAGACCATATAAGGACAAGCGGTATCCCGGTGCCACCGTGAAGTCTTTAAAAATGTGTGACGAACATGTCGTATCAATGACTGGCAGAGGTCAAGCAGACTTTTAAACTTCTCGACAACCGTGCGTCCACTTTTGTCTTCCTTCCATTTGCGTAATACGTACAGCCGTTTTTTTTTATTACTTCCCTTATTTTCTCCGAACCATTTGCCTTGTTTTCTCTAAACCCCCGCCGCACCGACCCCCACCTTTGTGACTCACAGCGGACCAAACACCTGGTCGGGGTGGCCCGGGGGGGGCACCTGGCCCCATCACGGGCCCCTCACAACCCCTCCATTCCCCGGGCCCGCTGTGGTGTTTGGTAATGTTCTGACTAGTCAAGCATATAAACAAAGGTGAGGCGAAATGACTGCCTCCGTCTTGACAGAAGTGCTGAACCACGAAGAACACCTTGAAGGGCATGTTCACTGTCAATAGAGTTTTGTGTAAGCTCCTTCAATTAACATAAAACTAAACTGCTCCGCAGTTGGCTGCCCAGAGAGGTAGAACCGGTGAGAGAGCGAGAGAGAGAGAGAGAGAGAGAGAGAGAGAGATAGAGAGAGGGAGGAAGAGAGAAATGCACAGTGTGTGTGTGTGTGTTTACCACTTGGAGGCAAAGTAGTTCCCCTAGCGACGGCATCGTCATGCGGTGTAGTCGTGGACATTGACTGTAAGCACCACACACGAGCAGGAACACACGAACACAAGTTTGGAAACATTCTTATAACATATTACCAGAGATGTTCACAAGTCTTTGAGCTCAAGTCCAAGTCAAGTCACAAGTCTCTTGTGGTAATAATGAGTGTTATGGGCTTTTTTTGAGCCTACATTCCAACTCACAAGCTGTTTCTAGAGATTCTTAACGAGTCTGAAGAAGGACAGTTCTATTGATTCGTCAATCAGCACAACAGTATTTAGCTGTGCAAACATAACTCCAAAAAGGCTTTTCCCCAAATTCATTCATACATAATAAGGTGAAAAGAAACAAATGCTGTCATTTCTGAACAGGCAGGTCATTTTCGGGGAGGACATCACAAAGACAGTTTCAGGTTGATTTTCTATAAAGTCTAAATCACTTCGGACAAGTGTATTAGCAAAATCATATTTTCTCCTGAGCACGAAATAGAATTTGGTCTAAATCAGATAGATGTGCCAACGAAAATGAGTTAGCCACTTGGCTCGTTACGTCCAGTTCACTCCAGAGTTTTTGCGCTAATTCCAGGCAGTGTTTATTGAATTGGCCTTAAGATCAGCCCCTGGCCATAGGCCACTCCCCCCGTGTTTCTTGTCGCCTAATTATATCAGATGGCAGGCTTGCATTTCTAATGTCACATTACGCACTGCAATTTGCCTAAAGACATGAACAACATTGGGTCACTTGCAATCCACAATCCCCAAATGTGGATTTTTCTCCCACTAATGTCATGACCGGTGCTTCTGGGGCGGCAGTTGCTCAGTGGGTTGAGTCGGTTGTCTATCAATCGGAAGGTTGGTGGTTCGATCCCCGGTTCCTCGTGGGAAATTGTCGAGGTGTCCATGAGCAAAACACCTAACCCCAGGTGCTCCTGGCGAGCCTGCAGTCGCCTTGCATGGTAGATGCGGTCGTCAGTGAATGAGTGAATGAGTGAATGAATGGGTGAATGTGACGCAGGATCTGTAAAGCGCTTTGGATAAAAGCGCTATATAAAAGCGCAGCATTATTCTGAGGTACCAAACCGGCGGCCATTGTTTCTCTTCGAAACCCAAACGGCGCTGTTCACGTTGACATCCCATCGGCTGAAGTTGTAAGGAGGCGTTATATGTGTGCGTCGTAATCGTCTTGGATCAGCAGAGGGCCACTCGGCTTTCATTGCTTTTCCCGGAGACAGCCAACATGCGTGCGGAGAGAGCTGAAGCTAACATGCTTAGCGGTTGTTGGGTTTGGTTGCTGCCATTCACCAGGGAGGGACTTAGTTCTGGTAGGCGTTTGACGGTTGCCGTTTGCCTTCTGCGCTCTGCCTGTCTATCTTCACGAGAAGGATAGCAATGACCGAGGACGGCTGGGATTCATGGTTTCTCGCTCTCGTCGCTATCTCCCTACGTCTATCTCCCTACTGTCTCCCTGTCTCTCTCGAACCCTCTGTCTCTCTCGAACCCTCTCTATCTCTCTCCCCCTCTCTCTCCCTCTCTATCTCTCTATCTCTCTGTCTCTCTCTATCTCTCTGTCTCTCCCGATCCCCAGGTCTTTTTATCTCTTTGTCTCTGAGTGCACCCGGTTCAGAATTGTGCGCTGCTACGTTCCCCTCATCCCCACTTCACACTTCCTCCTCTATTCTATTTGTCTCATCCTCCATCTGTGTGCTATGCGGTTCTGCATGATACCGCGTGGTTCGCCGCGTCAAACGGCTAAGGAATTGTGACGGATGCAGTGTCAATAAGAAGTATGTGAACGGAGGAGAAGAATGACACTGGAGTGTAGAACAGTATGGCAGGAGAAGGACAGTAAGGAGATGAACAACGACTGGTCTAAAGAGGAGAACCAAGGAGGAGAATGAGAGAAGTGGGTGACCAGGGGCGAAAGATAGCTCATCTTATATCGCGGCTTTGCCATTATCCCTTCAGCAGAGCAGTGCTTTTAGAGCCGGAGAGTCCGGCGTGAAATTCCGGCTAACTGTGGATGAGCGCTACAGAACACGGATGAGCCGGGATTACGGAGGCCCAAAGCTTTGCCTTCATCCCTCTGCATCGCATGGCGTCTGTGATCCCGCCCCTTTGCCCAGCGGGCCGGCACCAGCACCTCAGTGTCCGTCGGCGCGACTCGCAGTGTCCCGGGAGGAAAATGGACACACGCCACCCTATCAAATCTCGTCTCTCGCCTTTCAAATGCCACCCCTCCTCTCGCTCTCCCTCCCTCCCTCTCCACATGACAGCATGTTCCTACCCTGATCCCATCACGTCTTACGCCACTTCGGGGCCAGGCGGGCTAATATCTCCGACTGCGTGTCCGTGCGAGTCTCAATATTTCCACCGCACGTGCGCGGCTTGGAGTAAGAGGACGCATGTGCGTGAATTCATCGGTGGGTCGTTGTGGCGAGGCACGGCGCGAGTCTGTCTCGGAGCAAAAAATACAACGCTGGACGTTTTCAAGTGCCTCGACGTGCCAATTCAAACCATTAAATTCTCCTCGGCGTTTCGTCCTTCCCTCCGGAATGATTGAGGCTCTGGCCTTCTTGTCCCGCACACGCTCTTCATCTCCAGTCGATACCCATTGAGCCTCTCATGAAAGGGAAATGACAGTTAGTTCATAACTTCCAAGGACTGATCAATACGCACCTGCTGCGTCTCATTCGCCCCGGCGTCTCCATCCCTCTCGTCTCGCGACGTACCCGAAACCGGGCATCACCTCCCGACCCCTCGAGGAGAATAGCCGGCGCGGAATTGTTGCCATCAGATAAGATCAAAGATAAGTGCCACTAATATGTTTTTGTGTTGAACGTGGAATTCTCTCCCGCTTTATTGATGCTACAGTAATGCCATAGTGGATGCACATGTATGGTGATTAAATCATAGAATCACATTCAGAGAAAGTGTTATATTGAAAGTGTTATATTTCCTGGAACTGGTGACAATATGAAACAGCTCTAAATGTGTGTGTGTGTGTGTGCGTTGACGTGCGCGTATTGTGTACTTTAACGGAACTGTGGCTCTCGAAACCCCACTGTATGTGGAACAAAGCCTTTCTTCTTTCACGTACAAACGCTTTCGCCCGAAGACCAGGACAGTTGACAGCGGACAAAAAGCGAAGATTGACGTCAAAACAGCCACACGGGAGAAAGAAGTCGGCCCATTTATATTTTTCAGATTTCTCCGCGAGGACAGCCGAGGGGGGAGAGGGTGTCTTCGAAGTTCCTAGCAGAGCTTAAAACGCTGAACTTTGTCCGGGTCTCCGAGTGTAACCGACCAGCCGGTGGGCAGCTGCGCCTCTCCCTCGACCTCGTGTTCAAAGCAAAGTTGTCTCCTTATTTATGTGCAAATTTGCTCTAAGGCCCTGTGAGGGCGACGCGCATGCCGAATCCCTCCTTTCTTGGCTTTAGCAGATTATCCCCCTACTCCGTTTGGTCCCTGTCGTCCTAAGCCCAGCTGGCCCAACCTTTTGTCATTGAGACTTTCTCTCCTTCTCCTCGGTGTCTTTCCACCCCTCCACCTTCCTTCGACGCCCCCCACCCAGCATCTCGACTGAGAGAACCACCCCCCCGCCTCTTCTCGTGCCGGTCCCGCTACGCCCCTCCCTTCCTTAGTCATTCTCAAAGGGCCATTATATCGCTCTCCTCATGGACAAAGGGCCCTGGAGGTGGGGAAGGAGGGGAGGGCGGGGGGGCGTTGGGGAGAACAGACGTGGAGAGAGAGGGAGAGAGAAGGTTGCTAGAGCTTGCTGCCCTCCCGTACCTGATCGATAACAGTGGTCCACGTGGACCTCTGAAGGCTAATCGATGCTCTCTTTTTTCTCTCTCTCGTTTTTTCCCCCTGCTCTCTCTTTTTTGGGGGGAGGGGAGCGGGGGGGCCATAGGTTTTGCTGCTGACTCTACCGAAACCCGACGGCCGAGCTGAATTAGGGAGGTGAAGGAGGAGCGGGGTGGAGACCTCTGATCACTCCTCTCTGGGGAGCACAAGAATATTTGGTGTGTCTGTGTGTTTGTGTGTGTGTCTGGGTGCGTGTTTAGACGTGTGTGTGTGGGAACAGACGGTGGGCTGCTGTGTGTCTGGGTGAACGGAGATCAGGGTCGTGGAACAGGCGCAGAAATTAAATCAACAACGTGACCCCCACCTTTCCCCCGGCGCCCCATCCATCTCCACGATTGTCCGACGCACGCATGGCGCACACACACGTCCCTATTCGCTTGCTTCACATCTCCTCCCCGCCAGGTGAGAGTTGCAGAACAAACAGAAGGCCGCGGGGTTGACGCTTCTGTTCATACGGGCACATGCAGGGATTTGAGGAGCTTGCTGGTTAAGCCCGTGGATTGTATTCCTCTCGAGTTCCTCCTCACTTTCCCGCTGTTTTCACTTGGGCCCTACTCTGTCGCTCTCTTCCTTCAGCCGAACTGACCAGTGGCTGCACTCACTCAGTCTCACGTTGTTTGTTTGACACACCTACGTAGCCCTGTAATCTCAATATGCCCCGTGAATATCTCTCAAGGCTGCTGGAGAAAAGCCATGAGAGTCTGTGTCTTTAATATACCTTACAATATGGAATTGGAGTGTGTGTGTGTGTGTACGTGTGTTTGTTCGACCTGAATTCCCTGTCCCGTAGCGGTGAAACCTTCTGACAACAGACACACTGACAACAGACACACTGACAACAGACACACTGACTAGTGACCGACTGTATACCTGTCAGTGCATATGTACGAGAGTCACCCTCTCTCTCTCTCTCTCTCTCTCTCTCTCTCTCTCACGCACACGCACACGCACATCCGTCTCTAGCACCTACAATCCCTTTTCACATCCCACTCCCGCTCCACCCACCTTTCCCAGACACCCTCCCGGCCGTTAATGTAACAGCGTCTTAACTTCCCCATCAGTCTGTCAACACCACGCGGAGGGGAAAACAATTATCGTCCGCGCGTGTCGGAGAACGGCGACGGGCGCGACGCGCTCTCCACTTTCACCGCGCCACATTGTTAAACACCCCGCTGTAATTACTCCAGTGCGCCTCTCCTCGAGCCGCGTCTCCGTTCGTCGGCTAACAAGGCGCCTCTCGTCGTGTGTAAATGGAAACCAATAAAATGGCAATTAACCCTCGCAAATACGTATAAATGACTGTCCGGGCGACGGGGGTATTGACAGGGCCTTCTGTCAGAATGCCTGGTTAGCGAGGAGCTTGTAGGGAAGAGAGCGGGGAAATAAAGAGGGGAGAAAACACGCCGGCGCTGTGCACTGGGGGGGGTCAGACAAATCCCACGGGCCATTGTTTGTTGTGTCTGCGACCGGACCATTGTTTTGGTCCCCATTAACCCTTGACCTCCGGCTCGAGAGCGGGAAAAGATGGCGGGAGTGAAAATAACAGACGTGGCCCACTGAAACCTGGGAGGGGACGGGGGGGGACGTGGGAGGCGGCTTAGGAGAAGAGGGGACCCCCTGGTCTGAGCGAGGAGGGAGTCTAGCTGACCGGGCGGAGGGGAGGAGGTGGCTGGTTTGCCCCGGAACAGGGATATGCGATACACCCGTTGTCTTGTCCCCCCGGACAAAGACATGCTGTTGTCCTAATGCTTTGCCCCCGCTCGGCGACGGAGTGTGACCACTGTCTGGGATGCTTTCTCACATTCGCCTGTATACAGACTGGACCACACACTAAATCAGCCAGGCCAACGTCATCCACTGGGGCCACATTATAGGATCTCCTCCCGTCTTATGAAGCACGACCCCGGCTCGGGCGAAAAAGGCGAGGAAAAGGAGGGCCCTTAGATACTCAGATTGGATATGTCCGTATCCTTAATATTTTTGGAGAATTCATCAAATTATTATGTCATTGAACCACTATGGTTACCTTTTTCCATTTTTAGTTGGCAATTATAAAAAAGAATGTTGAACATTTCTAACCAGAAACATTTCCTGAAAACCACCCAACGTGTTGAATTTAAAAAACTCCTCTAGCCCAGAGCTCTTAAATGGCTAAGGAACATCCCACCATTGGTAACACACTTTCTGTCAGCACGAGTCTCCGTTCACATCTAAGCCGATCCCTTTCTGACTAAAAACAACACACATTGGCGAGTCCACGTGTCACAGATCCGAGGCACAAGGCACCGCTTTACACAGGGACACACGTATTCCTGCACATCAAGTCAGCCCCCTCGTCTCCGTGTCCGTGAGCGACATAGCCGCGCTTCGACAAAAGCGTCCCCGCCGGTTGTGGCCTTAAGAGCCTTACCAGTGCCCGTAGTCAGGAGTAAAGCGCGTCATTCGTATTCCAAACGGCACCCTACTCCCCGCCTAGCGCACTACATCCCACCATATCCTTATCCCGGTCAGAGGAGACGCACCGGGAAGGAAACGCGTTGCCCTTTGTGCTGCGACCGTACACACTGCCACACATTGAGAATCGGTGGGAAGAGGGATTGGAGGAGTTGAGACCTTAAAGGATGAACCGCGAGGATTTAGGCTACGCGCCGGGCGCTAGTCGGGGGGCTGGGAAAAAGCCGAAAGTCCTGTGGATCAGATGGAGCTGTCAAGCAGGACAGGAGATGAGAGAAACAGCTGAAAAAAGAGAGAGGGTGAGGGAGGAGAAGAGAGGTGGACGGAAGGGGAAGAAAGAGAGAGAGAGAGAGAGGAAGGCTGTGTGAGGGGGAAGATGCGAGAGCGTGGTAAAGAGCGAAAGGGAAACAGATAGAAAAGAGCGAGGGAGAGAGAGAGGGAGAGAGGGAGAGGAAGACAGAGAGGATGAGCCAGATGAAAGGGCCCGGAGATGTGTAAGCCAAGCAGCGAAGCCCGGCAGATAGTAGAGACGGAGTAGCTTATATTGGGGGATCAGCGTTTAGAGAATCTGCCAGGGCAAAGGGAGGGGAGAGCCTAGAGACGAAACAGTAGAATAGCACAGGATAAAGGTAACTCGGGTTACCATGGGCTCACGTCTGAACCGCGGATGATGCAGGGAAGAGACAGGTACCTGGGACTGGCGTCGCCAGGCGGGCAAGACAATCTGCAATTCTATGCGATGCACCGGTACAGCCAGCGGATCTGACCAAAACATCCCCTGGAACCTTAAAAAATAAATCGGGAAAAAAAATGTGTTCTGTTGATGCAGCACTGAGATATAAAAGGGCAGTCGCTACTGACAAACAGGTGCCCAAACAGTCGCTTTGTAAGAGCCTGGCCACACATACAGATCAGCAGCACTCCTGCAGCCAGCCTTTTTGAGAGAACCCCTAATTTCCCTGCAAGTGCTTATTACATTAGATTGCAACTATACCAGCCTTAATTCAATATCAACCATAGGGGGTCAGTTCACAACATATGGATCATTTGAAATTCTGAGCTGTTTAATCATGATGAGCTAATGAAAAACTACACGCTTATACTTGTGTCTGTAAGAGAGAAAGAGAGATAGGGAACGTGAGGTATTAACAGCGCTTGGGGAGCGGGCCACGTTACTACAGATCGGCAGGCCGGTAGCCAACCTAGCGCTGTACTCTCCTCACCGGCACAGCACCCAGCGCGTAATGGTCGTGATTCTTTAGATTACTCGCTCCGGCATGGCGCGCGCGAGACTCAATGTTCCTGTACGTCTAAACGTAGCGGTTTAACGTATTGAGAACTCCGATACCAAGGCGTTTCTCCTCAATGTTTTCCATGGAACTTAAGTAGACCTAAGCATCACGACCTGATTCGTAGACGGTGCCTCCTGGGGTTCTCCAAGGACTGCCTGAATTGGTCTCTCACGTCTAAAATGAAACGGTTCGTTATGGGTTCTTCACATCGACAATTTCGGCCGGGATCCTGTGACGTTCTTCTTAACCCTTTTGATTAACCGTAGTTTTTTCGGCAGTAACATTGTTTATACATGGATACGTGTGTTTGAACGATTCTGTTCGATTCCCTTTGACATTTCTCCAGAAGAACTTATCCGGGGGTTCCTTCACACTAACCAAAAAAGAATACTCCAAGAAAAGTTTTCTCTGTAAAGTGTAGAATGTGTCAAATGTGAGAGGATTTGATCACCGGTGAAAGTAGGCAATTTTGTCTGTTTTGGAGGGACCATAGAGCTGTGAAGACCGAACCGATTGGCGTAGGGTCAGAGAAGCACAGTGAAGAAGTGTCGAGGGAGCATTTAGGTCACCCAAGAGGCTAGGGAGAGAGAGAGAGAGAGAGAGAGAGAGAAAGAGAGAGAGGGGCAGTAAAGTGTCTCAGCGAGTGCGGGGCTGTGTCGACTTGAGGAAACAATGTTAAATGACGCAGAAAGAGGTGGCGGACCCCTGTCAGCACGGAGCTGTGCCTCACGACGAGCACAGCTTCTGGACGTGGCATCAGCTTCATGCCCCCCGGAGAGGTCTGTCAGGCCCCATGATGACCACGGAGCAGGGACACACACGCACACACACACGCACGCACGCACACACGCACACACACACACACACAGCAGATTGGGGGGCCGAGAGCGGCCAGGACCGTTTCCCAGTGATAGACACAGTCCCTCTCTCTATCTCTCCCCCATCTGATATAGTGTCTCTCCCTCTCTCTCTCCCATCTGATATAGTGTCTCTCTCTCCCTCTCACCCTCTCCCTCCCATCTGATATAGTGTCTCTCTCTCACTCACTCTCTCTCCCATCTGATATACTGTCTCTCTCTCCCTCTCCCCCATCTGATATAGTGTCTCTCTCTCTCTCTCCCTCTCTCTCCCCCATCTGATATAGTGTCTCTCTCTCCCTCTCCCTCTCTCTCTCCCATCTGATATAGTCTCTCTCTCTCTCTCTCTCTCTCTCTCCCCCATCTGATATAGTGTCTCTCTCTCTCCAATCTGATTTTGAGACACTCTAGATACAGTATATCTACATTGCACTTTTGGTTTCCGTATTTCCGTTGAATCTTTGCATTGTGAGCACACTGTACACATTACCAGATATAAGTGAGTGTACGTCCATGTCACAGTATTTGTATGTCAAATTTTTAAACCAGCAACTCATTGTCCTCTGATATATGGTGCTATTTCATTTAACGGTACACGGACGAAACAGAATTGCTGGAACTTGCTTGGTATACAGACCGGGAAAGGTGGATGTTGTATGATTGGCTCAAGGTTTGTTCAGACTTTCCCTCTGTCTTTATTGGAGAATTGTTAGGTTTTCAAATGGCACTCAGATTCTAAAGTTTGTTAAATTGTGCGTTAACAAAATGGAAAATGAGTGAATTTCAGCAACAACGGTGATGTGAAAGCAATTTCACTTCAGTGTTTAGCATATTCTGTGACACTTCGGGGGTTACAAATCGCATTAATAAACGCTTAATTACTTTAAGAGCAATTCCTCTGGCTTTAATTGAATATTAATCACTGCTTATCGTCGTCTTTTAGTCACACTTAATTGCGTGTTCTTGTTTTGTGGAGTCTATAGTGTACACGGGTTTGAATACAGTTAAGATTATTAAAAAGTAAACCAAAGCTCCAGTACTAAACTGATATAATCTGTTGGTATCAATTTTCACTCCATCAATTATGCAGAGGTCTCCAAGACCTCCAGGGCACACTTCTTTAGAAGCATTAGTGGTTTCATACACACACACACACACACACAATCTCAGTGAACTCTTTAAGGGACAAATCATGTGAAACCATTTATTGTTGTTGGAAGGTACAAAAGTAATCAAAAAGCTGTATTGTTAACAACCGGTTGGGCAAACAGTTCCCTGTGGTAGATAATTGTGTCTTCACCTCAATGTGCTAAAAGGACACATGTCACGTATGGAATTAGTATAAAACGTGTTACCTTTGGGCTTTTTGTCCCGCAGCTTAAATATTACTCGACAAACACCAGCATTGGCACCATCTTGGCAACACAAAGAGATGACCCCCCCACCACCAACCTATCCCGTGAACGGACATTGGCATTTGTCTCCGGGGCGAACGGCCAAAACGTTGGGGCGGTGTCTATTCCGAACACCTCAGACATGTCTCTCCAGATGCGCAGAGCATAATTAAACCTGATTGGCTGGCTCTGCTGCAGGGCATGACTCTGGCCTGTCCAATACTGTACATCAGTCTGGCCAAAGGGCATTGGGTGGGAACAGGGGGGGAGGCGCGACGTGGACCTGCACGTTATCCTGGTCCAGTTAGCACGTCCCGATTAGGACGGGGGCAGAGCCCATTGGATGAACGAAAGTTCCCCCATTGTTCAGCGGCAACAACGTTGGCACCGTTGAGACGAGATAAGTCCACTTCTTGTGGTTCTCTGGTTCGGACCTGTTCACCAATTCACCAGTTCGGACCTCTCCTGTTTGGACCTCCTTAGTTTGAACATTCCGAGTTCGGACCTCCTCAGTTTGGACCCTCCGAGTTTGGACCTCACTCCCTAACACTAAATGACCGCGACTGACAACACAGTCCTATGTGTGTACGGTCCAGCGTGCCTGCTTTATTGTTTGTCGTCAGTCCGGACACAAAGTGCATTATAGGCTAGACAGGAGTTTGCCAGGGACCACCCATTTCTCCTCTCTCGGTTCCCCCGATGTCCGGGAGCCTAAAGTCCATGGCCTTGATAATCCTGCCACATGCCAGACCTCCGTCACACCAGCGTTGTCACTACTAACCCTCAGCAGATAACAACACCATCTGCATTAGGAGATTGAATGGTTCACCACTTTGTCGTCAACATGTGACTCTGTCAAAGTGGCCCCCTAACCCTCGGAAGTCTTCAATCTCTGGTGAATTGCATCCAAACAAGTGCGCCAAAACTTACTGTTGAGTGTTTTCCACAAGTCAACCTCATTGAGATTTGTTTCTATTTTATGTAGATACCGGAAATACATGTACGAAACTACCATAGTTCTAGTACTCCAGATGAGGCCATCAAATGTACTCAGAAGCCAGGCTAAAAAATTAATCAGAATTCCGTTAAGTCTGGGTTCTAAGCTCCAACATCACTATTAAGTCCTGGTTCTAACTTCATCTGCACTAATGTTATGTCTTTGTTCTAAGATTGTCCCCCACCACTTGTATGTCCTGGTTCTAAGCTGAGCTTCACCAATGTTATGTCCTGGTTCTAACCTATTTCCGGATCACTGTTAAGTTCTCGTTCTAAGCATATCTCCACCACTGTTAAGTCCTGGTTTTAGGCATATCTCCACCACTGTTAAGTTCTAGTCCTTACTCTAAGATTGTCCTCCCATTCTGTTTAGTCCTGGTCCTAAGCTAGTACCCGTCTTCCAACACTGTCAACTCCTGGCTCTCAGCAACTTTTCCTCTACAGTTCCACTGCCTGCACAGCGCCAGCGTGTGAGTCCACAGGTCCCAGACATAACTGAGCTGAATCAAATGAGCTATGATCTCTGCCATATCTGGAAGAGGGGAGAGCGTCGAGCCTGAAGGAGGGGCGTAGGAGAGCCGAGGCGCCGATTAGCCCTTAATTAACACTGATACCTCCCCCATGGACAATGTCCCCTCTCATCAGCGGGCCGGCACGTCTTAATGTTAGGTGCTAACTGCCTTCCTCACATATGTCAGACCTCGTTAACGGATCCCCACTCTGTAATGACTTCCCATGTAATGGCTTGTAAAGGATGGTTAACGCGCACAATTTGGCTTCACTCTCCTCGCTCTCGTCCGCCCGTCGGGAGCTGACGGATACGGTTTGATAGAGGACTCTTAGGGGGGGGATCTAATTGCGGTCGGTTGGTTGGGAGTGGATGCGGATCTGGCTCAGAGCGGCTGTAGGATTCGCCAACCAAATGGTCTGGCAGCTTCGCCAGTGATTGGCCACAGTGAGTTGATTATGTAACGGTCGTCCGCTTGTGAACCGCCATACAGTATATTGATGTCGTACACAACACTGCCAGTTCATTTGTTATAGTGGTTATTAGCATGTTGTTCATCACATTTATCTGTGTTCGGCGGCGCACATTTAGCAACATGCGCCGCATGTAATTCCGCACACAATTATTCTCTATTAATCAATAACGTTCAACGAAACGTTTTAACACACACACACACACAGAGAGTAATGCATTTTGACCAGAACGTAACCATTGATTAAGCAATGCCTCCGTTAAATAAATCTATTAACTGACAGGGGGAAGTTAATTCCGGATCAAACTAAAAGCAAATGAAATGACCCCTGCTCAATATGCAAAGGAAATGCCTGAGAAGCCTGTGAAAACTGGGCTTCTCTCTCCCTCACACTCACTCTCTCTCTCTCTCTCATTTTCTCTCTCTATCTCGGTCTTTCACTTCTCGCTCTGCGTTGGATGTTGCATTATGACAAAAGCAAACATGATTATTTTTGATTTCCTGTTCCGCGGCGCACTCCTCACGCGGCCGCGGCGCACTCCGCACGTCAGCCCCTCGCCCCCCCATCCCCGAACCCCTTGATTGAGGGCTAATGAAAAAGCTGTCCTGAGCGTCGCTCCCCTCCCCGTATCCATTAGGAATAATTAGGCGGGAACAATTTTGATGCCTGTAACCTCGGCGAGTGTGGCTAATGGCGTTATAAATTGCTCCTTGTCCTGGGCCCTGCTAGCGTTTGTCGACGCGCCGCGCGAGCGAGGAGGGCGAGACGCTTAATTCAAAAGCACTCTGTCAACAGGGCTGATTTGTGTGGTTAATGAGAGCGTTTAAAACAACAGCCGCGGCTCATGCATCCTAATGCGGCTGGCAGGAGCTGGTTCTGTGCAGAGGCTTGTCCGTCGTAATTAGCCGCGACAAACGCGCAGGATTAAGGGAAAAGGGGCCTGAAGGCACGGCACTCGAATGGCCGGCTTGTTACTCTCACTGCCCGATGCTGTTCTCTCGCCAGTCCCCTTTAAACCGTCTGCCTGTCTCTCTAGCTGGGCCTCGGCACTTTCCCTCTGTCTTTCGTTCCCTTTCTCGACGGGCTTCTCTTTCTTTCGCTTTCTCTCCGTCTCTCACTCCGTGCCTTTCTCTGTCTTCAGTTTTCTCTCTATTTCTCTTTCTCTCTTTGTCTCCATCCGACTCTTTGTGTTTCTATCTGTTCTACCTGGGGCGGCAGTGGCTCAGTGGGTTGAGTCGGTTGTCTATCAATTCGGAAGGTTGGTGGTTCGATCCCCGGTTCCTTCCTGGGAAATTGTCGAGGTGTCCATGAGCAAGACACCTAACCCCAGCTGCTCCTGGCGAGCCAGCAGTCGCCTTGCATGGTAGACGCGGTCGTCAGTGTGTGAATGAATGGGTGAATGTGACGCAGGATCTGTAAAGCGCTTTGGATAAAAGCACAGCATTTACCATTCTCTGTCTCTCTCTCGTTCTGTCTTTCCGTGTACTGTGGTAAGGGTATTTGAGTATTACTTATTGTTTAGTATTACCGTATTCATGCAGAATGTACTGCAGTCAGCTGTGGCGTATAGGCAATAAACCACAACCTGCCAAGCTGGCTTATAAGATAGCGGCGTAAGATCATTAGAGTTCTGTGATGTAATACCGGTATATCACCTTGCATACACATATTAGCCAGTAGACATTCAGGCTTTGCTCCTCTGGCATACAATGTATAGACGACGCAGAAGTCACTGTAACACACAAACACTTTGAAAAGACTCGTTCCGGACATTAACAGGTTGACCATGAGCTCCTCCCCGATTGGCTGAACAGAACAGAACGCTCCCCGTGTCAACAGCGCGACAATGGGAAACACATCCCCGGCAGGTTCCGGTAACAAGCTGACAGGTCAGCAGTCGCGTACACAGGCCCGTATGCTAATGAGCTCTCATTATGTTACATTTTAAATAGAAGCGGGGAAACCCACTGGACTATAACAGCAAATTGTCCATGACTCGGTGTAATGTATGCCGTGCGTGAGTGCGGTCTGTGCGTTCTTTCTGAATGCCATGCTTACATTTCTGTATTTTTCCTTTCGGCTGGTGGGTTTAAATGAAAGGGATATGTGGGGCATTTGCAAATGCATATTATATCAATATAGCCTGTAGATGGGACGGCTCGACAACCGATAACAACACTGCAGCCTTGAGTGTCTGCCGATAACAAAACTTATCCGATAGCTTTTCCATTCTTTAAAACGAGCTGTTTGGAATACATTTGTTTGGATGCCCTTTGCTTAACCTAACCATCTAATCTCACGTTGTAGCTAGCTACATTCACCTGACACACGTTGCTTGTCTCACGACACGCCTCTCTTTACGGCATGTCACTCAATGCATTTACATCGTAGGCTAATGGGTTATGGTTATTCTTTGGCCGATATTCGATCCAGCGTTTTTTGCCCGGCATCGGACCGATTCTGGTGCTAAATATTGACTAGGTGCGTCCCGAAAGAACTTAGATCTCATATGCCCCATAATGTCTAATGGTGACACCCCAGACCACTGACGTAGTCCCTGATTGTGTTCTACTGTTGTGTTCTACTGTTGTGTTCTGCTGTTGTGTTCTGCTGTTGTGTTATACTGTTGTGTTTTACTGTTGTGTTCTATGGTAAATTATAATACTTTCTGTGTGAGATCACTACTCTCCTACAGCACTTCATTCCTCTCTATTCATTAACCCCAATTATGTTTTTTTGTTACTTACTTACACTGTCTTTACTGCTGGAATAGTTACTTTTTTGTTTAGTCTCTGACAATATGCTTCACGTTTTTTACGTGTTGTGTTTTGCGGAATTAAGCTTTTTCTCTTCTTCGGGCTGGGACTCAATGTACTCCAAGCTAAGGGTATGTGTGTGTGTGTGTGTACAACCCACTCTTACAAAAGGGATGTGTAATTGAGGATGCCAGTTATGAGCAACGCAACACAATTTATGTTAGGTGAACGTTTACCTCGTTCTTACCAGAACTGGAATGTGTACTACTCGTGTTCTACCAATCAGTCAGGTTGTGCTCATGTCCTCAGTGACTAACTCAATCCTCAACCGCGCCCTTGTTCCCCATATAGTGCCCTTCAATGAACCAGGGAGCTGTGCACCAAGAGGGGACACAATGTCATCGGAGACGTGTCTCACCGTCAGTAATGGATGGATAAGAGCAGAGTGACACACGGAGGAAGCTCACTCTAAAAGGGGTTCAAATCCCTGGCAAACGCGCGCCGACAGCATTAATTGAGCACTGCTAATGGCAAACTCTGATCCGGCACGCCTGAGAATAGACAAACACACACACACACACAGATGCGAAACCCTCACAGTTACACCTAGACACACACACACGCGCGCCCACAGATGCAAACACACGCGCGCCCACAGATGCACACACACACGCGCGCCCACAGATGCTCGCACAAACACACACACCGGCGCGCACACGGCGATGCGCCGGCACTCGTTCTCGACTCCTTCCCCGGGCTCCTCGTCCGCGGCGTTTCGCACGGCACAAATGACTTGATGGGCAGTTAAATGTAGGGGTCGGAGGTTAAATGAACACCGTTGTTTATGAGGATGCCGGATTAATCCATTTGCATTCTAATATTTGCCCCTTTTCCCGGGCGCGCACTCCTTGTACGCGCGCCGTCGTCGTCGGAGAGGGCTTGGGAAGGCAGAGGCTTGTGGAAGGCTTGTTTTAAAATCCCATTATCAAGTTATTTATGGAATTCACGGCCTGACAACCCCTCTGACCTTGTTTTGTTAAACATGAAGCAGACACGATTCCCGCCCGCTGCAGCGCCTATTAGCGTTTGTTTTCAATAGCCTTAAAATGTCAGCAGCTTCAATCACCCCCCGGGCTGATCTCTTCTCGTGTGTTTTGGCCCCATCAAATAGATGCATGGAGTACTCGCACAAACACACACACGCAAACACACACACACACACACGCAAACATACACACAACCGCACACATTAGCCACCTCCCCTTTTTTCCCAAAATAGCGACAGACAGATGGACAACATCCCGTTCTGACCCAACGCCGCATCACGTTTTTCTCCAGTCGGTGTGTGTGTGTGTGTGTTTGCGATTTAACCGGCCACAGCTGTTTCTCTGCGACCATTCATATAGGCTGGCTGAGTGACTGGGTAAAAGCATTGCACATTTAAACCTTCTATTCAAATGCCCTTGTTTAAATATGTGCTGCTCCTCTTATCGCTTAGCCATCGCCACACACTTAGACGCACACACACACACTATCTCGCACAGAGACAAGTAATCACGCACACACACGCACGTTTGCCTAGACATAATTCCCGGTACAGTCAGTGTACGTGAACGAACCAGACAATAAATCAGGTTTGAACTTTACTAGCGGAGATACTTGGGCACTCTCTCCGACGTTTTCTAAATAAGTTGTGGCTTGTGAAATCGGGATCGATCGGGAGATATCGTTTCGGGGTTTACCAATGCAAATTATACCAATAGAAATCACCATATTCAGAACGGATTTTGGTGATGAACATTATTCACGCGGCGTGAGACGCTTCGTGCGGACACGGTTGTGCGTAGCTGGAGGTGTCAGAGATTAGCAAGGTTGTATGCAAAGTTCGATTTCACCTTGCTGGGCAGCGTGACTATAAGTCAGGCTAACAACGCGCTAAATATTTCCTCACTCCCATTTGCGACTGTTAGCGGGCACCGCGGCGGCCTTACAGGGCGACGGACGCGTGGGGGAACGGGGTGAACATCACCTGATCAGCGAGCCCGCCAACGCTCCGGCCGTGGTTGTTAGGGAAACCAAGCCAATACAGACAAACCGTTATTAGCTTTTCGGAATGAGCGAGCTCGCGATAGTAGATCAATTAGCCGGGCGTTGATGAAGCTAGACAGTATTCAGCCATTTATTCATATACTGTCCACAGTCATCACTTTCAGACGTGTTCTCTCTTTATTAGTCATTTTCTGATATAAGACGCGAGCAAGGATTGGCTTTAGCACAACGAGTTGTGATGAAATGTGAAATTGCTCAAACTCAGACAAGTCATATTTAATGTCCGGGTACACTATATGATGCTATGCCAACATGACGCCAAAGGAAAACCGCTCGTTCTGATGTTTTAGCAAAATGGAAATGGTCCATTTGAATTTGGCGCTATTGTAGCGATGCTCGCGTATCTTTTCGGTAGCATCTCAACTCATTTGCTTCAGGCTGACATATGATCGCGTTCACCTGACGAACTTCATCTCGACGGCCAAAGTCAAATGAGCTCCACAATGTTTCGTCCATTATCATTCAGTTGGAGCTGAGCTACGAGCCGCCTTTGCAAGCCTCTCATCCTACAACTGCTGACCTGCGATCGGTTCTGCCTAGTGGAATATATCGAGTTGGAATTTACCCTAGATCCACACTGCCACTCTGAGAGCGTGTATATACATGCTCCGGGGTGCTGGGGTGAATAACAACACAGTATGAAAGCATCTGATCCTGGATACACAATAAAGCTAGTCAGTGTATCTGATTTTTCATCCTATGTAGCCGTCAAAGGATTGTACATGTTTAATTGTGTGCGATCAAAAGTCGTCATCTCAAAGACGCCCAAAAGTCGAGGCCATGATCAAGTGTCCGTGAATGTAAAGGCTGTTATAATTTATAATATATACACTATGTATATTACAAAATGTTGTCCGATGTTTGCTACATTTCTGAATGTCAGAACATTGTAGACAATGCCTGAATACGTTGGACCCATTCAAATTCATCTGAATACTGATAGACTCAGAAGAGGCCGTTTCGGAAACCTTTGGGTCTTTGGCTTTTGAAATAACATATAATATAATGCAATTACTTATTTCAGATTTTATAGAGTGTGATGCGTGACTTCTTCTTCTCGGTGATCGAGTTTCTTTAAAAAGTTGAAGGGCAAGTGATCGAATTGCAGAATGAACTGGACACTAATTTCAGCAATTTAACGTGTGTTCGTGATATGCTAAATGCTGTTGTCGTAGCCACACCTATTTAGCTAGCAGCTAGCTTCGATGTTACGTGTTCAACGTTCAGTGTCGCGCTGGAATATATGGAATGTAAATCTGTTAGGTAGGTGTAGGTCAGTCAGCCGCTCCCGGCTCCAATAAGGTGCCTCGTCCAGCATTACAATTCGTGTTGCATGTGTGAGTTCCTACCTGCCCGCCTGTTCGGTTTGTCTGTGTCTGTTTTTTGTCTGCGTCTTCCTGCCTGCTTGGTGTGTCTGTCTATCTGTCTAGGTGTGTGTTTGGCGTGTCCACACCTATTTCTGACGAGAGAACGCGTGGTTTCTCCGAGGCTTCCTCATCTAGAACTTTAGGAACGTCGGTTATGTAACACTTGAGTGATCCACATGTATGGCGAACGGAACACTTCTTTTTTTACAAGTGTAGAACGGATTATAGAAGCAGACACACACACACACACATCCTCCCAGAAACACACATACTCACACTTGGGGCCCAGACTCCCATCACATTTGTATATGACAGAGATCAGCGTATAATGATGCAGCCACTTATCGACCCGCGATGCTGATCGGATTTTTCTTTCCGCGCCGAAGCTGTACAGCTTGTCAAAGCCAGACGAGACGGGGAGCCGTGGCAACGTCCCGACCGTGTACCGCGTCAGCAGCTTCGCAGACCTTCCCCTGCCTCGCTTTCCCTGTCATCTCTGTTTTTTCTATCGGGCGTTTTATTGAGTGAGGGCAATTTTGGTGCCTGCAATACACACGCGTGCGCAGACGTGCAACGTTTATACACACGCATAACCGCGCGCACACACACACACGCGCACTGACATACACACACACACACACAGACAAACGGACCTACAAACATCTACCCTGGCGTGTGGCACAAGGTGATGAATGCCAAAAGACCCGGTCCACTCTGGCTGTGTCCGATTGGTGAGACCAGAGGCTACAAGGGATATGGAGGGAAAATAATTATCCCCAACTACAAATAAAATGTACCCAATACGTTCAACTCGTGTTGTGTTGTCACGAAAAAATTCTGCCTAATTGAAATAACTCAGATATCAGGACGGACAGGGACATTAATTCAGCCCTGGCACTTCAGTCACCCAAACCCACATCACTGCACACCCGAAACCGCAAAGCTTTTTTTCTAATTAGCCTCTTTACATTGGCTGCCTGTCAAGGCTATAGGGCATATTTTAAAGGTCTATTATTAACGTATAAAGCTTTGAACATGAACGTGCGCCTATCTACCTGGCTGAATAAGTCTAGCCATACATACCTACGTGTAACCTAAGATCACCTAACATTTCTCCTATAGAGCTCCTCTATTATGGAATGTGGTGCCAATCTGGGGTTAGAAATGACTCAGTGCAAGCGTTTAGGTTTCGATAAAAAATGTGGCTCTCTTCAGTTTTTTGATTGAACCCCCCTTACACCTTAATGTGTCTGAGAAACAGACCCATTCATCTATAAAGAAATAGTGTGCGTTTTTTAGGAGTAGGAGCTTTTTTTCAGTAATGAAGTGTATTCTGGGAGAGAACATGACGACCATTCTTAGAGCACTGCAAAACAATGGCCTACCACCAGGCAGGACAACATCTACGCCCAGTCAGGACAACATCTACTTCCAGTCAGGACAACATCTACTTCCAGTCAGGACAACATCTACGCCCAGTCAGGACAACATCTACGCCCAGTCAGGACAACATCTACTTCCACATCTCTACTTCCAGTCCCAGTCAGGACAACATCTACTTCCAGCCCAGTCAAGACAACATCTACAGGACAACATCTACTTCAGTCAGGACAACATCTACGCCAGGCAGGACAACATCTACTCAAGACAACATCTACGCCCAGTCAAGACAACATCTACAGTCAGGACAACATCTACGCCCAGTCAAGACAACATCTACGCCCAGTCAGACAACATCTACTTCCAGTCAGGACAACATCTACTTCCAGTCAGGACAACATCTACTTCCAGTCAGGACAACATCTACGCCCAGTCAAGACAACATCTACGCCCAGTCAAGACAACATCTACGCCCAGTCAAGACAACATCTACGCCCAGTCAAGACAACATCTACGCCCAGTCAAGACAACATCTACGCCCAGTCAAGACAACATCTGCGCCCAGTCAAGACAACATCTACGCCCAGTCAAGACAACATCTACGCCCAGTCAAGACAACATCTACGCCCTAACATCAACACAACATCATCCCGATTAACATCGGGAAAATGTTGGTCGAACTGGCAGTTCTTCGCTAACAGCTCACTGATTCAGTGTGGGAGTCCTGACCGACTTGATGAGATTAGTATAGACGCATCTGCAGGGGTCAATTTCCAGACAACAGACAAACGCAGCTCATTATTTTACCGGAATAAAGATGTTTTCGTATTGTCCTCATGAACCGATCTTGTTTCGTTTGAAGTGAACTCTCTGCGGTGGGCGGAGTGATGTCTTTGTTTTCGCAACGGCCTTGGCTCTGACAGACGAATAAATAGTTTCCATCAGAGATGCCCTGTATTTTATATCCGTCATGTACTTCAAATGCATATAAGGGTTGGATGATAACTGTTTAAGTTGCTATAAAATATACGTTGGCCTTATTCCGTGAGGACGTTTTGCCCAAAATTTCTGTTTTCATGTGTTGATACAACTTGTATCCACGTGTTCACTGTGTGTTCACTGTGAAACATTCTTATTAGAAAAACAGACGTTTTACAAAAAAAGGTAGATAATACCGCTTCAACCACATTAGGAACATTTGAAGATATAGGAAATGTTTAGTGTGGACTCAGCCATTCAATTAAGTTTGACCTTCCATGAGGCAGGTGAGAATCCAATTTATATACCCCCTG